>JAXDDW010000066.1:1200000-1670000 GCA_034670385.1 Hoplostethus mediterraneus
GCACTCTATGCAATCAAAATGAAAATTCAATTCAGGAAATATGTGGAGGTATGAATTAAAAACTTAAAATTGTCATTTAGAAAAGTATTAGAGATCAGAATCACAGAGAGAGAGATTACCACCATCAGTCCACACTTGGCGTCAGGCCTCAGTAACTCTTACCGTTTTCCTCTTTTGGGTTTTTATTTCCCCTATTTTTCATTTGCCTCACCACAGCGTTTTGGAATGGCTAGCCTGTAACGGTTGCATCCGTTACAGGCTAGCCACAACTAAAACTTGTACTGTTTTACAGTCTCAGTCCTCTACAGTGGATTGGTCGTGTGACTCCTGTGCTTTCTGTTTGTACTTGTTTTGTTGTTGAAAGCATCGCCCTTTTCCTTCCTGTCCAGATAGTGGGGTCGTGTTATTCGGAGGACAAAGAATGAGTCCCACAACGTCTCGCAAGACTACGCGATTCATAGTCTCTTTTCTTTGCACAGCCATTGACCTGCCGAATAGGCACATAAAATAGTCTTTACACACTTCATCCAAATGCTGTGATCTCATAATTAGGTATCGGTTGTTCTTTGATCTGTGGTGTCTTATGTTTTATATGTTGTTTGTTGTTGGTTTTTTTTTAACCCTGGCTGCAATCTAATTTCCCCTAGAGGGACAATAACGATTGACTTGACTTGATGATTGTGAGAAAAGAAAAGAGAAAAGAAATCAATTCCAGATTATATTGTGGAACTAATTAAATACCTGACTTTCAATTCAAGGTGCATTGCCTATAGCTATTTTAGTGTTAAAGTGGGTTAGGGTGGATTTTTCCTGAACAGAGACCAGGGTGTAGGTAGAACATGAGTGGTATATAGACTTAGAAGTACTGCAGTTTTAAGTGTTACTGTTCGTATGTGGTTGGTACACAGCTGCAGAATTATTCACTGTATTTGGCCCAAAGCCATTTCTGTTAAAGGATTGCTGAAAATTGTAGGCCTACTTGTTACAAGCCAAAATATATTTTATATATATTTTAAACTATGCCAATTATGATGGCAACATTTTTATATCTTACAAATCTTACCATGACGAGAACTGGTATAGAGAATCCATACACCCATCTTTTACTCATTACATATTACTTATTACTCTTAGGTTAGTTTTTTTTTATTATCTCTATCTATTTTATTTTCTTGTTTTAATGTTTTCCAGAAAAGCACTTTTGTAAAACTGTGCTTTTACATAATTTCTATATTAATAACGTTTATGATTATTAATTAACTATTAAATGGAATGAATAGGCAGAATCAGTATCAATATTGATAAAAATCCAAATTATTTTCCTGACCCTAAAATGTGGAGGCCTTTAACACGCACGCACGCACGCACGCACGCACGCGCACACACACACACAAAAGACAAGGGACCATAAAATAGTGGTAGGTATTTGCAGGGAAAACTGACCAAGAATACCAATAACTGCAGTCGGGAAATACTTTTTACATCATCGTTTTTACCAACAGTATTTGGACAGGAAGTCAACACTTCAAAGATGATCTTTTGCCTCCAGACATCCTGTGGGAAGTTCACCCACGCCCATCGCGTACAGAGCTTACAACTAGACTAAGTCAAAGAACAATGCATTGCCACACAACTGACCTCTAAATAGAGCACATATCATCTCAGGCAACAGGCAACAACAGTATTACTTAAGAAATCCAACTTGAATTCTATAAATTTAAATAATTATATGCCAATCTCAAGTACTCAAGTTGTTGAGTAATTTTTCTCAAAACATTTTTGAATCATAATAACATTATTGAAAAATTACAGTCTGGTTTTAGACCACTTCACTGAGAATGAAGACCACTTCACTCCCTTAAAGGTCACAAATGACCTTCCTTTGACAACAGATGCATCAGACTGCAATTTCTATCTCAGTGCAGTATTTAGATTATTCTTATCTTCATCTTCAACATTGGGTTGGCATTTCAGTCACAACATGATGCATTTGATGCATTAGTACATTCTCTGTCCAAAGGGGAGCTTCCCGTCATGGCAGTGTGAAGATGTCTCAATATGCACTTCAAAATTACAAACAATGTGATAGCATATACATTCATCCTCTATCTAAGGGTCCAATATCTAAATCTGTAAGTCGTCTAATGTAAGCTGCGGCGTTGCCACCCTTGTCTACGTGAAAGAGCTAGTTGATATCATCCAATCAGATGTTTCAGCTATGCAAGCTGAACTGTGGACTTCCATCACCAAGTTAGAAAGTGTCTAATAACAAGCAGAAAATCTGGAGAAGGAATTCTCCATAACTACACTGGATTTGACAGTATCAGAGCTCCGGGGAGTGTTACTCACTGCAAGCCGAGAAAGTACATCTACAAGCCCATTCGGATGACCAGGAAAATAGTCTTGAGATCGAGCGGGCACACCTCACCCTGCACCCTGCCACCAAATGCCCCCCTGCGAGGCATGATAGCTTGTATCCATGATTACAAAACTTGGGAATTAATTTTAAGACTGAATGATCGGATCAGATCATCTGTAGAGAAATATCTTCTTTTTCTCACAAAAAGTAGTAAAGCCTAAAAAACCCAAAAGGTAGTAAAGCCTCTAATAAAGATAGAGCTTTACTTAGTCTGTGACATGCCATACACTTATGGCACCTACACTGTCTAACTATCACCATACCCGAGCTATGTTAGACCTTGCCTTTCGGGCCTGGCATGCACTGTAAAAAATGTCTGTAGATTTTACCATGAAAAACTGTCAAACCTTGACAGCAAATCACCGTAAACTCTGAATATATATGTTATGGTAAATGTGGGAAATCTATACATGTATACTTTTTCCAATGTAACTCTGGTAAATGTGTACATTTCCCGGTTATGTAAGTGGAAAACGCTAGTCACAGTAGCGCAAGGCTCTCTCAGTCCTGTCCCTACGTTTTGTTGTGGGTACGGCATACCACATGGCCAAAAAACCTCTTCGGACTGGCTTCTGTAGTAAATTAGATCTCACAGACTGGGAGATTCATTCATGTAACGCTACGTCATCAGAAACTTGGCAATGGCAAACCAGCATTTGATACGTTTTCATGCATCCGCTCCAGGTTGACCTGCATCACATTTTTTTCTCTAAACTGGTGTCATTGTGTCTCTTTACTTCTGTTAGGCAGATAAGACATTGCTGTGTTGACCACCTATCCGTTAATAAGACTATTGACAACCTGTTAATAAGGCTCTACTACAACAAATACTTTTCAGTGGCACAACGCGCAATCAATGTGTTAGAGAAAAGCGCCAATAGGACACTCAAGGACTGAGAGAGAGCCTTGTTATTGTGACGCGTTCTCCACCCACATTAACCGGTAAATGTATACATTTACCAAGTTCCCACATTTACCGTAACATATATACACCAGTCAAAACTGTAATTTTTGCACATAAATTTCAACATCCACACCAGTAACAACTTTTGGTGTCAGATGCTGAAGAGACTGTTGCTGACATGTCCAATTTCAGTGATTGGTATCTCAGAAATGTGTGCACATTTTACATGAAATTACAGGGACAGCATCTTCTTCAAGCATCTACAATTCGGAACACTGTTGAAGAGTTTCAGATACAGATATATACATTGAATAGGTTAAACTTGCTTCTGAAAGATGCCAGTATCAGATGAAGATCTGTATCACAAAAATCTGTGATACAGTGAAGGAATCTGCCTTGTTCTCAGCTTGCCACACAGGGCCTATGAGAACAGCATACTCTAGAGCCCAGTGCTTTAAATACATTTTTAAATATGTTGAGCCCAAAAGGGTGTTTTTGGGCAGAGATGAGAATAGGGTAGAAAGATTTGCATATTATGTTCCTGTGTTAAACACTTTGTAGAGTCAGACTTTTGGCATGGACTCATGCTAGTAGATCTTAATGTTTCCAGTTGGTCTTGTGTGTTTGTAGGTATTCACTGAGCTCCTGGGTGGTGACAAATATGTGTCCTGCTCTGTGGTGCTGCCTGCACTCTGCCACCTCTTGCGTACGATGGAGATGTTGACCCTGCCTATATAGTGCGCTTCAAGGCTGCATTCACAGAGGACCTCAACAGACGAAAAGAGAGCACCGACCTGTCATGGCTAAAGGTAGCAACAGCTCTAGATCCCAGATTCAAGGACCTCAGGTGCCTGCCCAGAGCAGAGAGGGAAGGGGTGTGGCGAAAGCTGAGTGAGATGCTGAAGGACAGAGATCCTGCATCACAGCCCTCCACAGAGGGCCACCTCCTCCAGAGCCACCAAAGTAGAAGATGGCCCTCTTAATGATGGGGTCAGAGTCAGAGTCTGATGATGAGGCACTGTCCACAGGCAAAACTCTAGACAGGTATAGGGCAGAGCCCAGTGTCAGCATAGAGGCATGTCCACTACAGTGGTGGTCAGCACACACAGGTGCCCATGGTAAGCTGGCCCATATTGCACAAAGGTACTTGGCTACACCTGCCACAACAGTGCCATGTGAGAGACTGTTTTCTTTGGCAGGCAACATTGTGCAGAAGAAGAGGTCAGCTCTGTCATCTGAAAATGTCAACAAGCTAGTCTGCCTGAGTAACTAGTTAAAAGAAAAGTAGACTTTATGAACTGGTTGACTGGAGTCATGTCACACAAGCTCACACAGTTTCAAGGAATCGTATTCAACTATGAGTGTGAAAAGAGAATGTTCACTTTGTCTCTTCAAAGACACTATGGCATTCAGTGAAATAGGCCTACTCACTGTAGAATTAATTTGGGTGAGATGTTATTTTGCAAACAATTTACAGGCAAGCTGTTTACATTCACTTTGTAGCAGACGTTACTTTGTAACTGTTCTAAATGGTAAATGGACTGTACTTATATAGCGCTTTTCTAGTCTTTTCCGACCACTCAAAGCGCTTTAAACTACATTCACATTCAGACACATTCATACACTGATGGCAAGGCGCTACCATGTAAGGTGCCAACCTGCAGGGGGGAATCTAAGCATTCATACACATTCACACAGCGAAGGCGCAGCTTCAGGGGCAACTTGGGGTTCAGTGTCTTGCCCAAGGACACTTCGACATGCGGACTGGAGGAGCCTGGGATCGAACCACTGATCTTCCGATTAGCGGATGACCCGCTCTACCTCCTGAGCCACAATGCCAAGCACTCCCTGAGACTTTTTTACTTGGCAAATTAAGAGATTCTAATTCAGAAATCATCAAAACTAAGTTGAGATGTTATAATAAAGTAAAAAAAACTCCTCTTACCAGTTTGTCATGCATTTCTTTATTCCAACACCACACATGTATTTCTTTCTCCCCCAAAATATACAAGTAAATACTAGTATTTTAAACTTGTGATTAATCATGATTAATCACAGCCTATTTTTTAATCGATTGACACCACTAGTCACTAGTCATGTCAACATCTTGGTAGTTCACAAGAGCACAGTAGACTCCATCACTGGGAAATGGAAAAAACGAGACACTTTCTAGAGCTGATCGTCTCACCAAAATGAGACACCAGGCAAGAAGGACCGGGGTCAGGGAGTAGACCCAAGGACCACTCTGACAGAACTACAAGAGTTCCTGGCTGTGATGGGAAATCTAGCCAGAAGGACAACAGGCTGTATTGCAAAAGTGCCCAGAAGGAAGCCACTCCTGAAAAAAGGCATGTGACAGCAGCCTAGAGTTTGCAAAAAGACAATGATAGACAGAGTATGAGGCAAAAGATTCTGTGGTTTGATGGAACCAAAACTGAACTCTTCAGCCATAGTACAACAAAGAAACTGCAGTTGCTTGTAAGTTTTGTAGTGCCTAAAATGTAAAAATGAAAATGTAAATTGTAGTCTTACCTCCCTCCCCTCATTCTGTGAGTCATTCCCCGACTCCCCAGCCACGGCAGAAAAGTTCATGATTCCCAAAGCTCCCAAAACAGATTAACATTCCAGAGCTCTCTCCGGGTAACACCGTGGAAAAGAAAGTAATGGAGGAAGGAAAAAGACAAGGTGAAACGAAAAATGCAGCGACTCAGTCCTTCTTCCTCCAGCTCCACCAACTACGTTTGTCAGCCATTTCCAACTCGAGAGAAATCCTCTTATTCCATACGGTGAAAACATAGCAACGACACATACACACCTTACCGTTTGCCCTGTCATCTTCACGTACTTCCTGCATGGCTGGAGTGTGTTTGGAGAAAATTCCCCAGGGCTAGTCTGTGTGTGTGTGTGTGTGTTCAGCAATGTTTCCTTCTCCAGTTTCTCCACTCTGTGACTCTCCTCCCCTCCAATAGTATTTTTTTCTGCACACGCTACTATGTCTACCCTCACTGTACTTCTATCTTTCTGTCACACAATACTTTTTCTTTAATCAATCAATTTATCTATCTATCTATAGTTGAAAGAAAAAGTTTGTGAAGCCTTTTCAATTACCTGCATAAATGGCTCCTAAAATATGGTCTTCATCCAAGTTGTAACTATAAATAAACACAATGTGACTTAACAAATAACACAGAAAAAAATATACTTTTACATGTTTTTATTGAACATATTGTTCAAACGTTCACAGCCTATGCTGGAAAAAGTATGTGAACCTCTAGGATAATGACTTCTATGAAAGGGAGTGAGATGAGATGACATTCAGGTGTGGGTTAGAGGTGTCCCCACAAAGTTTGGTTACCAACAGAGTCTGGTCTCCAAAAATCTGTTAAAGTGGATATGAGAGTGATCAAAATAAATTTCAGAGGACCTCCGGAGAAGAGTTGTTGAGGCTCATACAGCTGGAACAGGCAGACAGATTATATACACATTGAGACAATTCAGTGCAAAAATCACAGCAAGGGATGCTGTTCTACATAATAGTCAAGAAGGTGACAAAGAACCCTAAAGTAAGAGCTAAGGATCTGCAGGCATCTCTGGAACGTTCTAACATCTGTGTCCATTTAACAAGAGTGGTGTTCATGGGAGGATACCAATGAGGAAACCACTGCTCTCCACAAAAAAAAGCTGCTCATCTCAAGTTTGCCAAAGACCACCTGGATGTTCCACAAAGCTACTAGACAGATGAGAACGTTTTGACAAAAGGACACAACACTATGTTTGGAAGAGAAAAAACACTGCATACCAACAGAAAAACCTCATCCCAACTGTGAAGCATAGTGGAGGGAGCATCATGGTTTGCTTTACTGCCTCAGGGTTACAGTACTGTAAGGTCCAAACTACCTCCTAAAAATACCTGTAGGTCTGATCAGCAACTACAGGAAATGTTTGGTTGAGGTTATTGCTACTAAAGGAGATTCCACCAGTTACTAAATCTCATGGTTCACATACTTTTTCCAATCAAAGCTGTTAACGCTTGAACAATATGTTAAATAAAGGCATGAAAAAGAACAGATTTTACTTGAATTACGGTCTGTGTTCTGTTTGTTTTTTAAATACTTGTCTAAATTGCCTTTAGTATTTCATTCTTTTCACTCACTTTTTCCACATCCTCATGCACACACAAATGTACAGTTCTCTACAGTCATACACTCAGCCACTCATTCGCTGCATATAGCATTTAGACCTATACATTGCCTAGGTTGCACAGTTCACTCACACAGCTGTTTTTGTACCACGGGTGCTTAACCTATATCAGTAGTGTATCTCTAACTGAAATATTTGAGAGGTGCTAATTGCATTAACGCTAAGTTGGAGTGCTGAAAGCGCAGCAGAAAACGTATAAACAGTAAGTACAATCAAAAATGCCCTACGTTGTTGACAGCCTACAATTTGGAGATCTGAAAATCAAATAGCATGCAAAAACAACATAATAATGTAAAATGAAATATGACCCATATTTGTGGCTGACTGTTTTTGAGATTACAAGATTACAATAGTGTGTAATAATACACCTGCTGACCAGGCACAGAGTGGCTAATCGGGAGAAACGGGAAGATTCCCGGTGGGCCAGGCTGGTTGTTGGGCCGCAAGAACCGGTGACAGGGTCGGTAAACACAATCATTTTATAAATAGATCATATAGGCTGTCGCGTTAGGTCCTTTAAAAAACTCTTGATGACTACTGCGAGTACATTTATGACTTTTATTCAACATCAACTTCACACGACAGCATGACTAGCTCCGCTTGGACACACGCGCCGTGTGACCCTTGAACTCTGAAGATAACTCATAACTTAGATTACAACACAGGGCAGGCTACACTCGCAGAAGCCCAGGGGGTAGAAGATGCGAAAGAAAGATAAATATAAGTAGTAGTAGATTAAAAAGACAAGATGAAGAATCGAAAGAGAAAAGGGGGAGCTGAAAAGGCCAGAATGAAAAAAAAAAGCTTTACAAGCTGACGCGGCCAAATGTGCCAAACTCAGCTGTTTAAAACCAGCTTGCGGCTTGAGAAGGTAACGTTACAGAACAAGCGCCAGAAGTTATGAACTAAAGTTGGGAAGCTACGCTTATTTACACTGAATTGGAAATGATGATGTTTGAAAAAAAACAAGGTTGTAGAGAACAGCGCACTATAGCCGACTTACATAGTAAAGCTATAATTATATATCTCCAGTATAATAGGTTGTGAACTAAAGTGAACAAAAAATCCAAAATCCAATGATCAATTAAGCTATAGTGTCCTGGTATATGGTAGCCTATGGGCTATTATGACAGCCGCTGTAGCCAATGCAAGTGTGTAAATGCTATATTTCCTAAACCAATAAACAAACTAACATATAATCACAGCATATTTTGGGCAAACGAAATAGAGGAAAACATTGGGTTATTTTGAACAAACCCGAGGTTGAGCAGGCAGTTGCCTAATTTTATTTACGCAATGCAGCCGGGGCACTTCTCTCGCACTTCTCGCACTTCTCTCATCCTCCAGCCGGAGGATGAAGGCTCTTCGGGTGATGCTGTTCCCTGTGCAGGCAGGTCCAGAATGTTGCACAACACTGCCATGGGCCATCTGCGGGAAACCCCTTTTACAGACTAAAGCCGAGCGATCTGATCCACTACGTCAACATTGACCAGAGATAGAAATTAATGCAAGCTGTCATCGTTGTACCCCTGTCCAGTACACAGAGAAATGCACTCAGTGGATCCTCTATGTTGCGCCTGGGGTGCGCTGTTGGTGGGCTGTGGTGGGCGGACAGGCAGTTGTAAATATTAAATGAAATGAAAATGAGACAGAATAACCAGAGCATTTGCAATAGGCCTACTTGCATCTTTTTTTTTTCTTTGCACTTTGAAGAACAACTTAAAAACCTGGATGTCATCCAACCTTCTGAAATTAAACAGTTATAAAACAGAGCTCATGGTTGTGGCTTCCAAGACACTGCTTCAGAAGGTTGGGGATCTTCTCCTGACTATTGACGGGTGCTCCATCTGCCCCTATTCAAAAGGCAGCAACCCAGGTGTCATATTGGACTCCACTCTCTCATTTGCCCCCCCACATCAAGTCTGTCACCAAATCTACCACCTCAAAAACATCTCCAGACTCCGGCCTTCGCTCACTGAGTCCGTGGCAGAGACCCTCATTCATGCCTTCGTCACCTCCCGCTATCAGACCTCCCCATACCTACACCCCCTCCTGAAATCGCTGTTCCTCTGACTTGGGACTGCTTGCCACTCCCCACACCAGGTTGCAGACTCTTGGGAAGCGTTCAGGGTGACTGCCCTCACCCTCTGGAACTCCCTTCCTGTGGAGATCCGCAATGTCCATTGGTCCATTGAACTTTTCAAAAAGTGTCTGAAGACCTTTCTCTTTAGCCAGGCTTTTGGACTTAGTTGCTGAAATGCGGGCTTGGTTTCTTTTTTAACTGTTTAATTGTTTTGTTGTTGTGCCTTGGGTACTATGAAAGGCGCTATTATTAGTGATGGTGGCGCATGTACAACGTGAGGCTCAGCATCTCTTCAGATTCTGCAAATTAGTAGTTATCTGCCTTACTTTACTGCTATTTGCACTTCTGGTTAGAAGCCAAACGGCATTTTGTTGTCTCAGTACTCTGTGCAATGACAATAAAGTTGAATCTAATCTAAATTTAATTGTTATGTATATATATATATATATATATATATATGTATAGGCCCAATGTGTAGTGCAGCACTTCTTCAGTGTTCAACACTGCCCTCTGCAGATAACATACTTATTACACTTACTTGGAACTACACTAAATCTTTTGAGGAGATGAGGCCTATCAAGTAAGATTATCTAATGTTTTTATCAGAAACATCACATGTCACCTGAGTGTTGCTTATGAGAATGATTCAGAGGATCATTATGATTCCTAAGGAAAACCATTTACTATGTTGTTGTTAAATCAAAGCTTTTCATGCTTCACAGGTCATTAAATAATTATTTTTTTATCTAGTGAGATGGCAGAATTCCATAAACTGGAATAGCAGTTTGAAATTAAAGTGTCAAATATTTGCCAATCACAATGAGAACCACTAGAAAAGTCCAACATTCCTCTCGACTCTGACCCTGAAAGATAAATTAGACACCGAGTCTGGGGTCTACTCACTGTGTTGGCAAGCTCCAGGTAATTTTGTTCCATTGGGACTCTCTGGACTCTCTGGACCAGGACCTTGTGGAGGACAGATCCAGGCTGTTCTAGAAACTTCTGGAGAAGGATGGACTGCTGAGGCTGGACATCAAGGCTTTCGAGGTCCCGTGCTCCGGAGTCATACTCCCAATTTTCTCTGGGTCCTGATAAAGTGCCTGAGGATACA
This sequence comes from Hoplostethus mediterraneus, assembly GCA_034670385.1. Classification (NCBI taxonomy): domain Eukaryota; kingdom Metazoa; phylum Chordata; class Actinopteri; order Trachichthyiformes; family Trachichthyidae; genus Hoplostethus; species Hoplostethus mediterraneus. The sequence continues at coordinate 1,210,718 of JAXDDW010000066.1, forward strand.
AGTTGTAAGTGGCTGGAACATTGGATGAGTACATTTACATTTTAGGGATTAAGCTTGCACTTTTACCCAGAAGAACAGTTACAAAAATGGTGAAAAGGGGAATTTAAGAAACCATACATCAAAGCCAACTCTCCTAGGGTGGAATGAGGAGAATGAATCTGTAATTTCAAAAATGATTGGATTTCCAGATTAGTAAAATTCTCCTGCGTGCCAGCAGAGAGAATGCATGTCTACTTTGATGTAAATAGGTCAACCACAAAAATAGCTATCTCAACACAGGGCTTCAGTTTCACACCAAGGACCTCAGAAATTGTTTTGAAAATGAAGCTTAGGGCATGACCAAAACATGTGTGTTAGATTTTCTGGTGACTGGGCACAGCGATCACATTTGTGTTCCATTCCTGGGTTTCCCAGTTAGTGTTTGGATGTTCACTGCCCAATAGTAAAACATAAAGTTTGAGAGGGCTAATCCACCATTTGGCCTACTTCTCTGGAGGAAAGATTTGTGTGTCCTTTTGCAGCCCCTCCACATTAGAAGACCTTGGTCATTGGTTTATCAACAGATTGGATGATTTTGGCAAAAAGAGGGGCAGACACATGAAGACATATAGAAATCAGGGTAAAATATTTATCTTTAAGCACTGTACCCTACCGGCTAAATACAATGGAGGAGCATTCCATTTCTGGAGGTCTAAAGATGTAAGGTGTAAAGATGTCAGGGAGCGAGTAATAGTTACACCTAGGTATTTAAAACCCGTTTTGGCTATATGAAAATGCAGCTTATGATGCAGCTTGTGATTGATTGATAGCGCTGAGTGAATAATGGGAAAGCATTCGCTTTTTGTAAAATTGAGTTTATATTCAGAGAACACCAGAAATCCCTCCAGTATGTCTACAATTTCTGGAGCACAAGCCACTGGATCAGTGACATATAGCAGTAGGTCATCTGCATACAGCGACAATTTATGTTCGACACCCCAACAACTAATAACACTTGTAGATAAGAATGCTTTTAATGCTATGGAAAATGATTCAATAACTAATGCAAACAGGAGGGGCAATTGAGGGCATCCCTCTAGTGCCATGTGAGAGAGGAAAGTACAAGAGCATTAACACGCCTGTGAAGAGGTATAAAGAAGGTGGACCCGCAAGATAAATTTGTCCCCAAAACCAAAATGATTTCCAAAACAGCAAATAAAAATTCCCATTCTACTCAGAATCAGTTTTATTGCCAAGTATGTTTTCGCATACAAGGAATTTGACTTGGTGTTTGGTGAATAACAATAAACATAGCAAGAGAAGAATAAAAAAACACAACTAAAAGCAAGTACTATAAAAAGGCAAAGTTCAAGAATAGCAAAACACTGAATTTACAAACAAAACAAGACAAAACAATGCATTGGACCTAGCGACATCAAGCTTGATGTTTTATTGATGAGCAAGAAGCCTGCTTGCTTTATTGTGTGGCGCAATGTTGTTACTGCTGAGGTCTACGAATCTGGACCATGATGTCTGCCTTCAGACTTTTTAAATGTGAGAACACCTTAGCTTGTTTTACTGGTCCATTTAACCCCTTCACATTCCATGTGACCAATCTCACCAGTAAACTTGCATTATTCAGGGGGTCAACCATTAGAATCACTAAAGATAAAACAGGGGCTGACAAAGAGTATGACCCACAGACAGAGCGTTATAAAAGAGAAAGAAAAAAAAATCCAGCTATGATATTACAAGTTTTAAAATGTCATCGAGTATAACCTTTAAATAGGCAATCAGTACCCTCCCACCCTTGTAAGACCCTTCCTTGAACAATAACCCAAAAAGGAAAAAGAAAAATCCCTAGTCCTATGTTCACCTCCCCAAACAAGGCAAACAGCAGGTATCTGTGACTGCTTCCTTCCTGTAGAATAGAGCTCAACAGTGTAGTTCCGGAAGTGAAAATCCCATTCATATTCTGCATAGGGATTTAGATTATTAGCCATAATGTCATAACCATCCAATGTAGACTCACCACAAGCTAGTAGATTGTGAAACGATGGTGTATGCTCCTGTAGAAGCCACAAGTCCGTATGATATCAACCTTGTTTTGAGAAAAACATGTTTTATTCGCAATGTCATGGAGAAGTATCCTAAAGTGTAACAGCAACATCTCTGATTGGTGGAGCTCGCCATTACCATGGAAATGTTTACCGCACCCACGAACGTCTTGTCAGCTAACGTTAACGTTAGCTACTAACGTAACCTAGCTAGCTGCTTATCCTGTGCAGCTGGAACGAATCACTGTACCATGTCGATGACAACACTTTACACTATACTATATGAAACACTATATATACACGCACACAAAACAACAATATCAACACTATACTATTGACAAATGTTAAATTCAATAAGAAGCGCACTAAACTATCATTAGGTTGGAAGTTGTTGGAAAAGTATCATTCGCAATGGTTTATGGGATGAGTAGTTCCTTCACTTAAAATAATTATGTACACAGTCTTGTACCTTTGCCTTTTCTTCCGTTTTCCGATCTTTTTTTTGCTCAGAATCAAATGTTTTATGGTCACGATTCATCGTCTAGCTGGTTGGCTTGGTTCCAGCCTTAAAACTCTTTATATAAGGATTTTGTGAAATGTCAATGGAGTAAATGAATGGGAAATTTACTTCCGGAACCAGAGCCGTAAAAAAAATATTTTCAGTCAAGGCCTGAATGTTTTTATGGTCTCAAAAAAGTGTATGTAGCACTGCCCGGTAGGAGATTATATTTTAGTGTAGCAGGGCGGAACCTTAGAATGAGCTTCAGGTCTTTTGGGGGAAATAAAGCAGTGCACACACTTGACATGGACACAGCTACAGAGAGCACACACACAGACACTCACACTGTGCATTGCTTTGCTAACTGCCGCTTCTAGACGTTCTTCGTTCTTGTAGCCTAAATAACAATCAAAATCAACGATTTTGAAAATTTGCCACGATTACATAATTAAAATGATGATTACGATTATAAACACGATTATCGCCCACCCCTATCCTGGACCCTGACATGTTCCCCACCCTGAACTCTACCTTCTTTTCTGACACCTAGTACTTCGGCCTCCCCATGTACATCCGGCCTCCCTATGTACATCTTGGTACCACCTTGGTGTACAGTGACAACGTGGTGCAGTTCCACCTTGATGTACCAAGCCCTGTGCACCAGTCCAGCACTACCCCCATTAAACTCCCCAGCCAAGCACATTCTAAAAACAGGTGTTGTACCGTCTCTACCTCGCCAGAGAACAGACAGTTCTCCCCCACTGTCAAAGTGTGCCACGTGTCTGCTTGTTGCGATGGCCCCGTGAGAAATCCTCCACTGTAGATCAGCAGTGCGCTTCTCTATGGGAGGTTTGTACAGGGAGCGCCAGCATCCTTTTAGGAAAGAGCCAGACCCCAAGTCCCCCCCTCTCAATGGTCTTACTCCCCTCAGGGCAACTTGGTGGTGAATCTTCACAGCAACAGTGTATAGAGGCTTTTTTCCAATCTGCTGGAAATCACCCAGCTGTGGTGTGTTGAATGGATGGAGGATGGAGCTCTCTGGGTCCACAGGACCCAGAGACCAAGATCTGCTGGGCTACTCAGTGAGACCGTGTACCAATCCTGGTTACCAGGTCAGACGCTGATCTCCAGCCTCCCGCCTCCACCAGGTCAATGATCTTGCTGATCCGTGCCCTAATCAAAACAGGACTGTTCCAGTCCCCTAGTTTGCGGCAGAGGGTTATGGAAGCAGAGGGTTATGGAACAAGGGCTCCTTTAACACCGATCCTCCTGGGCTATTGCTGCCTCTGGTCACAGTGATTGTCCTTCGCCAGGCCTGTAGGACAACCAGGTAGAAAGGAGGAATCGACAACAGGTCCACCTCCCCCAGACTCATCCAGAACAGCTGCCAATCATAGGGCCCCCAGCCCTCCTCAAGAGAGCCCAGGCCAGACCTCTCCAGTTTAGCTCAGGATGGAACAATAGCCTCTGGGCTGCTTGCTGGCGGCCCTGCTCCAGAGGTCCACCAGCCCCTGACCCCCCTCCTCCCAGTGCAGGAAGGGGGTTAGGGGCTGGTACAACACTGCAGCTCTGGTCCAATGTTGGCCCGACCAAAAGAAGTCCACCAGTTTCTTCTGCAGCTCATCCAACAGACCCTTTGGGGGCTCTAGCACACATAACTTGTGCCAGAGTGTAAAGGCAGCCAGGTTATTAGCGACCAGGAAAGGAATTATGCCACTATTGTCCTTTCAACAACCCCTGCCATTTAGACAGCTTGGTGACCACTTTTTCCAACATCCCCTTCCAGTTAAGTCTCCCAAAAACCTCACTGCATAACCATTGTGTCCTTAACTCTTAACTCTCCTGCAGAAAGGTGGCCATCTCCTGCCTCTTATTCTGCAGCAGGCTGCCATTGTCAGGATTGTCAATGGTAATCAAACCACCTTCAATGTCCCTAATATCCTGCTTCAGAGCCTGAACAGCCGCCCTGATGTTGGTGGTGGAATGGGAGGTGTACTGCTGGAAGAACACATGGATCTGTGCTTTCCCTACTTCCCACCACTGGCTTGTTTGTTTGCAGAAAGCACTGTCTTGTAACAATTTTATATTAAAATGCCAAAAGGACTTTGACCTCACAGATGGGAAGAGGCGCATAAATCAACAGTGACAAGGTGGTGCAGTCTTGAGCTAAAGGAAAATGTGATAAATAAAACCTATCTAACCTTGCTGCATTAACCCTGTTATCAGCTATCCTAACCCAGGTGTACTGCCTAACAGTTGGATGCTTAACCCTCCATGTATCTATTAAATCCAACTGAGTGAGCAGTGTAGACAGACAGATGGGGGATTGGAGGTGAGGTTCCTCACTTGTCCTATCTAAAGTGAACTGTACAGCGCAATTCCACTCAGAACCCTGGTTGGGAGCATAAACATTTACAAACCAGAACACACTATCTCCTATCTCTTTCCTTCACAGTAACCACCCTCCCATGGCTGAGAATATGCTGCCTTCCCACCATAAACCCCAGTCAGCCTCATTTGCCTCGTCGCTATGTATTTCCTGAAGAAATATAACATAGCCTAGCCTCTTCTGCTGGAATATTTCTCCTACCAAAGGCCTCTTCTGCCTATCCTTCTGCCATTTATGTTTAATGATCCAACCCTCAACCCCTGCATAAAGAGAAATGGAAAGGAAAATAACCTAATCAGTAAGAAAAAGAGAGAGAAGACACCCTGTGTTGCATGACCATTACGATTTATTAGTCTTTGCGCTTTCTGATACGCTTTACAGTTTTAGGCTTGTGCCCCTTCCTCAGTGCAGTGACATGTTTTCTTAAATTTTTTCTTGTCTAATAAATCTAAACTAACCACCTTTTGTAGAGCAGAGACTGACTTAATGATTATCGTTGTCAGGGAAGACGAGTGTGGAGATCTGTGAGCTCCATCTAGCTCCAGTTGCCTTTCAAAGACCTAACCACCCATCTCGTCCATAAGGAGCTCAGACACAAATTTGACTGACATTGGTCCATTTTTTCCAGGTACTCCAACAATACGAATGTTTCGATGCCGAGAGCAATTCTCAGAAGTCAACTTCTCCTTAAGGTAAGTATTTTCTGTCGTCATTTCAGTGAGAGCAAACTCCAATGTTGTGATTCTATCACTGAGACAGGCCTCAACAGCAGTGAGAGTTTGGCCTTAGTTGTCTGTAGTAAGACGGATGGCTTCTTGCGAAGCCTGAATTGGAGATAGAGATGATGTTAGTTCGGCTGATAAGCTGGACCTCGTTGATTGACCTAAATTCTCGTTGATTAATTGATTAATCACTCAAGGAATTTAGAACTGATGTCTCATGTGACACTCACCCAGGCTGTTGTCATTGCTGGAGGAGGTACGCTGTTGGAGCTTCCTGCTGTCTGTGTCACAGGCCTGCTGATACAGCTTGTCTTCCTCCTTCCTGATCTCTTGGAGGAGCTGCATGCGGCAGCTGCTGAACTCCTCAAAGGAAATCCGGCCCCGTTCATCAGCACCAAGTTGGTTCATAATCTCTGCTACCGACTCCTCCAAGTTGAGCTGGCGACACACCATTAGCAGGTCATTCCTGGAAGTGGAGAAAGTAAGAGGTGTTTGGAGAATGGTTTTGAGAGTCAAGATTCAAGAACTTTATTTGTCACATACACACACAGGGTGTGCAGTGAAATGAAAAGTCTAGGTTTACTGGAGAAAAATCAAAGCTCGCTTCTCCTGCTTGACTCATTGAGTTTGGTGCCACATTGTGCTTGGGTATACTAGGCAGCCAGAAAAGCCTTGTGTTCCAGCTTTTTGCACTTTTGTGTGAATTAACCTAGGTATCTTGACAGCATCTGTGCCACTTCATTAAAGATCTTCCCTTCTACGTTAAAGGGTAATTCCGGGATTTTCTAACCTGGCCTTTATATCCACAAAATCGGCTATCATACCACTAAGTAGATCCCAAAAGTTTCGGAGTTGCTCCGGTAGATGGGCTCAGTCGGTAGTCGCGAAACGGGGGCTCAATGGCTGCAACGTAATCTGGACGGGCATGTAAACGCGGTCAAAGTACGTCCACTAAAAGTGCTTGATTTTGCCACTGACAGGCTCAGATTGTTATTCGTGTGTCTGACAAGTGTCTGACAACATTACTGAAAGGATCGCTACAGAACAGAATAGTGTTAAGTGCTAGCTAGCAACCCATGCTAGCCTAGGCTAGAGCTACACACTCTGAGACCGATCAACCAATGGGAGTAAGGGAACACCATGACCAGCCCTGGGGCCTGTTCCAAGAAGCTTGTTCAGCAAACTCTGAGTCTAACCCTGCACTCTGAGTTGATTCATTCCGAGATGGCCAAGTCTGAGTTTTCGGTTCCAGAACAGCTGATTTGAGTTAGTTCAACAGTTAGTTCAACAACAATAAAAAGCCATCATCAATGGAGGTCCGATACTACGATTCACCATGGCAACCAACAAGCAGAAAAGGAGAGGGAATTGGCGTGGGAGAGAATCGCTGCCCGAGTCAATGCGTACATTTGAATGCAGTAGTGTATTCATTTAACATTTAACCACACTTTCTTATAATATTATCTACATGTGAGAAAGTGGTGGAATAGTATTGGAAAAAAAATATTTTCATTTAGGTGCAATCCCACGGGCGCAAAGCGCACTTGGCAGCAGCTGAAAATGAAATATAAAAACATTACAATCATTTAGCAGACGCTTTTATCCAAAGTGACTTACAAAAGTGATAGATAACACTATGTGGGGATCGAACCCACAACCCTCAGAGTCTAATGCTCTACCAACTGAGCTGTCTGGACCAGACATACTTCAAATGGTGTACTTGGGGTGACAAATTAGAAAGGCAGATCTAGAAATGTAATTAAGTTAGAGGTGGGTGCATGGTCACAGGTGAAATGTGTTGTTGGAACAATATAAAATACTAACTGTTACTTAAAGAAGACCAAATGAAAGGTGTCTTTATTTGACTGCTCGGGGTGGTGGTAGCTTAATCTGTGAACTGTAAACGGCATATTATATCTCGGAAAGCTCTTCCATCCTGGACATAGAACATCTAATTGTACAGCACTTTGGTCCACTGTGGTTGTTTTTAAAGTGCTTAACAAATAAAGTTGGATTGGATCTAATCGGGGTCTCAAAATCCTCTCCCGACGTAAGGCTATGCGAATTACTTCCGCTTGAATATCGATCGGGTTACTGAGGAAAGGACACGCCATGTCCGACAGCTGCTTCAGGTTCAGCAGAGGGAGGAGACAGGGAGAAAGTCAGGGTTTGTTCAAGAAAACCTGCCAGCGAGCAGGTTAGGGTCACAGAGTTAGTTACCATGGTAATTGACTCAGAGTTTGAGTTACCTCTCTTTCTGGATCGCAAAACCCAGAGTTTCCCTCATCTCAGGGTTACCAAACTCAGAGTTTTCACAAAATCCGCTTCTGGGAACAGGCCCCTGATGGACAGCCCCTCTCATTATTATAAGGATAGGGAAATACATAAATAAATAGGGAAAGGAATATATACTGAAATGTGTTTATAAAGAGATATTTAGAAATACATAATTCAATTCTAAGAGAATAAATACACAAATAAGTAAAGAAGGAAATAAATAAACAGAAATAAATGGATGAGACACAAAATAAATATACATTTATACCAGATTTCATCTATTTATTTGTTCATTACTGTGTGCAATCATGCATTATGTTATTTATTTCTACTGATTAGTTGATTTTATTTATATATTATTTATGTATTATTTATACATTAATTAATTTATTAATTCTTATGTGAGCTTTGGCTCTCCATACATGATACATTTGAATCAGGTTTATTGCCAAGTATGTTTTCGCACACAAGAAATTTGACTTTGGTTGGTTGGTGTTTTGTTGTTATGTTTTTGGACAACGCATCATATGTACAAGAATGAGATGGAAGGACAAAACAAATGTTGAGATGGAAGTTCTGACAACTGACCATTTTTGTCTGAATAATATAAATATGATCGCACAGGAGGCTGAATTAGAAGCTACGATGATGCCAAATATTTGCTACGCTGTTAATGCCTACTGCTTTTGGTGACTTTTTAACAGCAATAAATACATTAACTGTCAACAAATTCATCATACATGCTCACACATGCAGATGTTTGACGACCCAGATGTTGTAAACCCAAAGCAATATTGGAGAGGACCCAAAAGTTTAGATATTTGCTCCAAATCCGCTGCCATTGTCAAATCAACTAGAATAACAAATAGTACTTCCTGTTAAGAATTTCAAATTAAAACCCTTAATGGCGAACGAGAGGTTCTGAGTGATACAAAGTACCAAAGTGAAACTAAGGACCATATCTAAGAATGAAAGTGTACATTAAAATTAAATTATTGTTTTGTTTTTCAAAATGTGCTACATTTTATGCAGGTTTTATTTTATGTACACCTCAATAATTCCTTAATATTGATTTCCAAAATTCACACATTTTATTGTGAAGACAGAATAATCAAACGTCCGGTCGTATTCTGGCTATTTGTAGGAGGTCTGGCGCAGCGAGTTGTAGGGCTAGTTTACTCACCCCATCACAGAGAAAACAGCTGTATCACTACATATGTACAAGTAAAGTACCTGCATACCGTGGCAATATTCTTACCGGTTGATAAATCCATCTCCATCACCGTCGCAAGTCTGAAATAACCACTTTATCCTCTCTTCCTCTCCGGTACTGGAGGTATCGCTGCTGCCGCTGCTCGCACTCCGCGGTGCCGCCGCCATGATCCGTCCTGTAGTCCACTACGTTAAAATGTAGTTCTCTATTTTAATCTGTAGTCCACTATGGACTACTCTTGTTTGAATTGGAATTTTTGATTCCTTAAAATCACAATAAACAGTAGCAGTAAACCCACAGGAGTAAACCACTATAATATATATTTTTTCAAATCTCAATGAGATCATTGTTTAAAGATCTTTATTCAATATTTTTCTATTTTATTGTGTTTATCTGTGTTTGTCATTGCGTTTATGATTTAATATTTCGTATTGTACTGAATTGTTTGAGTATTATTTAGTGTAAACTCAAATTATAAAGTGGAAATTCGTTCGTTCTCCTTTCAGCCAACATTTGCGCAAAAATGTTATGTTTTGTAATTTAGAATTACAAATCTTTATTTGGTATATTAAAACTAGTAAAACCAAAGATCAGGTTTTCAAATTAAAAATCAGCAAACAGATGCCTAGTGATAGAACCACAGAAATATTTCAATAATCTGACTGAATGGGTCACATGTATTGCAGGATGTACATTCTGTATGGTTAATGTTTGTTTGGAAGTGTACAATATATGAATAATCTTACTGCATGACTATTGGTAATGAGACAAGAGTGGTAGAGCTGAGCTGCATAAAGTCGCTAGCGCTAGATAGACTAAGACAGGAAATAATGTAATTTCCCCGTCAGAATAAAAGCATAAAATCAATCACTTTAAAATAATAATTAAGTGTTGGGCGCACAGAACAACAACAATCGTATCTCAATACTGTGTAATCAATATGTCGAATTAAACTATACCTGTAACGTGGCACTTTGTACTACTAAAAAAACCCCACCATATATTCGTCAATAAGAGATTTATTTTGAAAGATCTGACAAGACGTCTAAATTGAAATCTGGCGGGCTTGACACTGGTAAGGTTAGCTAGGAGGTTTGGCATTTTAGCAAGCACTGCAGGAGTTCCCTGATCTTGCAGGTATAGTGACTATATTACTCTGCGGCAAGATTGGATGCGACACAATTTTATTATTTATTTGTGTTTCTAACTTACTCTTTGAGCTAATTTACTGTTACGATACAACCCAGTCGTTGTCGATATGCTTCTTGACAAACCAAAACTAAGCTAACGTCAGTCAGCTAATTTACACGAATGAATTTCAGCAGTTGGATACAATTTCATCTATTTTAGCTAACGTTAGGTAACTTAGTTGTCTCAAGGGGTTACCTGCGGTTAACTGACTTTGTGTCAAAACCATGTGTCTGCCAGCCGCTCTTTATATTTTGTTGCTCGTCTACTAGAGTAATTGCAGTATTGACGCAGCGTCAAGTCAAAAATCGTTACCTACGCAGCGTTGGATCAAAGACGGTGGAGCTACACAGTCTCAATCAGAAACTAGACACAAGCTCAAACTGTTTACGGTTGTACCGCATATGATAAGAACTGCAACAATGAGTTGGAATGAAAAGTTGTTGAAAGAGGTTGTTAAAAAATCCATGTGAGCCATGTTGACATGCCTGAATCTGTAGCCATTTAACATGAAAACCCTAAAGGACCCCTTTTCACCAAGTCTCAAACTATATGCCTATACTATATTAAACCTTTAGTGATTGCACTGCAGCACTTTGGAGATAAAGTCCCTGCATGGCTTTTGACCTTTTTTAATAACTTATTTTCAGTAGTTAGCTGACAAACCAATGGATTCCTCTTCTATAATTATATACCCACGTGACGTAGACATTTTACTGTGCCATTTATATCATCATTTATAACATTTACCAATAAATTACCTGCTTGGCTCTTAGAAATTCTTTTTTTAATCTTTCTTAAAAACGTAATTTCAGTAGTTAGTTGACAAATCCAATGGATTCCTTTTCACCACATTCAGAATAATTTTTATACCAACAGTATGTGAATTGAAAAATCACATACAAAAATGATTTGCTATTTATCATGGCAACAAAAGAAATGCCATTCATTGTTTCTGGTGAGCCCTAGAAGGATGAAAGTAACAAACTTTATTAACTAATAAATTGATTATGAAAGAATGTGAATTGAAGAACAGTCTGATGAACTTGCATGACTAAATATTGATCAATTGTCTTGATAAAGTGACTTTAGAAATTAAAAGGCAGTTTATTAAATAATTCTATCTAACTTCTCTACCTTCATTATTCACGAGTGCCATATCAGCTGGGGCATCAGCCTAAACTGTAGACATCATAGTCTGAGTCCTGGTAACATTGACTTCTCTATGCACCTTTTATCACATCCTGCCTTAAACACTGAATATTTTTGGTTGCATCTTGCAAAGTGCATTAGCGATCAGCCTTAAAAAGTAATGGCTTCCACTTTATGGACAAGTCCAGAATCTGTTTTTTATTAGTGTTGCTACTGCTCTCCAATTGGCTGCTCATGTTGGTGCATTCAGGAGACCGGGCATAACACCAGGCTTACAGCAATTCATCCGATTTTGAAATTTAAACAGTTTCCTAAAGGTAATTTTTGGAGCAAACCAGTACGGCTTTATAGCCAGCACTGGGTGAACACAAGGACTCATGCTGTCACTGTGGTAAACCATTCTTGTCTTGCAGGGCATCATGTCACGTTTCAGTGCAGCCCCGCCTAAACCAGCTAAAAGCCATAACAGACCATCTGGGGTTTCCATTTCCAAAGGGCTCAAAGACATCCATATCGATGAAGAAGTCAAGATATCTGTGAACCTCTCAATGGAGAGGTTTCAGTACAGTGATCAGAAAGGTACTTGAGAGTGAACAGCAATTTTATGATGCTCTAAATTGCCCTAAATTGTCTTAATATTTAACCTTTCCTCACCCTGATGGAACAGAAATGGAGTTTCCCTCCTCCTTGTCTAGCACTGAGAGGGCCTTCATTCATCGCATGGCACAGTCTTTGGGTTACATCTCTAAAAGCAGAGGGTAAGTTCTTCTATCAGATCAAGTTTAGCTTGTGTTGTTGAAGTGGACAAACATTTCACTGGTTACGATTTGGTCAGAACTATTCAGGACTTTAGTCGTCTAAATTTAGTTTCTTTGGATCGGTCAGGTGCTCTGAATTGATCTGCAATTGTCACATTGTTTAATACTGAACAAACACTAATTTCCATTTGTTTCAGGAAAGGATCAAGCCGATTCCTTACCATCAGGAAGAAGGACGGTTTGGACAAATCCAAACCTGCTATGCCGCTCACACTCTCCCACAATTCAATGTATGTCATGCACAGCCTGCTTCAGAAGTTTCCCATGACCAATAAGGAACGTGCAGACCTGCAGCCTTACACTGAGAGTGGCATGTCGGTGACCAGGTTGGCTGGTAAGAGTGTGTGTGTGCGTGCGTGCGTGCGTGCATGCGTGAATGAAAAACATGGCCGCCAATAACCCTTGAAAAAGACTATGGTATCTGTGGGTACTCCACCCACAGATTTCAGGGTTTCTCAAAGTCCGGACCAAGGTCCTGATTCAGGCCAAACTGAAAATCAGACCGGACCCTGCATCACATCAGACATAAGCCCCTTTCACACATGCAGTGCAACCCTGAACCTATCTAGACATTACTCGGAGGGGTCGTATGTATGAACGCAAATGTCCGAATCCGTTGGTCTGGAAGTCAAACAGACTTAACCCACCCAGCACCATTTGAAACAGAGTTGGCAACACTGCTGTCAGTCAGGGACCTGCAAATGTTATTGCTAATGCTAACTAACAGCATGTTGTTCTCAAAGTTTGCAAAGAAAAGGAAAGTTGATCAAGACAACAGATAATTCAAAGAGGAATGGACAGAGAAATTCATTCTGCCAGCAGCAAACCAATGTGCTTAATTTACGCATTAACCATGGCCATCATAAAGAATGGCAATGTGAAATGCCAACACAGTCATTTTGAACAGTAGTATCTCCAGAACACAGAGGTGAGGACAGCAGAACTTGTTCAGTTGAAATCTTCATATCAAGCCACAAACAGAAGCCACAAACAGAATGTTTGTCTATGACACAGATCTATGAGAGTAACTGAAGCCTCACTTTTGGGCAAGCACAAAAAGCCCTTTTCTGATGCAGAAGTAGTAGTTCAGTTTTGGTTAGTTGTTGTGGACAAGTTATGGACTTTGATTTATGTCAGAGCGTTTTGCTGGCATTGTTCCGGATCCCTGACCTTGTGTAAAGTTTGTAAGTGGACCTTAAATAAGAAAGTTTGAGTACCCCTGTCCTATTTTATACATTGTCTGTTATCCTTCATAAGAATTATTTCTTTTTTCAAGATCAACTGCAGAAACAGGGTGCATAGGGTGCTTTTTATGTTATTATTTATTTGTGCTACTACCGGGGCAGCAACAGACAGACTAAGGCAGGAGCTGAGAGTTAACGGGCCAGCAGGCCGCTTTATTTGGATCAGCAACGTAAAGGACCCGGTCTTGACGGACGCTTTTCAGCTCCGACTCACCCAGCCGGTGCCCCTCCCCTCTGTCAGCCGCGCAGCAACAAAGCTGCCAGTCCGCCAGGCTTCCATGACGCTTTTCAGCTCCAACCCTGACTGGGCAGCTCTTGCAGGGTTGCCCCTGGCTGCATCCCCCGGGGACATGGTTGGTCTCGCTCTCTCCACTCCACATCGCTCAAGCACTCAGTCAGGCTCTCACTCTGACTCAGATGCACTCCCGTTCACACATGCACACACAGGTTAAAAGGGCCCGGCTGCAATCGGCCTTAATTGGCCACAGCCGACGCTGGATCCAGGCAGAGGCAGTCCACTGACTCGACTCTCTCCTGGATCCATCCTACGCCTCACCCTCCCCCCAGTCTGCCACATGCACATTTTGTGCTTGCTCTTTTTGAGCTTGTTTTAGTTATTTGATAGATGTATTAAATTCTGACGGCACTTGTTAGTTTGAGTGAATAAAGCATGTTTGACTTCAGTGTGTGACTTTTTATGTGGTTATGGCCTTTAAATAGAATAATTTAAGCTATATCGAGATATATCGTCATTCTACCTAAAAATTGTTGTGATATCATTTTAAAGTCATATCACCCAGCTCTAATTGCAATGTATATTGGTGATTATTTATCTATATTATTTAGGTAAATTATTCATTTATGGCTTTTTTAGGAGAGGGCCAGCCCACATTATTTACTAATTATCAGTTGTGTTAATGCATGTCCTATATAAATGTGAAATAATCGCTGTATACCTTTATGACACTGAAGATGATGTCATTAAGTGCGTGGTGTCCAGTCGTTTCGGTCTGCTCAGTCTTGTAGTGTTTCCCCAACTTTACACAACCACCCTTTTCGTCTTTCCTCAGACAACAGCCGTGACAAGAATAGGGCATGTTGGTGCCGGAACAACGGCATTCCCCAGGTGCCCCAGAGGAGTAGTTCGTCAGAGCTGGATGCCTTCCGTCGCTCCTTGCCTGTGAATGAATCCCAGGAGGAGATCGTCCAGCTCATCAGGGACAACACGGTGGTGCTAGTAGTGGGAGAGACTGGCTCTGGGAAAACCACCCAGGTAGGAAATTGGGGGGACTTCACAACACTAACAAGGTGTTGTGTATTAAAAGGGTTATTAATATAATGTATGTCTGGTGCCATTTCAATCTCTAGGTTTAGAGATAATGTTGCGCTTTATCGCATTGCCGATGATGTGGGGAGGTAGGCCAGGCTGCAGATGACATGGTTGGATGCTGTGTTAAATATTGCTTATTATAATATTGCTTTTTTTTTTTTTTGCTGTGTCTGCTGGCATTCGTCCTCCACGATTTTCTTTTTGCGAACCATGGAGGGAACAGAAATAGAGTTATAGTACATAACTACCGTTCTATTTCTCATATTCTGAATAACATACATTATCCAGAACTACCTGGTCATGTTGATTCATGCTCAAGTTCATACATCACATGAAGAATAGCCATAGCCATCTTGCGTACACTGAACCGTGCAGTTGACACCAAGAGGGAGCCCGGACAAGGAATTACAGCTCTTGGCCCTGAAAAGGGCTGATCAAGGAATTCATACTTCATACAATTTAGCTTAGGTGTTCGCTGACAGAAACAGGAGGACAAATGCCGGCAGACACAAAATTATATACAGGTGCTTGGGGGATATTATATACAGGTGCTTGGGGGATAGGTGCATCGTTGAATTTTCAGTGCTCACGCGCACGAGCATACCCCATAAGGCGAAGCCTACGAGAAATGGAACAAGCACTTTTAGTGAACGTACTTTGACCGCGTGCGTGTGCGTGTGCGCGTGCGTGTGCATAAGAGGGGCAGTTGTGTGGGTCTTGGTGGGGGCCCTGGTGAGGTCAGAGTTCACAGTCCTGATGGCCTGAGGAAAGAAACTCTGTCTCAGTCTCTCTGTTTAGGCAGCGTAACTACGGAGGCGCTTGCCTGACCGCAGCAGCTGAAACAGTTCGTTGTTGGGGTGGTGAGGATCCTTCATGATCCTGCAGGCTCTGGTTCTGCACCTCCTGGTGTATAAGTCCTGCAGGTTGGGGAGTGTAGTTCCAATAATTCAGGCGAACGCCCTACTCTCTGTCGAGCCTTCCTGTCCTGAGCGGAGCTGTTGCCAAATCAGGCAGTGATGCTTCCTGTCAGGATGCTCTCTACAGCTCCAGAGTAGAAGGACTGAAGGATCCACCAGGAGACTCTGAATTTCCCCCCGCTGCCTGAGGTGGTAAAGGCACTGCCTTGCCTTTCTCTCCAGAGTGTCTGTGTGTGGACCATGTCAGATCTTTGTCCTGGCACTAGGGCTGCCCCCTGAAAGTCGACGTGTCAAATCATCTGTCGGAGACCCGTCAGTCGACTGAGATTCTTCAGGTCGAGCAGTCGTTTTTTGTTTTTTTTTTGTCAGTCAGTGTGCATTAAATTAAAAGGATAAAACAGATAGAAGCTTACAAATATTCACGGGGATAACATACGGGGAATTATAAATAAGAGGGAATCTATATTTTTATATTCTATATACAGTGGATATAAAAAGTCTACACACCCCTGTTAAAATGCCAGGTTTTTGTGATGTAAAAAAATGAGACCAAGAGAAATCATGTCAGAACTTTTTCCACCTTTAATGTGACCTATAATGTGAACAATTCAATTGAAAACAAACTGAAATCTTTTAGGGGGGGAAAAAATAAAATAAAATAAAATAATGTGGTTGCATAAGTGTGCACACCCTTAAACTAATACTTTGTTGAAGCACCTTTTGATTTTATTACAGCACTCTTTTTGGGTAGGAATCTATTAGCATGGCACATCTTGACTTGGCAATATTTGCAAAAAGCGCTCCAAATCTGTCAGATTGCGAGGGCATCTCCTGTGCACAGCCCTCTTCTGATAACCCCACAGATGTTCAATTGGATTCAGGTCTGGGCTCTGGCTGGGCCAGTCCAAAACTTTAATCTTCTTCTGGTGAAGCCATGCTTTTGTTGATTTGGATGTATGCTTTGGGTCGTTGTCGTACTGAAAGGTGAAATTCCTCTTCATCTTCAGCTTTCTAACGGAAGCCTGAAGGTTTTGTGCCAAAATTGACTGGTATTTGGAACTGTTCATAATTCCCTCCGCCTTGACTAAAGCCCCGTTTCCAGCTGAAGAAAAACAGCCCCAAAGCATGATGCTGCCATCACCATGCTTCACTGTGGGTATGGTGTTCTTTGGGTGATGTGCAGTGTTGTTTTTGCACCAAACATACCTTTTGGAATTATGGCCAAAAAGTTCAACCTTGGTTTCATCAGACCATAACACATTTTCCCACATGCTTTTGGGAGACTTCATGTATGTTTTTGCAAAATCTAGCCGGGCTTGGATGTTTTTCTTTGTAAGAAACGGCTTCCGTCTTGCCACCCTACCCCATAGCCCAAACATATGAAGAATACGGGAGATTGTTGTCACATGTAGTACACAGCCAGTACTTGCCAGAAATTCCTGCAGCTCCTTTAATGTTGCTGTAGGCCTCTTGGAAGCCTCCCTGACCAGTTTTCTTCTCGTCTTTTCATCAATTTTGGAAGGACGTCCAGTTCTTGGTAATGTCACTGTTGTGCCATATTTTCTCCACGTGATGATGACTGTCTTCACTGTGTTCCATGGTATATCTAATGCCTTGGAAATTCTTTTGTACCCTTCTCCTGACTGATACCTTTCAACCATGAGATCCCTCTGATGCTTTGGAAGCTCTCTGCGGACCATGGCTTTTGCTGTAAGATGCAACTAAGAAAATGTCAGGAAAATCCTACTAGAACAGCTTAACTTTATTTGGGATTCATCAGAGTCACTTTAAATGATGGCAGGTGTGTACTGACTACTATTTAACATGAGTTTGAATGTGATTGGTTAATTCTGAACACAGCCACATCCCCAGTTATAAGAGGGTGTGCACTAGCAACCACATTATTTTATTTTTTTATTTTTATTTTTTTCCCCCCTAAAAGATTTCAGTTTGTTTTCAATTGAATTGTTCACGTTATAGGTCACATTAAAGGTGGAAAAAAAGTTCTGACATGATTTCTCTTGGTCTCATTTTTTTACATCACAAAAACCTGGCATTTTAACAGGGGTGTGTAGACTTTTTATATCCATTGTATGCTCAAAAATATGTTCCCATGACTCTGTTGCATTTGACTATGTTAATGTGGTTGAAATCATCACTGAAACTCATGCCAATCTATATGTAAAAAAAAAAAAAAGAGGAAAGAATAGTCGAATCGTCGTATTGAACGTATTCGACGGACGAAATTCTGAGTCGGGTACAGCCCTAAAAAATATATGTATGCATATGTAAATCTGTTATAGCATAACATACTGTGAACACGAACCATGAATAGAAATTATCTATGAAAAGAAAATACATGAAAAATATGATAATATATAGTAGACGAAATAAATTAAAATATAGACATATGGAATGCATGACAAATGCGAAAATATGAGTGAAAAAAGTGAATTTATCGTATAAATACAAGATGTACAAAATGTGTCTTTACTTAGCTAATGTGATGATTTATTTTTCATGTTTTTACACAATTAAATTAAGAAACTTCATAGGCTGTCCCAATTATTTTGCCACAAACTAGTTTATATTTTTTTTATTGCTGAAATTATACTTTACTGATGTGATAGCTGATAAGAAATGATCTGTTTGAATTGAATCAAATGCCCCTGTATTTCTCAGATCCCACAATTTTTACTGGATGATTGCAGCAGGAATGGGACGCCTTGCAGGATCTTCTGCACTCAGCCCAGGCGCCTGGCCGCCATCGCCATAGCTGAGAGGGTGGCAGCTGAGCGAGGCGAGAGTGTTGGCCAGACCGTTGGCTATCAGATCAGACTAGAGAGCAGGTAAATCAGACCAAAGAGATCTTTTTTTAATAGAAAAAAAGACATTCACATTTTATGGTGATAAGGTAGGAACTGAGTACACACACATTGCAGAATAAGGACAATGTATCTGAACATTGACGTGATTGGACTGAGACAGATATTTTCTTACTTTTGTGAAATTGTGTTTTCTTTTATGATGTATGTGTGTTTTTGGAATTGACGTAGAGGAGCATGTGACGCAAGATACATTTCAGTGTGAATGGACAATAAAGTATTATCTTATAATAAAAAGGTTACACAAAGTGCACTTTGTTTCCATAAAGACTTACAGTAGCTGCCATAGTCAGCAAACTGTCCTTATGCCCAACTCTCAAACACTTACCAGAAATTCCGTAAAGGACAACCAGTGTACTCCATATTCATACTCATACTCACACTACAACTACTCCCTATGTTACAAACTACCATGTCCATTTTCAACACAGAATAACAACTACTCCAACTTTCTGCATTTTTATTCTGGCGGTTATCGTAAACTCAGCTGCCTACTACGTCATTCTTCCTTGTGATTGGCTGGCTCACAAAAACATGTAGTCCACATCATGTGGTCCAGGCTGAAACTGAACCCTTTCCATCCACCTTGCAGTGACTCCCCATTGTCTTTAATGTAAAGAAAGGTGCTTGTGGAATAGTGTGAACACAGCCTAATGGAGCTACCTTTTCACATTGTTGTAGTGCTCAGGGTTGCTACGGTCATGGAAAACCTGTAAAAAAAGACAGAAAATTGAGAATTGTACTTTCCAAATTGAAAAAGTTATGAGAAATGGCGGCCATTTTTTTTATTTTTATTAATAATAACTACCATTCACTAATTTCCTGACACAAGTACTGAGTTTTAGTGGCTAATAGCTGCTAACATTAAAATCTTCTATTTTGCGCTGCTATTTGTTGCTACATGTCTCTGCTAAACAACCTAACTTTTCCATGTCTATTCTCTGACATGCTGCATAACTTCCATTTGCAGCTACAGTTTGAAGGCAACATTTCCAAGCCTGGAAAGTACAACTCTCGAATTACCTCATATGGAAATTGTTGTGCTAACTGTTCACTTTGACACACACAGGGTATCTCCTAAGACACTGCTGACCTTCTGCACTAGTGGAGTGTTCCTCAGAACCCTGATGGCTGGAGATGCGAGCCTGTCAACCGTCACACATGTCATTGTGGTGAGCACCATGACTGCTAGCATATGTAAAGGAAATGCAATCTCAAATACCTGGATTGGTTTGGTCCTAAAACTGGGATTACACTTATTACGTTATGGATTTTACCGTCCCATGTAAGTCCGTTAGTTTAAAATGAGAGAATTCTGTTGCAATGAAGGTATCACATGCCCTGCATTTATTTCTATCTATGCATCAGTAATTCATGCATGAACTAATGTTCTGTTCCATTGTTTGCCTGAGTCCAAACCTAGGTCTTTGCCTGTGTTCTGAGAAACAGTTTTTGTGATTCAGGTTTGAACTCAGTGAAAAGAGGGCAAATGCATCATGTTCAAGTCACTTGTTTGGTGTTTAACCAGGACGAGGTTCACGAGCGTGATGGTCTCACTGACTTCCTGCTGACCAAGATGAGGGATGTGTTGAAGAAGATGCCCACACTGAAGCTCATCCTCTCCAGCGCCGCACTGGATGTAGAACTTTTTCTCCGCTACTTTGGTTCCTGCCCAGTTATCCACAGTAAGTCCCAAGTAACCCTGAGTCGTGTTAAATTCATTGCCGTACCAACTGATATGTTTTGGAAATTTGGGATTGCTAGATTTGTGCTAATTGCACACTTGTCAGCTGTGAGTACAGCCGCTGCAATAATTGCATCATGGAGTAATCGGGACTAATTCATTTGTATGACCGCGATCAGTTATGTTTTACCTTCAGGATTTTCCTCCCCCGTGTTAACATTCAAATAAAAGCAAATATGTTTGCAAAATGTTTTAGCACTAGAAAAGTGATGGGCTGACATAACTGGACATGGAGGTATGGAGGTAAACTCCATAAGATATCACACAGATGATTACTTACATATTTTTAGGACTATAGTAGCAAGAATTAAGATAACCACATTGTGATTTAACAAATAACACACAGAAAATTTACTTTTTTTTATTGAACATATTGTTCAAACATTAACAGCCTAAGCTGGAAAAAAAATAGGTGAATCTTTACGATAATGACTTCTATGAAAGGGAGTAATTGAAGTCAGGTGATCCAATCAATGAGATGACATTCAAGTGTGGGTTTGAGATAGGGGTGGGCGATTATCGTGTTTATAATCGTAATCACGATTTAATAATGTAATCGTGGCAAATTTTCTAAATCGTTGATTTTGATTGTTATTTAGGTGACAAGAATGAGGAACGTCTAGAAGCGCCAGTTAGCAAAGCAACCAGTGTGAGTGTCTGTGTGTGTGCGCGCGCATCAGACGTAACATCACTTTCCCGCGAATGAATGGGCCAAATACTTTCATGCGTGCGTTCATGAACTGTCCCCTTAAAAAATACTACGTTGTATTCAGTCACGTCCCTCCGCCCCGTCCAATAACGCCGTGTTCATACAAGTTTTGACCGTTTATTTTTTGCGAGCTGCGAGCGAATGTGTCAAGCCAGGCAGGAAGTCAGACACAGCAACGGCATAGAGCATCCGGTCAATTTCAAAATAAAACAAAACAAATAAATAATTGTTCATTAATCGTAATCGAGGTAAAAGTTTGAAATAATCACAATATTGTTTTTTAGTCATATCGCCCACCCCTAGTTTGAGATGTCCTGTCACATAATGTTTGGTTACCAAAAGAGGCTCTCCAAAAAAGAGATCTGTTAAAGTGAAATATGCCCTGGTCAAAAGAAATTTTGAGGACCTCTGGAGAAGAATTGTTGAGGCTCATGAGGCTGGAAAAGGATACAAAAACACTTCCAAAGACTTGGAGCTCCATATTTGAAATTCAGCAAACCTGGTTATTATTTACATCCTGGTTATTTCCTCTCATTTTATAGCATATAATATTGTAAAGGGGATGAGAGGAAATGTAAGATGAGTGTATATACTGAGCAAAAATTTTAAGACTCTATTTAAAACATTTGGAACTGAAGTTCATAAATGGAAACATCAACTGAAAATTATTTATTAGGCACTTTGATTTATTGGTTTCACATCATTTTGGCTACAAAAAGCCTCGGTTGGTCACAGATGCCCCCAAAACAAAAGGTGGGGTCATGGAACAGAAATTACCGTCAGTATCTGGTGTGACCACCAGTAGTCAAAATTTCATGGTCAACCTTTGCCAAATTCAGAGTTTCTGTTGGCCCTGTTGGTTTATATTAGAGAGAAGTGCTCTCTGCAAACTGAGGGGTCTGTAGAGCTCTACTAATATTATTTGTTGTAATTTTGAGATTTTTCAGACTCAATCAGCATGGTTTCAGCAAGAAACTAAGGCCCACATTGAAAATAATTGGAATCATTCTTTTTAAGTTAGTTTTTTCCCATTGTTTGATCTAGTCAAAGGAAGACCGTTTGAGGTGAAGCAACTCTTTCTAGAGGACATACTGAGGCTGACAGGCTGTATCAATAAGGACGTGATGAAATACAAGGAGGAGATGCAGAGAAGTATTCAGCCTTTATTCATCAATCTTGTATTTGTTTCCATGGAAATACACAATAATAATAATTGTTACTTTCATGGTACCCAGCTTTTCATGTTGCCAATGCAGTGTAATAAAAAATATTACTAATCATAACAGGAATCAAAATTACCTATTGTCTAAATAGTTTCTTGTGTGTGACTGCATCACATGTGCTCTGGTGCTCAGAGGAAAAGAAGCAGAAATCTTTGACTGAGTGGTGTAAGGCTGTGGAGGACGGTTCTCCTCAGGAACCGCAGACGAGCAAGCAATCCACCTTTGGCTTCATCCAAGACGTCAACCTCCTGCAAGAGGGAGGGGATGGCATCTTCAGTGAGCCGGTAAACTAACACGACTCCCTATGATGCACAGTTCAAGTGGGTTTGTGAAATCATTTTGGCATTATCTAGGTATAGAGATAGCTTTCAGTTATTTTGTGTGCTCTGACGGCCATGTTGGAGGTCCACAGCTCAGGCAACAGTGGCTGAGAATAGTTGAGTACATTTCTGAATTTACCATTTGGCCATCTAGTGTGGAATAGACATGGTTAAATTCTGTACTGGCTTTCATTTCTTCACGGACAGATAATGGTTAGCTTGTAAGTTAGCTAGCTAACCAATGTTGTCTTGCTGTTGTTTGATTAGCACCATACCTAACCTAACATAGCATTACAAGTAGCTAGTAGTTGCATATTAACATTAAAACTACACTGTTTTTTGCCTCCAATTCACTTGAATCCCCATCGCTTTACAGTAACTTCGCCAATCTATACTCAGAGAAATGTCTTCAAGCCAGAAAACTTCATGCCATTTTTCTGTTTGCTGTCACACAATCATTGTCATATAATGGACAGTTGGACCACCAAAATGGTTACAGCCGCAGTTGCTAGGAGATTTCAGATGCAACCGCAAAGTCTCTTTTAATATAAATATTTTATCCAGGCACATTACGTTGTAGTGGAAACATGCGTGTATGCCATGAAACTTGACTGTTTTGTCATTTCAGTCTGGTTGAGTCGGTGTGTTGTTTTCTGGTCATAGAACGAGAACAATGGCGCATACTTTGATCCATGGTTGCTGAAGGGGATGGACACCTGCATCTCCAGCATTTTCCTCAACCAAGACGCTGAGGCCTTCATTCAGCTTTTCAACCTCATTCTCAAAGAAAACATTAGTGGTATGTCTTCCATCGGAGATCTGCTAATAGTCAGTTTCCTTGAATCAACCATTATTTTCTTGGGAGACTATAAACAAGCCAAACTTAAATATTTAAAACAATGTCTCTTAAGCCCTATTGAAATGTAATTATTTTTTACTTGGGGAGGTCCTGGAATGTACGTATGTAATTCCAGAGAACCATTTACACAGGGTAAACATTACAAACATTGTAATTTTTACTGGATTAAAATTACAAATGCCATTTGTGATAATTACAATCCCATTAATTCTAATCCAGTTTTAATACAAGTACTAATTAAAGTGCTGTTCAAAGTTATTAAGGGTTAAGGTTGTACTGAGTTGTATTCATATGCTTTTACTCAGTGGACTACATGCACAGTGAGACAAGCGCTACGCCTCTGATGGTGGCAGCAGGTCGAGGCTTCCTCAGCCAGATGGACCAGTTGCTCAAAATGGGGGCCAGCATCAACATCAAGGCATCAAATGGCTGGTAGGGCATCCATTATATTCTAGTACCATGGGCAGATAATAGGCCACTGTTCAATAGGCCACTGTTCAATAAAGTAACATCACAGTGGCTAAATTTGGACACCGTGTACTGTTTTCTTTTTTCAAGTTTGAATATCATTTTTTACCTAAGTAATAAGTTATTTTTGCTCCAGCCTCTACAAATGGATGACACATGCATTTGTTTTTTTGCATTTTGAACCCTTCTGGGTGCCTTCACAATGTGACAAATAGCTGTATGACTTGCAGGCAGTGCACTTTTCTATTTAAAAGCCAATATCACCACCAACTAGATTGTATTTTTTTTTTAAATGCTTTTCTCAGATATAGAACAAGAAGTGCAACACCTTCAGTGGCATTGGGCTACAGTGTCTTTAAATAGCCTGCCTTTCCCCCTAGCAATTTAGATCAGTCTGACAGTCTTAACTAGCCAATGAAAGAGGCAGAGGAATATGATCTCAGAAGACGTGTTCCTCTACATGAAGACTCTAATTAATATGTTTATGAAACTTGTTATTTAGCTTCTTAATTATGTATGATTTCACTTTACTGGAGTTCCAGTGGGGTTTCTTTTGAAGAAATGTGCGCGAAAAGCCTGGAAATTGCATCCAAGTGTGTGTCCGAGTTTGACCAAGGTAGTCCGAATTTGGCCACAAGTAGGCCATCTTAGAGAAGAAAACATGATTATAATGTTTTTGTTTCAGGACTGCTTTAGATTGGGCCAAGCACTTCCAGCAGGCGGAAGCTGTGGATCTTCTTGAATCCTGCACGTAAGAGTGCTATTTTATTTTTCAAATTAATCGTTGAATGAGTGTAATGGTTGTGACAAGAACCAAAAATGGATTATATTATCCCTAAATAAACCCTTCATCTTAACCTGCAGCTCCAGCAAACTGGACAAGTCAGCACTGGTGCAGCCTGGGACTGCGGAGATGAGCACCAATGACCAGGAGCTGCTGAAGTTCTACCACCACAGTTTTGATGACGAGCAGGTGGACCTAGACCTCATCATGCATCTGCTGCACAACATCTGTTCAACCTCCAATGATGGTATGGGTTGGGAATCATCTGTAGATTCACAATGCATCCTCATTTATTGAGGAATTTACTGTAGGGCTACAACAAAATATTATTTTGATAATCAATTAATCTGGCAGTTACGACAGCAAGCTCCATGGTACATGAGAGCAAAATATAAAAATCCTAAAACAATTTGAAATTGGAGGGCCCAAACAGAACAGTCTGGGTTTGGTTCTATAAGGTTGTATCTGACTGTTTACAATAAGGAAACCTCAGTTTCAATGTTCACATGAAGACTATATTGCATCCAATTAAATGTTGTTTTTATTAGTATTTCATTTTTGAATGAGCCTAGAAAGACACCATTATGTAAGATTGCATTTGCTCTATTAGTATGCATTTACATCTAAGATCTAAGTTACATCATCAATCTCTTATTTTGTGGTGATGCACCTGACTTCCTTTTTGTACCAAAGCCTCTTCTGTCTTGCTGAAAGTCAGTACTGGCCCAGGTGAAACTGTCCTTTATCCAAGAAATAGCCTGTTTCATGTGATTTTATCATTTAATTTGATAGTTGATTTTATTTTAGAAATTGAATTCTGTTAATATTTACATCAACATTAAAGTATCATTTTAGATCTATACAACCCAAAGCCACTTTTTTCTTTTTTTAAAGACCAAGTGATTATTAAAGATTCAGGAGCAAAAGTTCTGTGGTGGCCCCTTTGAGAAAAAGGGCATGGCATATAACCACAGCCAGAGTTCTCAGAATATAAAAATATTTCTTAATGATCAGTATGTGATTTCTTTTTCCTTAAGGTGCTGTTCTGATTTTCCTCCCTGGATACGATGAGATTGTGTCACTCAGGGACCGCATCCTCCATGATGATAAGAGATTCGCCAACCACTCTGAAAGGTAAATGTAAAGAAGAGATTAAGATGTCATTAATGTTGCATTAACCTCTCATACGACCATCTCCTCACATAAGCTCCTCATCTCCTCACATCAGATTGCAGCCGTCAAATTTAGATTTTCTGTCTTCAACAGTGAAAGTTTGGTATTATTTGGGCCATGCTAAACATTTAGACTTGTTTTGTCGTCGAAGAAGTGGTTTCTCAAACTACTCTCCCATTAATGCAAGTCTGTATCTCTGCAGACCAGAGACTTGAGAGGGGCGGGTAGTGTGTATGGTAACTGTCAATCATTTTTTTTATTTGGCCAATCAGAGGCGTACAATCCTCTGTTAATCAAAAACTAATTTTGCCAATACACCGCCTGAACCAGTTGTCAATGAGTTTTTAATTCACTTCACAGTATTATAAGGGGGGAGGTACACAAAAAACTCACGCTCCATCCGTTAGTTTTGTATGGTTTAGGCCTATACTACAGGGATTTCCTTAATTTGCAGACATTATTGCTTCATTAGATTCAACCGAAGAGGTTGTGATGATACAGCAGGCTGACAAAAAATATCCGTAAGATCGTTATTGTAAAATAATGTTAGCCTTGGGTTTGCCATTGGTGTGCCTGTTCAAAATGTTGATTAAAAACATTGCTGTCTGTTGATACTTGGATCCTTTGACTAGAGCTCAAACTAATTTTTGTCTTCAGAACATAAATAGGCCACTATACTTTTTATAGGCTAAGTTACAACCGAACTCATTGAGGGGTGAGATCAATATTCAATAAATAAAAATACCAACTTATTACACAAACCCACCTGTTGTCCAGCTAACGTTAACCTAATGATCCATCCATTCGTGTTAACGTTACATGCAACGTTGTTAGCTAGTAGACTAACGTTATCTTATAATGGACAGAAGCTAACATTAGCTAACTTTACATTAGCGATAGTTTTTCAACATTCGGTCTTGAACGCCACATGAATATGATGGCTTTGTATAAATAATAGTTACCTAGTTATTAACTTTGGCGGTTATTACATTGAGAGGACCATATTAATGTAGTCAGTATCTGGTATTGGTTGTTAAAAGACCAAAACAATTCACCCTGTGTATTAGGAGCATACATTAATATATGGTGTGACAACAATTTGAGAAAACCTTACCAAATGGTGCGCGAACAAGATATTCAAGTATATTTCAGTTTCATTTGAGCATTTCTCAAAGATGCTAAATTGTGATTTGTATCAGTTCTAAATAATGTTTTCTTTAATTAATGCATTGTATTAGTTTTTGATCAATGATGAAAACGTTATTGATTTTTGCTAGTAGACTCAGTCTTTTGGACCTCATTGTACCCCACTGTTTTGGACCACACTACATGTTACTATTATCTGATGTCCATCCACTTCATAACTACGAGTTGTTGCTTGTCAAGGATGTAATTGTGGAGTCAGGTGTGGGGTGGTCTGTAAAAGTTGTAGTATTAAAATTTGTGTAGCAGAATTTGATGATAAACAGTCAAATGCTTTTGATGACTCAAAATATTCAAATCTAAAAACCAAGCTAAAATCGTAAGGTAAGATGTCGATTTTTCATAATGTTGTGTTCTGTTGTTATTTAGATTATTTTACCCAGTCCATTGGTGTATTAGCTTGTTATCTTGAGAGTTTATTGTTTCTTTCTTTTTTGATTGATTTTATTTTTTTTTTTAATCTCACCTTTTTTTTTATCACTTAGCCTTCTTTGATGTATTACAGTCCACATACGCTAAACTAAACTAAGCCACATTATGGAAGCAATATAAAATGTATAATTGGGTATCGCAAACATGTATCTTGACCTTCAGGTGTCAGGTGTTCACTCTCCACTCCAACATGCAGACACGGGACCAGAAGAAAGTGATGAAAAACACTCCGCCCGGTGTCAGGAAAATAGTGAGTCTTCTTGCATAACTAAAGCTTCATTATACCCTTCCAATGTACCAAACCACTATCCGAATGTTAATTTTAAGCATGTCACTAACATTAATAGACAACTGGAGTTGATTTTGTGTGGAGGGTTAGGAATGTAGACCACAAAAAATAAAGCGGTGGGTGTTGCCTTCTCTTGTGGCTATTTGTAGCCAGATCAGATTCTATAGGTCTGGAAAAACAGTACTTGTTTTATAGAGTGAATATCATACCCCTTTCACACCAGAGCAACGGCTCAGGTTATTCTCGGGTCAGGCGTTGGTGTGAATGGGTCAGCCCAGGTCATTACATTATTATACCCTTCCACTTTGTTTACATTGGCTGGTTAAATGACCAGACAGCATAGGCATCAAGAATGTTGATTGTATTATTGTTGTTATTATGATTAATTTCCCTCATTATCACATTGTAAATGTATGTAATACTTTCTAACAGGCCTGGTAGCTATTGCAAATTTTCTCTAAAATGCTCAAACTTACCAAAAACAAAACATGTCAGCAACTTAGTTTGTTCATAAATGAGTCAATAAACATGGAAATTTGTAAAATATGTGAACTATTCCTATGAATACATTCCTATGATGTTAAACAGAGTGAAGGAAAAAAACATTTTCCTGTCAGAAACATTCTAAGACCAATATTATCTGCTAGGCGAGTGTTGTCATTGCTAACCAGCACATTGTTATTAGCATAAAGGTTTGAGCTTTTATCTTTACACTTTTTATATTAGTTGAGAAGCTACTCTACAGTAAACTCTAAATGAGAGAAACTCTCAATCTAATGCTTTGCAAAGAAATAACATTTTATTCACAATCAATGTAGACCGTTGATAGTCCTAAAATGATGTATTTCCTTCCCTTGTCAGATCCTTTCCACTAATATTGCTGAGACGAGCATCACCATCAATGATGTGGTCTTTGTCATCGACTCAGGGAAAGTCAAAGAGGTATGATCACTTTTTAGTGGATTTGGATAAATAAAAACAATACCATGAGAATTGCATGTCACAAATAACGTGATGAACTAATTTGATTTCCCTGTTCAGAAATCATTTGATGCCCTCAATCATGTATCCATGCTTAAAATGGTTTGGATCTCGAAAGCCAGCGCTCTGCAGAGGAAGGGAAGGTGATGTCTCCAATTTCCATATTCTTCCATCTCTCTTTTTCATAGTTGTTGTGAATGTGAGGCTTTCTGACTGAAAGGGATCTGAATATTATCTTGTTATTCTCTACATGAGAACAGTTTTCTGTTTTCACCCTTTTTTCATAAGGTACCTCTATCTGAGTTTGTTAAAGTGAACAGTTAGTAATGCATGTTCTGTGCATATTCTATGAATTGAATGGTTTTTTTTTTATAATGCAGGTCTGCATGCTAAGACACATTCTATACATATGTATTGGCATTCTGCAGATCTGTTAATGTGACAATGTTTAACACAACACATATTTTGTATATCCTGTGTGACCCAATTTCCCCACTGGAATCATTGACGTTTCATCTAATCTAAATCATCTAATAAGTGCATGTATCCACAGAGCTGGGAGATGCAGGCCAGGGATCTGCTTCCACATCTTCAGTCGCCTCAGGTTCCACAACATGCTGGAATTCCAGGTCCCACAACTGCTGCGGATGCCATTGCAGGTACACAACATATACACACACTTAAGTTTGGCGGTGTGTAAGATGAGAGCCTGTTGAGGTAAGGGTCCAAGTAGTAATTAAAGTCTCCTCCTCCACACAAAAACGTGTGTGTCGTTTATATTGGGGGTGTATACATTCAAGAACGTTACAGGACGTTTCGAGACAAACTCTGAGTTTACCTCCCCCTTCTCCCTCTGGAATCCCTATGATTTTAAAAGGACATTCCACCATTTTTCAACCGTATCTCCATTAATCAGTCCTCACTAGTAAATGCTATTAGGTGGTACTGTTTTTGTCTACTCGTTCTGTGTCTCGGAGAAAAGTTTGGCGGAGAAAACGCCAAAAATCAAACTCTATTTCAAACTCATGAAAACTACTATTATTAGACAATTCTGTTTAATATGGCCATTTCTAAGCCTTTTTGCAAACTATGTGAAGGCACAAATAAGGACCACACCCACCAAGTTTATGTCATTCCAACTTCATTCCAAGTTCATGAAACTGGAATGGTGGAAAAATTGGGAAATTTGATCAGCATGAGGAGATGCATGTATGTTGAGGTGAAATGTGGTAGGACTAGCAAAGGTGTAAGTATAACACTATGAAACTGATACATAACACTTAAATAAATAGCCTGTGCTCTGGCCCCTACGTGTAATTGGCCTAGACACTCAGTAGGACAAGCAACGTGTAACCAGGCCCCAGGGTTTGTACCAGCAACCTATAGCCCTAACCAGAACACGTCATATTTCTGTTCTTAAGGGATTAACTGGTCTGAGACTGAACTCTCCGGGTTGGGCAAACCACAGGTGCAGAAAACAAATAATCCACTGTCCTCCAGGTATTAGGTACTCTTATTTCACATAAATGTCAGAAAGCCTCCTCAACATTTGCCAAAAAGAAATGGCTTCATTCTGAGATATATAAATACAATAAATATAACAATAAACAATAAATATAATAATAATCTGTCGAAAAAAGGTTCTTAACCACTCATGCATCACTATGTAATCATAATGAACGTTTTTTAAACTATAGATTACATCCTAACTCAATGTAGTGAAAGAAAAAAGCTCTAAATAAAATTACACAAATTAACATTTTGACATTATCCTTTTTTTGCCAACTCAATAATAATTGCACTAATCAGACTCAATAGACTGCATAGGCTACGCATGATGTGAAATATGTGTACCTGTAAGCACACTCTCACCACTCTTTGAATTTTATAAATTCTGTATACACGTATGCACACTTTTTACGCATGGTTTATACATCAAATCAAATCACATTTATTTGTATAGCCCTTAATCACTGTTACAGTCTCTAAGGGCTTCACAGTGCCCAACATGTGAAAATAAAAAATGATTAGTACACGACATCCCCCAGCCTTAGACCCTCAGAGGACAAGGAAAAACTCCCACAAAACCTTATTGGGAGAAATGGGAGAAACCTTGGGAGGGGCTACTCAGAGAGGGATCCCCCTACCAGGACGGTTGGGCGTGCAATAGATGCCGAGTTTAGGCAAGCAGCGTATACACAATATATAAAAGTTTATTATGGTGGGACATCCAGATCTGATGGGGCGGCATCACAGCAACGGCAACTCAGTCAGCGTCATCATAGGACTAGGGGACCATGCAGGCGCCAACACTGCCCAGATAGGAGAACGCAACGTCCGCTCAGTCAGCATCGTCCTAGGAGGGGGGACCAACCAGACACCAACTCTGCCGGGCTGCAGCCTGGAACAGATAGGGGACACACCCACACACACCCATACACACACTCTCACTCACACAGACAAACATGACCAGCGTCAGTGGACAGGAGCAGGTAGACCAAGAGAACAGGGCATGTAGACAGGATGCTACATGCAGGATAACTACATTCGGCCCAATGTCTCCTGACAAATAGAGACAAAGACTAAAGGGCCATGATGTGGAGCTGTGATCATGCTACCTCAACAAACATTAATGATGTACTTCACCGTAAAGGATGGAAACCCAAGGAGTTATTTTAGCCCACCATATGAATGTAGAATGTGTGCAATTAAGATGTCATTAATATCCCTGCAGTTGTGTGAAATAGTGTAAAGTAGTAAGAATTGTCATTCAGAATGTGATGCATCATTCATGCAACTCAGAACCGTACTGAAATTTGTATGTGATGTGTCATGTGATATATGTGATATCCTTCAAATTTTCCAATAGAGTAAATGATTACAATAAAATTTAAGTGACAAATGAGTTATAGTAATATTTTTTTTAAAGTAGTAAAATTCTAATCAAACAATGAAGTCCTGAGGTTTTGGTGCGCTGCTAATAGTGATTTAAGGATTTAGGTCACTCAGCAGGCCAACAGATGAAAACTGCCTGTTTGCCTTTTTAGGCCACCGTAAGCTTTCTTCAACCTGGGCAAGGGGAGGCTGAGGGGTGTGTTCAAAGCCTCAAATTTGTTTTGATTCTGCTAGCTCACAGTGCTCTCTAGTGGCAAGAAAATTTGCTTATTGCACCTTTTAAAGTATGCTTCAAGGATTCCCAAATAATGTTATTTTTATTTCATTCCATTGTTGTTGTTTTATTTCACCTGCACAGTTTGTGCACCTTTCTATTGCTATATGAAACTAAACATACATGCATACACACTCAAAATATCAAAGTACAGTTAATATAGAGTTAATGTGACATGGTCATGTTTTCTGTGTCAGGAACTATGTCTCCACACCAAACTTCTGGCTCCCATCAACTGCCCCATCGCTGAATTCCTGTCCAAAGCTCCAGAACCACCTCCCATCCATGTAGTCAAGAATGCTGTGCAGATGCTCAAGGTAAGAATGTCACTCTTGCTTTCATACCTTAAATATGTGCCAGAGTTTTGAATTTGAGACCTTTTGTCTGGGGAAAATTCACCATGGCTGCACTTAAGCAGAGGCAATGGAGAAACACTGACTAAGATATTGATCTCTGTTGAGATATAGGGCACAGTGCATGGTAACAGGGGGCGCTAATGTGACACCTAGCCAGGTTGAAAAATGGCAAACCCCGTAGACGGGGCAAAGTGGCCAACACTGGCTGAGTGCTGAGTACTGCACCCATGCCCAGTTTCACAAATCGTATTAGTATTGTGGATGAAAGTAATTTGAGCCAAGTCCATTAAATGAGAATGCAAAGATGGCCGTTCGGAGCCAAATCCCATTTCTGAGAACAATGGATTTGAAAGGCAAAGGTTTAAACAGAATGAGAGCGCAGTGGGGGGAAACTGACAGCAAGAAATAAGCTATGTTGCTTAGGGTTATAGGCAAGCAATGTGTAATTGTTGAGATTAGTGGCAAGGTTGGAAATTCTAGGCTGAGGTGTTGTGGGTTAGCTGTAAGTATAACTGTAGCTGCCCTTAGTAGTGGTGCCCTTTCAGGGCAGCTATGAAAGACATTAAACTGTGAAACCACAGCCATGGGAAAAGGTCATTTGCCTCAGCGGCTCTATGCTTTTTAGTTTAGTCAGAAAAGAAAACATTATTAGCCCTGAGAAAAATAAGAATAGACTGTGAATTAAAGTATACTGAGCTTCGAAACACAATTTCAGTTAAAACATAAAATAATACAATTTTCTAAAGTGGGGGTAAAAAAATCCCCAAAAGTCAGTCACAGTCAAGTGAAGAGGCAGGGTTTCATGGTACATTAGCCGCTGACAGTTTACCACAACAACCACAATAAAAATGGAGAAAGTATCAAAAATTGGTAGCAGGTGTTACCCTGTGTTGTGATAGTTTCTATGTGTTGGACAGTTGTAGTAGTAGAATCTAGTACTGTTTGGTGATCGTAGAAGCAACTGCAGCTGGGTGCTATGAAAACAAACCCACTTTTCATTATTAGCACAAAATGAGGTTTAGGCGCTAATGTAACAAAAAAATGTTGGCATCTTCAGCTGAATCCTCCCCAGCACCAGGCACACCGGCATAAGCCACACGAGTACCCCAGACTTCAAACTTTCTTTCTTTGTGTTTGTATTGTCACCAAAACCCTCCTCCACTCCCTCCAGATAATAGATGCCATGGACCCGTTTGAAGACCTGACTGATCTGGGGTACCACCTGGCTGACTTGCCTGTGGAGCCCCACCTGGGTAAGATGGTGCTGTGTGCTGTGGTGCTCAAGTGCCTGGACCCCATCCTAACCATTGCCTGCACGCTGGCCTACCGTGACCCCTTCGTTCTTCCCACCCAAGCCGCTCAGAAGAGGGAAGCTTTACTCTGTCGCAAGCGTTTCACTGCCAACACCTTCAGTGACCACATGGCCTTACTGCGAGCCTTCCAGGTAGGTGGGGGGTTTTTGATGTTCAGTTCAGATGTACATATTGGCCTTGATTTTACATATGTGGCTGATTTTGAGTTAGGTCTTCTGACCACCACACCTAAGTCTCTAGAGGTGGAATGGGGGAAAAGGAGATTTGGCAATTTAAGAAGGGGCCAACCCATTTAGTGCATTTCAGTCAATTCAGTTACAGACTTATATATAGACGTATTTTTGGACTTTTATAAAGTTAGATAGTAGAAAGGAACTAATAAGGGAATCGTCAAGGAATCAGATTAAGAAGGAATTGTTAAGGAATTGACATTGATAAAATCATATTACGTCCCAAACTTACATACAACAATGAGAGAGATTTCTACATGTTACATACAACACCGATGACATTGTAATGCATCTAAGAGCCGTACAACTAGGGGTGGGCGATATGACTTCAAATCAGTATCACGATTATTTCAAACTTTTACCTCGATGACGATTAATGAACAATTATTTTATTTGTTTTATTGTTTTATTTTGAAATTTGCTCTATGCCGTTCCTGTGTCTGACTTCCTGCCCGGCTTGACACATTCGCTCGCGGCTCGCAAAAAACGAACGGTCAAAACCTGTCCGAACAGGTGTTAGTGCCACACAACCGGGGTCCGTGACAGGCAGAGACACAGGCAGGGGAGAGTTAAATGGCTAGCAGGCCGTTTTATTTGCACAAACACCGGCAACATAAACACGGCCCGGGTTGACGGCAGCAGTCTGTCGGCGCCGTCTCCTCCGCTGGTGCCCACCCCGGTCCCGGTGGGCCAGCCGCGGAGCCCCAAGGCTGCCCCAGCCCGCCAGGCTTCCAGGGGCATCCCGCCCCAACCCCGGCTGGTCAGCCCTTGCAGGCGGCTCCCGGCTGCGTCCTCCCCGGACCTCTGCTGGACGCCGCAGCAGGAGACGGCCGGCTACCGCTCTGTCTCTCCCACTAGTGCTGGCCCGGTCTCTCTGCTCCACAGACAGACAGCCGACCGGATCCACCATCCCTGTCGGCTCCTTGGTCACACTGCCAGTCTCTCACCCTGGCGCGCACCCGCTCACACATTCACACACAGGTTAAAAAGGCCCCAGCTGCAATCATTCCCAACTGGCTGCAGCTGGTACCGGATCCAGGGAAGAAGCAGTCCACTAACTCACCTCTCTCCTGGATCCAATTAAGCCTCCCCCACCCTCCCTCCAGTCCGCCACAATAAGATTTTCTGAAATGTCAATGTAGTGAATGAATGGGAAATTTACTTCCGGAACCAGAGCCGTTCAAAAAGTGGGCGGTCACTGTTGTTTGTTCAACAAATCTGTTCCCTTGCTATTAATTGCCTAATTTCTTTATCATAAAAGCTGTTTTGTGATATTATGACATCTTATCAAAATTTGCCATTTCTGGTCAGCTTTTCTAATTCAATACATAATTTGCATAAAAACATTTGAAGAGAAACCCAGCTAATGTAATTTTTCCTCTTAAACTTTATTTCCACTGTCTGGTGGTAGGCATGGCAGAAGGCCCGTAGTGATGGCTTGGAGAGATCCTTCTGTGAGAAGAATTTCCTGTCCCAGGCAACCATGGACATGATCATTGGCATGAGGACGCAGCTACTGGGACAGCTCCGCGCCATTGGTCAGTTAAAGTTAACCCCTATAGTCTTCTCAAGTGTTGTCATTTTAAGGCATTCAGGTTTCTTTCCTAAATGAATTATTAAATAATACCGTATATAAAGTGCTTCACTGCAAATATTTGAATTGCCAAGTACTTTGTGACAAATAACTGAACAAAATTAGTTCTGTAGTTACAGGCAGTTATTTTACACCCCTATACATTTTTACATTAGACTGAATTATGTCACGCTCAAGAGGACAAATTTCAATGGGTGGGGAGTTTTCATTACAAAACAAGTGTCCAGGCCTGAAAGTGAGTATTGAGTGAGTATGAGAAAGACAGAAATCTTAGCACCTGGCCAAGTAATAATTGAGTCAGTGGTATTGATCAACAACCCTATCAACCCCTTGCATATATATTTTGATAATTTTGTACAATGGGACAAAGTTAAAATTGCACTGCCTCCTGAACCAGCAAGCATCAATATTTTCTTTGGGCCCTGTTGTAGCGAGTCATTGGAAAGCTACCCAAGTACTTAGCATCCAGGTGCCACTGCCCCGAGCCAACATACTGTGATAAAGCTGTGCCCCAGACTGCTCAACTGCATCTTGTGCCCTCCACTTACTACCAGTCCTTTATGTCAGCCAGAGGGATCTTAGGGTCCTGGGATCCCCTGTACTGGATCACTTCTCTTGCAGTAGTGAACATGAATTCCTCATTCAGCCTGCAGATCAGGATCTTCAGCTTTTTTTCTGTCCATACAATAGAATGCTCCACACATAGAGGGTAGTAGCTGAGCTTCCTCTTAAAGCGGGAGACAGCAGGGCTTCATCAGACTTGTAGGCGACTTCATGAGGATTGCCACAAGATCTGTGAGAGGATACCATGTTACTTAATCGATGCCTTTAACTTCTGTGGTAGCCCTGATTTGTTCACTGCTGCTAGTCACAACTCTAGCTCCTGACTAATTGGCTGGATAGACGCAGTGTCTTTTAGGATGCAGGAAGGGTCTTGTCCTGGCCTCTGACAGGTTTCTCCATGATGCATGGAATCTGGGCACCTCCTAGGCAGAGGTATAACTAGTCAGCCAACTTTCCCTAGATTTTGCTGGCTTGAATTACATCTGTCCCTACTTTCCCAAGTCCATGGTGGGAAGATGTTTTAATGTATTGTAATGTTCCAGACTAAGATGGATGTGATTATGACCCCTTTGGAATGGAATGTAGCCTGAGGGTGCACTGCAGCAGATGTATGATTGATCTTCCCCCAGGTTTCGTGCGGGCACGTGGTGGAAGCGACATCCGTGAGTTGAACCTGAACTCAGAGAACTGGGCGGTGGTGAAGGCAGCCCTGGTGGCCGGCATGTATCCCAACCTGATCCATGTCAACCGAGACATCTCCTTCATGTCCAGTAACAAGGAGAAGAAGATCCACTTCCATCTGACCTCCGTCCTTAGCCAGTTCCATTTCAAGAAGGTAGGAAATTATTCTGTTTACATGTAATGCTATGTTCACATTGTGGCTTGCAGACTCTAAAATGGTCAGTCAGAAGAGGAAAGAAAGGGGGGAAAAGAAAAAAACGTCTTTATATCCTGGGATATAATAGAGGGTAAACCCACCTAAACTCAATTTACCCACCTTTTAGCCAAACATAAATCTTGATTACCTAAATTCATAGTAAGTATCAAACTGATGTAATGCTATTCAAGATGTTATGTTATAGAATTGTTCTTTTTTTTTTGAGGGGGGTTCTGTTTTGGGTTGTTTGCCTTAAAGGGGGGGTATTGTACTAATTTTGGGCTATTTAAACTGTTCCTGGGGGTCTTTACAAGATGTTTGTGAAGTCTATATCCAAAAAAATCCTAAATCCAGCTTCTGTTGTGTGTGTTTCAGTCTCTCATTTTCTCCATTGTAAAGAACAGGCTGTTTTGAGGGCGTGTAGGTTGTATGTAATGAGCACTGCTCTGATTGGCCGCCTCATGCCTCAATCGCGGTTGAATATACTAACCAGACTAATTTGGTAAATTAAATCAAAACATGGTGACACTTACAGATTCCAATTTTGCAGATGGGTCACGTACCTTATGAATTGCTCCATCTTTAAGCTTCAATTTAGATGCTAATCCTGCCTTTGCACAAGCAGTCAGAGGACTGATCATCACACAGAAAAAAGCTATAGCCGTTGCCGTTAAAAATAAAATTAATCCACTCTGTCCTGGCATATTCACGTGCTGGGAGACTGTGCAGGGATCTATGTTGCTGCCTGCATCCTACAAAATAATAACTGGAGCGTTGATATATCTCCTGATTGTTTCTCCTGTTGTTTTAGCTTCACTCGTCGGAAAGTAATGGTGCATTCCAGTGTACTCGGAAAAAACGGCGTCCGAATGTGATATACGCTTCTCTTCACTAATGGCGCGGTAGTAGTTGATGTTGAGTTTAGATGCTTGTAACATTCTGAGACTTACCATACAAACATGAGTTTGCTGTGGGCGATTATGTTTTCCTGAGCAGATGCACTGGAACACATTTAGATTGGAAGTTAGGAATACCGACTCGGAGTTTCCGATTTCCGAGTACAATGGAATGCACCACAAGCAACGGCTTGCGGCACTGCCGTGAGCTGCATTTTGCGACGATGTAAATGGGATTGGTTGTTCAACTGGGCGTGGGCATGCTCTGAGAGGGGCTGGACTTCTTCCCCTTTACATCATGGGGAACCATTTTCTGAAACGGGCCGTTTTTCTCCTATCTTTGGCAACGTTTTGGGAAAAAGGAAAATACAGAAAAACTGGTTGACTTCCAGTTTTCAGATTTTCTCAGCTGCTTAAGTAATTTCCTGTGGAACATGTATAAGCGCTAGGAATAAACCGTTTTCCATAATATGGGGCCTTTAAAATGATCACTGACTAGAGGTCATAATTTACTCTACTTTTTATTTCCCAATCACAAGACACATAAGAAAGTTGTTGTTTTTTCTGCTCAGAACGCCCCAGCCAATGGACAGGTGGCGTCCATCCAAGCCCTACCCACAGATTGGTTGATATATGATGAGATGACCCGAGGCAATAGGATATCCAGTGTCCGCTGTTGCTCTGTGGTGACACCCATCACCGTGGCTTTATTTGGGGGTTGCGCCAAACTACCCAGCTCTGCCCTGCAGGAACCTGCTATCCAGACAGGTATTTCTCCTTGTAACCCGGCGGCTGTTTGTCACGATATCTCTGTTTATGATAGAGCCATGAGACAATGCACATTTTTTGCACATTGTGTATATATGGTGTAATATTCATATCATTTTTCATTAGGGCTGCAACAATTAGTCAATGTAATCGATTATGCCGATTATGAAAATTTATTTATTACAATTTCTGTAGTTGAGGAGTCATCATGCGGACAACACATGATCACCGACAAAACTGTTATGTTGCACTCAAAAGTCAAATTTCTTCCTCTGGAAGTCTAGGTCTTACAAAGCTGCGGCGATGTAGGCAACCCACCCCACCTGCCTTGTTCATACACAATATGTTTATACTTTATAACCTGCAAAAAAGTCTTGACAGAAAACTGAAAATGTTGGTTCTGTTACTAGCAATTTTATTTATAAAACATTTAAACTCTGTTTCTAAACGAGTGCCATATGAATAAAGTTAATAATTACTACTTTTCCTGCTCAACAGTACATAACATCCTACAATATGGCTGTCCAGTCTGCTTTAGTTGTCTTGCAACTGAAAAGAAGACACGTTTTTTGATTTGTCCTTGCCTGTCTATCTTGTACTAGAGAACACACTGAATGACAGTAGTGACAGTGAGACAGAGGACCTAGCTCAGATCAAGATTGATGACTGGCTAATCCTCCAATTGGACAGAGAGGTGAGGGGAAATCACTGTCAATGCCGACCTGTTATTAGCTATGTTTCCATCTGACTGTTGTGCATATTTTAAGCAAACTTCTGAAATGTCACAAAAGATAAAACACAAATTAACTTTTCATCAGATGTGTTGAAGCAAATCAACAGATACCTATAAAGCTACATCAGAAAAACATATTGATGAAATCAGTGTTTCAATGGACAGATGGACTCTGTCTTGCTAACATACCATAGATTTCTCAGTTATCTACACAGGAAATACATCATTGCCAACTACTTATTTTAAATGAGAAACTGTAATCTTTGCAAAAGTAACTAAACGCCCAGTAATCCAAACAGGAAATAGAATATGCCAACAAAATATTAAGAACTTGCTGATGTTTGCTATCTCCTTGTCAGGTGGCAGGACTGGTGTTTCAACTGAGGCAGAAGTGGCACAGCTTGTTCCTCAGGAGGATCCATTGTCCTTCAAAGCCCTGGTCTCAGCAGGATGAGGCTACAATCCGCACCTTGGTTTCTGTACGTCAAGTTCAAGTATCAACTTTCATTAGTCCCAATGGGTAATTGGTTTCACAGCAAGTTTGAAAAACATTACACAAAAACATAACACTGAAAGGCGCCAATTTAAGGTGTCGAGTTTAGGGCAAGCAGCCTAAGACAAATCATCATTATCTTCATTAGCACCACCTCATTATCACAATATCATCAAGACACATGTTTTTATGTACAAATAACACTTGAAGCAGATTGATATCGTCAACTAATCCTAAATGCAATATTTGAGAATATCATGCATGGTCAGTGTGCATCCTTGTATTCCACTGTATTTGTTGAAATGAAAGGCCCCGTTATACACCTGTCTTCATAACCATATTAATGACTTGATCTGTGTCCTGTTTCACGTATGTGGCTAACTCAGTTAACCGGATTTTCTATTTCACGAAGCGAGTAAACAGTTTAGCCAGACTTGTTACCATGGCAACAGTGTCATAAGCCGATACCTGCAAAAACTCAGGCTTAAAATCAAATTAGCTGGGTAATTTGAACATCTAAAAGCCACACATGCACGCACACATGTACATGCATACAGGGGTCTGGGAGTGGCAGTGTGTCCATCTGATGGATGGACATGTTCCTGAACTCTCAATTTCTCCTACTTGTAGTCTCACCCATTCGTTTGCAATGGCCGGTCATTTTTGACCGGGAACACCACAGATGTCACAAAGTTAAATAAAACACCCAAAATGTATAGAAAATGATCTAAATTTATTTTGTGTGTTCAGATGCCGTGTGTGGACAAAGTCATGGAGATTTATTCCAATCAGATGAAATAAACTAAAGATTTCAGACATAAAAGATTTGACCGTAACACAACAGGAGAAAGCGACTAGTGACAAATCTAGCTACCTTTTGAAACATTGGAGAAAATGTCATTTGTTGACAGCCTCATTCTGGCTCAAGCTTGTAAATGTGTGAAAAGCAGTTTGATTCTGTCGAATAGTTTCCAATAGTTTGATAATCTCCCCTTCGATAGACCCCCCCCTTTCTAATGGTAGTCTCACCTTGCCTTGAGTTCACATAAGGAGTGTGATCTTGCTTTTGGTGTGCGATTCATCTTCCCTTCATATTTATCGTTATCGTGACCAATAGTGCTATAGTAATTATTATTTGTTTCCATCCACACAGTTTGAGGATTGGAGATGCATTGACACTTTGTTGTTTATGTGGGCAAATGTGTCTCTGTGTGTGGGTGAAGTATAAAGGCGGTCAAACTACATTCTCCAGGTGCTTGCAGCAGAGGAACAGGCAGCAGGCCTGACACAGCCCACAGGCATTGGTCAGCGGCCCCGGCCCATGTCATCGGAGGAAGGCCCCCAGACCTCTTCAAAGAACACCAACACAACCTACACCCCTCAACTTCCCACTTCCACAAACACAGCCAGTGACAGGTACCCTAGTAGTGAGAAGAATATTATGATTAGGGGAAGGGAACTCAGGGATTACTTGTTGTTTGCCAGGGTGTCACCAGGTGGCAGCTTGTTGTTTGCCAGGGTGTCACCAGGTGGCAGCCTGGTGATTCCTAGTGGTTATAGAGCTCAACAGTGAGGTTCCGGAAGTGAAAATCCCATTCATATTCTGAATCGGGATTTTGGTTATTAGCCATAATGTCGTAACCATCCAAGGTAGACTCAACACAAGCTAGTAGATTGTGAAGCGATGCTCCTGTAGAAGCCACAAGTCCGTATGATATCAACCTTGTTTTGAGAAAACATGTTTTATTTGTGATGTCATGGAGAAGTACTACACTACCCACAATCATAAAGTGTAACAGCGACGTCTCTGATTGGTGTTTACCGCACCCGCGAACGTCTTGTCAGCTAACGTTAACGTTAGCTACTAACGTAACCTAGCTAGCTGCTTATCCTATGCAGCTGTGACTAACTCACATAATATTAGCATACCGTTAGCTACATGAATGTAACTGGATCAAATTCACATTTATTAAAACGAGTAACGTTAATAACTTATATATCTGATCCACCGGTTCTTCACCAACACACTGGTGGGGAATCGGTGGAACTGGCATTGATGGACGCCCAAGCGGTGATTGTAGTCAGGAACGAAGCACCGTATCATGTCGATGACAACACGACACTATACTATATGAAACACTATATATACGCACACACAACAACAACAATATAAACACTATGCTATTGACAAATGTAAACTATCGTTAGGTTGGAAGTTGTTGGGAAAGTATCATTCGCAATGGTTTATGGGACGAGTAGTTTCTTCACTCTTAAAATAATTATGTACACAGTCTTGTACCTTTGCCTTTTTTTCAATTTTCCGATCTTTTTTTTTGCCCAGAATCAAATGTTTTATGGTCACGATTCATCTCCTAGTTGGTTGGCTTGGTTCCAGCCTTAAAACTCTTTATATAAGGATTTTCTGAAATGTAGTGAATTAATGGGAAATGAAATTCACTTCCAGCACTGGAGCCGTTCAAAAAATGGGCGGTCACTGTTGCGCTCTATTAGGTGAATCCTGGTCGTTGCTAAGATGTTACTAAGTAGTTACTAGGGTGGTACTAGCTGTAGTAGTACTAACAGTAGCAGTAGTAGCAGAGGGAGTGCTAGAGAGCTGCTTTGTGTGTGACTGCTTGTGTGAGAACAGTACCACATGCTCTACTCTGCTCTGAAGATTCTATCATTAGTGTGTATTGCAAAATAATTTGAAATAAATTTTAAATATTTTAAAACGTATCACTTCCAACTTGCACCATGATAAGCTGAACATTTTCATGTATATGTGTAAGTAGCATACAAACTGGATGAGGAGTAGTCTCATAGTTCTCAAAAATGTGTCCAGAAGGGGAATAATAATAATACAAACTATGAGATATTGCAATAGTGTGCTTGCTTTCAACCATTGCACTGCTGTTAAATAAGAAAGGGAAATAATCTCCATTAATTTGGTTTGTATTGTGTTTGACAAGTAATGGTTTGCAGTGACATGAAAATATCAATAATATATCAGTGAGATATGAATCACATCTTACTTACTTACGGAGTAAAGTGCCAATGTGTTCGACAAATCATTGTGTTCGGTATGCTGATTATGTTGTGCACATTTGTAGTTTCCTTGTCTCAATAAGGAAATGGACAATGGAAGTGTTTGTTTGTAAAGGCAAGGTGAGCCTTGGGTGTAAAGCACTGCAAGAAACTCAGGTTTACATCAATCCTAAACATTACATCCCTTAGATTTGGGGATGCTAGTGTGTATTGAAGTACTGCAGCCCAACCAACCTTGATTGACCAACTCCCCTCAGGTCTTCTAGGTTGTCCCCAGCCTCGGCTCTGCTCCAGACAAAGCCTCACAGCAGAAGCGAGGCTTCATTGCCCTTCAAACACCTCTCGGATGATTTTCAACCCTCTAGCAAGTCTCCAGGATCTGTTTGCTTCGACAGCCCCTCTACCAGCCCCTCTCCCACATCTTCAGGAAAGGTATTCAATGCCTTCCAAGTATTGTTTGGGGGCTTTGCTTATGTTAACTGTGGTTGAATTCAGATAAATTGTGAAACAATTGTTTGTTGTTAAAATACTGTATCTATTATTACACTCTATGCCTTCATGCAACAAGGCATCTGCAGGTTCAGACAGTTTTTCTGTACAAATGGTACCTTCATCTGGAGTTTTTGATAAGTTCCCACCACCATTAATCACCATAAATCTGGTATATGTGTGCTATAAATTCACATATTTTTTCTTTCATATTCTTATATTTTTGATTTGTTATATACTACATACATCTTGCTATTTAATATTTATATATTTTTTATTTATTTATTTTGTACTGTGTATATTTTTGAATTTTTCATGTTTTTAAGTGTTGGTTTTGCAAACTTTTAAATATTTTTCATTCACACATTTCTACGTATTTTTATTGTTACTTGTGTTGTAATTGTCAGTTGCATTATTTTTAACAACCCATTTTCCCACAGGGATCATCAAAGTTTAATCATCTTTTTGTTGATTTTGCTATTCAATTGATTCTCTCTCCTCCATCCCAGCAGTGCTCCAAGCCACCGTCCCCACAAATAGCCTTTTCATCGGTGCGGTACTTTGTCGTGAAGAGCAGCAACCTCCGCAACATTGAAATTTCTCAACAGAGAAGTATCT
Source organism: Hoplostethus mediterraneus (assembly GCA_034670385.1). Taxonomy (NCBI): domain Eukaryota; kingdom Metazoa; phylum Chordata; class Actinopteri; order Trachichthyiformes; family Trachichthyidae; genus Hoplostethus; species Hoplostethus mediterraneus. The sequence continues at coordinate 1,254,718 of JAXDDW010000066.1, forward strand.
GGTCCACCACACCCAGCAATGAGCTCAAGCTCAACAAAGCCTTCCTGGAAAATACCCTCGTCTTCCTCATCTTCTCAGTCCAGGGTTCTGGACACTTCCAGGTAACATGCCTACAGCTACAGTTAGGTCCATATATATTTGGACACTGGCATACTTTTTGTTATTTTAGCTGTTTACCAAAACTAACAACCCAGATAAATCTGCAATACAAAAGCTGTAAATGCCAAGTAAAGCGCCATTTTGAATTTTCCTTTACAAAAGTCATTACGCTACAAGGTTGGAGAGGTTATCATATATTGATGTTTTCGTATTGACCCTATTAACATTCTGGTACCACTAATGTTTGGCCACCTTGGTACCAAAATGATACCAGGTGGTACCAAAATCTGGATTGGCCCCTGGACTATACTATATGTTTTCCTTTTATAAAATTTATTTTTGCATATATTATATGCAAGCATTATATGCTTATATCTCTCTACGCAAGCATTCATTGTTTTTTTTTCTCTTTTATATTGATTATTTTTATGTTGTTGAAACTGTTTTCTTTCTTTCATGTTATTTTGCTTTTGAGTGTTTCTCGTGGAAAATTTCTAAACTGGGTCATTGTATGTGATTGGCTTGAAGTTCCAATACATGAAAGGTCTGGACAGGACCTAGAGAGCCCATTGAGAAACCTGTGCTGGGATTATTTTTCTTCACGGTGATCCATTCCAGGAGGGCGGCTGTTATTTGACTTAACGTTACTATTTCCTTCAGATCAAACTATGACCAGATCTCTTTGGTACTTTTTCCAGTGTGAACAGTGTGGTCTGTAGTTTGAATGGGGATTGGGTGATCCATACCTATAGGTGTTAATCTTGTTGAGACAAGGTGATTGGGTTTGTGTGTGTGTGCTCAGTTTACTTTACTATTTTGTTTCCTATACTGCTTTGCACTGTTAAGCTACAAAATGTTTTTATGTTTAAGTCCGAAAAATATGGAGTTATAAAGCACAGATACAAGTGGATACTTGGCAAAAGGCCTAATGACAATGGCAAAAATTAAATGTTAAATGTTTAGTTGAAAATAAGTGCCATGAGCACAAGACTGTTTGTAAATGCACATTTGCAAATGTTTGCGTAAACGTAAAACGTAAAAAAAACCATAAAAATTCTACAGACATTTTTTGGTCTTATTTATTTGTGTGTTTATGGAGGCATTATAGACTTCATATGTGTGATATCTACTAAAAGCTTAGGTTCTACTGAATCCAGAGACATGTAACTCTTGATGTACACATCCAGAAATGGGCAAAGTATGAGTACATTTATGAAGGTAGTAAAACCAACACCCAAAATAGGCTGGTGTCTTTCATGACACACACTAAACAGGATCATGTTTCATGCTCAACTGTTGGAATATGTAAACAGCCTAAAAACACACTATGCATGTGTAAGTGTTGTGAACATGCAAACATTTGATGTGCATGGGTATGGATAAATACACTACAATCTCATTTATCTCCCATTGATTAGTGTTCTGTGTAGCATTCATACTACCTAAGTGCATTCGCTAAACTATGTCTGCTGTAAGAATAAGAAAAACCCAAGTGCTTTAACCATATACCAGAATGGCCTAGCAATCAGCAGGGGCACCTAGTCTTTTTTTCAGATTGTACAGGGTAAAAATGAAGATTTCAGTTTTCAGTTTCTGTTTTGACAGCCGGCAGTGCAGCAGCAGTCCTTTGCCATCAAAGCTCCTTGGCTTTGGAATGACCTGCCTGAGGAGCTTAGGCTGGCTAATCATCCTTCCATATAGAGTTCTATATAAATAAACATTATTATAAGTATGTATTTTTCTGTTTCTGAGGGCTACGCTCGCATGACTTCAGTCGCCAGTTGCGAGCGCCACCAGGACTGGGGATTCTTGGCACTCGGAGGTGTTTTCAGTGTGGAATGGATCCGGAAGGAGAGTCTTCCCTTCCAATGCACCCACCACCTCCTCAACCCATGGAATGACAATAAGAAAGTCCAAATCAGCAGGGATGGACAGGTGGGAAGACAATGCATACTAATTTAGATTCATCAACCCCAAGAAAATTGATAAAGACATGGCCACCCAAACTACAATAAAAGCAATACTGCTAAGCAACCCTGCCTAAATGATTTGCAGAGCCTTGCTTACATGTTTACGAATCCTTTTGGCACTGGGTTCTTGGGTGATACAACACTGCAAATATATCTGCATGCGAAACTGATGTGTGCAAGTGTTATGAAAATGTTTTCATTCAAGATTTAAAAAAAAATAGATCTTTGTAAATACAAATACATTTTTCATGCTCAAATCATTTTGGCAGGGAAATACCATTTATATATAACACTACTCAACAAGAAATGTAAAGACAAGAATGGAGCAAATAGTTCTGCTGATACAAAGTTAGTGAAATAATGAAATATACAGTTGCAAGTAGAGGTCTGCATCGGGGCGGGATTCCCATGGGACTCGCAGTAGTCTGCATGTCTGCATGTTAATGTCACCAAATGACGCAGCGTCAAAGCCTCTTCACATGCTTTACAAAATTGCAACTTTTCTGACACCAGAACTTCACTTGCTGAAGATGCTTGACATTGATGCCCGGAATGAGGTGATTGATCATGCAATTTGAAACCAGGCCACGAGTTCCCTGACTGGGCGCATGGACCAAGGCAGATCCCCGTTAAAAATCTCAACAATTTCTAACAATTTCTCCAACTGTTTTTTTTGTCCCTTCTAGGAATTAGAGCCCCAAGCCGGTGGCCAATTACTTTTGCTATGGGAGAGAAATTCTGGGAGCCATGTTTAACATGAGGTACAACATTGCCACCACTAACCAGGCACGTCTCTGCACTATATAGGATTTATAAAAAGTAACACCCTTTGACTTTTTCCACATTTTCTTGTGCTACAAAAATTAACTCAAAACACATACGTTGGGGTCTAAAATCCAACTATTTTCTATCAAATTGAAGAAATGTATGTGAAATTGTAAAATTATTACAGCATTCTTAAAATTCAAGGCTGTTTTTCTAACTTCCTGCAAGTATTTCTACATGGTCATATCTCAGTAATTTGATGATTTATTTCTTTTTTTTTAGCCATAAAGACTAGAGGGACCTCACTACCAAGTCAAGCTAGCAAGATAATGGAAGGACTGAATGTGAAAATATTCAAGAAGCTCCAAGCTCAATGGTGTACTCTTCAATTCCTCACTTTTTCTCAGTGCTCTACAAGTATTCAAAAAGTTTTTTTTCCTTCTTACATGACTTTCTGAAAATTTACCTTCAAAAATATATTCACCTTTTCAGATGCAATGTGTTCACATTCAAATGGCAACTGAATGAGCTGAAATGGAGTAAAAAAGATATATATAATTATATATAATTTTTTGCAATGTTTCAAAGCCTATATTCTAATGATAACCCCTGAACTGTTGGATTAGAGGATAAAAGATGTATGAATATTACTTTTTTGGTTTCCTTTATTCCAGGAGCAATTAGTTATTTGCAATTGTTAGTTACACTTGTTTTTTATGGTAACATTTTGCCCTGTGCAAATATACATTTTGCTGCTCACCCACTTGATGAGCAAAAGAAAGTATGGACTTGTGGGGCTTCTGATAGTTGTCTTCTTTACCAAAGAAATATTGATATACATTAACTAATTTGAACACATTTGTAAAACTTTTGCAAATTCTCCTTAGATGGATGAAAAAAGAGAGCCTTTATTTGTATAGTTATTTTGACAATGGAATGTAAACTTTGTATCTGCAAGAGGAGAGTTTCAAATTCATATTTCACTGAGTTAGCCATTTTATGATTGTATTATTATGAGAAAAATAAACTGATTTCATCTCAGTGCTTTTTTGGTTGGCTTGTTCTAAGGATTGGGCATTAATTATGAACTGCCAATTTTAACTATGCATATTTGCTATTTTCAGGAAGCATAGATTGTTGTTGGTAGCAATTAATTGACATTCACAAACCGCTCTCAAATGCACTCAGTTTTAAGGCAAAAAATACTGTAATTGTTTTGTAAAATGTGATTATTCCTCTGATAATTTTACAAACCAGAATCAGTAAATATTGCATTTGTAGTTTATTTCCCATATATTTGTTTACTATTTACAAATAACAGGGTTGGCAACTTAAACAGATTGGAGGGATCTAGATTTTATTGACATACTTGATGTCCAAGCTCCAACGTGACCTGGAACACAACATGGTGACCTCAGGTTTCTTCTAAGAATTCAGACACCATAAAACCTGCACTGATGATTTTCTTCATCCTACAGATCAAACTCATTGATATGAGAAAAGACAACGCTGGATACACTATACATTTATAAAACAATAGATAGTGATTCAAATACAAAAATATAATAAATCAAGTCACATTTATTTGTATAGCCCTAGTCTCAAAGGGCTTCACAATGCCCTTAGTATGAAAACAATTGGTGGCACACGACACCCCCTGAGCCTTGGACCCCAGAGGACGAGGAAAAACTCACAAAACCTTTTAGGGAAAAAACAATCGAAGAAACCTTGGGAGGGAGTACTCAGAGAGGGATCCCCCTACCAGAACACTCAGTTGTGCAATAGATGCCAAGTTTGGGCAAGCAGAGTATACAGAATACACATAATAGTGTATGTGGGTGGAACATCCAGATCTGATGTGGGCTCAGTCAGTATCCTAGGAGTGGGGGACCATGCAGACACCAACACTGCTGATAGGACAGCTAGAGACACCAGCAGCAAGCAGACTCATTAATTTACTCTCACTCACAGACAGACATGACCAGTGTCGGTGGACAGGAGCATATAGAGATATAACCAAATACAGAGAGATAAGATAATTCATCAATACACAGGATACGATGTCATCAGGATAACAATACCACCTATCTATATAATACAACAACCCTGTTAGGGTAAGGGGTTGGGTACAGTCCCTGGTTAGGGAAAGGGGCGTGTGTGTTTTTCATGTACATAAAGAAAGTAATAAATAGAAGTAAATGACCTTAGACAAAAGCACGACTGAAGAGGTGAGTTTTGAGTAAGCGTTTAAAGGCTTCATCTGATGTAGCTGTCCTCAGATCCAATGGGACCATATGGACCATTTTCTACTTTAACAAAAATGTCAAATGTTCATAAAACATTCACTCAACTTTGATAGAAAATAGTACTTTGTATAGATTTTAGACCAAAAATGCAATGTACTGGGAAAAAATACTCTGATCTCTTTTGGTGTTTCAGGGTTAGAGGTCACTCCAGACTGCTATAGACCTTGCAATGCAAGTATGCTAGCTTCTCAGCACGGCTTTTTCTTAATAAGGGAAACCACTCCCAGTGGCTGAGCTCCACTACCCTGTAGCCTGCAAGCCTTAGCTGCCTCCTCTTCATAGCATGAAGGCCCAGTAACTGCTGTGAGTGGTAGCAGTAGTGGTTTCTGTTGGACACCTGGATAGCTAGCTTGACCTGAGGGGAACAGCTTAGGCTGCCGGGCTTGGTGACAGCTCCTGGAATGCCATTGATCAAATCCATCGCTACACCGAACTCCCTCCCTCCTTCGTTGGGCTCTATTTTGTGCAGAGGCAGCGGCTGTAAAGCAGGAGATGGGATTAAAGGGTCCGTGGTCTTTTTGGTATTTATTAGCTGTACTAGGAGCTCCTCAGTGAGAGTTACCCCAATGTTTACTCTCTCCCAGCCCTGATGAGAAGGACCTGTGGAAAAGTTCTTCTCTGGAGAGGATCTGGCTTTGTGGGACGCCGAGTTCACAGGTATGGGCTGTCCAGTGGAGTCAAGATGAACTTCCAGGTCAATGGAACGAGTGTGAGGGAGAATCATCCGCTTCGATACAAACTCTTCTCCCCCAAGCAGATCTATCAGTGCACATTCTGCCTCTCGAAACTCCAGTTTCTGGCACACATCTGATTGGGCATATTTCCACAGCATCTCTGCCACCTCTTCTCTCAGTTCGCAAACCAGCCGTGGGCCAGTCCAATGAGGCAGCTCCAGAGCCACAGTCCCATCTAAAGTGAACAAGTCTTTCTTTAGCTCCAGCTGTGTGGATTTTAGTGCTAGGCTGACAAATTCAGGACTCAAGGCTAATGTGAGTAGGTCCTCAGGAAGTTGGGAGACAAAGGCAAGGCCTAGAAGGCCAGTAAGAAGATGCTGTGGGTATCGCTGGAACTCAGCTTTCCTCTGTCTCAGGGCCTCTGTAAGGCTGGGATAGAAGAGTGGGCTCTGACTGGGGAGGACACCTAATGTGCCAAACCCCCACAGCAGTTTGCTTGAGTCTTTACTCCTGCAATATGGCGCTAGTGAGGGCAATCTCTCAGCCACGGACATAAGGATGCAGTCATTGCGATAATGCAGTGCTGAGCAGGCCAGGGCAACATGCATTAGCCCCTGGATGCCCATTTTTGGGGCCCGTAGAGGCACTTCCTGTGCCATGGACTCCAGCCATGCCCTGTGATCAAGAAAACTGAAACGCAGCAGTTTCAGCACGTTGACCATGGCAAAGTCACTCATGTCCTTCACCACAGAGTGTGCTCTGTCCACGATACAGGTCACTGTACCCTCAGAAAGTGACGTCTGGGATTTAAAGAGTGCCAAGCACAAAGTGCCAATCTCCTCAGGCTCTAGTTTGTGCAAGTGACGCATTAATAGCTGCTCTACAGGCCGGACCAAGTCTGCTGGGCACCGTCTACCCTCCCCCATGACATACAACAGTTGGACTAGCTCAGGGACACCTATCTCTCCTAGATGCAAATTGACAGAGTCATAGAGGTGTTGTAAAAACTGGGGGACCTGCCTCCCAAGGCAGCGCCACAAGTCAGCAGCTAACAGCAGCTGGTGGAAACTCATCTGGTTGGCCCTGTGGCACAGCTCGGCCTCATACAGCCTGAGTATGCTGTGGCTGGAAGGCAGGCCCAGCCACACAAATGACCGCAGCACCTCCAGCAGCTGAAGCTGGGTAAAATGGGGCAGCTTTTCCACAGAGTATCGGAGAAGCATGACAAAGCGTGTGTCACTCCTCACTGATGACATCTTGTCTGGGTGCAGGCAGCCAAGCTCCATGAGAAACTGAGTCACATCAGATGGCTCCATGTTGCCCTTCAGAATGGTCACTTTGTGGAGCAGCAGCAAGGCCTGTTCCCATTGGATCGGGAGAGGCTGCTGTGTGAGGTCAAGGGTCACAGAAGCATATTCTGGCCGGCATTTTTGGAAGGCACGTGTATTGACTTTAACATCTTCCACTATGGGTTCTCTGCAGTATGGTGATGCTGATGATGTCTCAGGCTCAGAGACTTTGTCAAAAGCCAGGTCAAGTAGCGTGTTTTTGGTGCTGGAAAGGCGCCGTGAGCAACTCACGCTGTAGCGATTGCTTCGTTGCCTGAAGGAAGGTGCGAGAGTAGAGAGACACTGCTCATCCTCATCATCATGCGATTGGCTCCGGGAGGCTCCAGAGTCCAAAGTAGGGCAATGATATGAGGGAGGGTTGTAGTTGAGCATGTAGTCTCCTTGGTGAGCTGCTTCCTGGTGTTGCCGCACTACTCCCTTACACTCCTGCTCATCGGCCTCAGCCTCTGCATTGCCATGAGCCTCATGCAGGTGTTGGACCTGGGCAAAATCCTTTCTCAAGCCTGGGAAGTAGCATACCCTGGCCACCCGTCGACACAACACACAGGCAGCCATCCACTTGCTTGACTGAAAGGCAAATGGCATGGTTTTAAAAGACAGTCAAATCCAACATTGTCATTTGTACATGCTTGGAGACACTGCATAGTATAAAATGTCATTCATGTAGCACACACAAAATAAAGTCAATATAAAAGTGATATGTGGACCTTGAAAGGGTTGAATTGTGAATCAAGATACAGGTAAATACAAATGAATGACAGCAACATCTTGAGGCCATTCAGACAACAGGTTGTGGTGGTTTTGTCCTATTTTTGTCTTTGTCCCAGTTTCATTTTTGTGAAGATATATTGTAATGATAAAGAGAGCTGTATTTAGTTTGCACCAAAAACAGTTGTGTTTATATTGGGCTGTGAAGGTTTTATGTCACGTTTGTCATGTTATAACTCTTTGAAGCACTTGATACAACACTTACAAATATGGACCTTAGAAATACATTTTTATTTTTCTTTAGTAACCTTTTGCCTGTTGTTGTTTTTTTTCAACACATGACTTTAGACTAGGGACTGTTAATTGTATTAATAGTGTGCTATGATGCATTTACTATGTGTGAAAGGGGGGCAACTTTAGAATAAAGTTTAGAATAAAATAAGTATCAAACTATGTGTCCATTAGCTATGAGCAAGACCTCACTTTAGAATGGGGAGCGAATTTCCGAGTTACAAAGATGTTTTGTATGGATGACTGTATATGACTGTATATATTTTACTGTTGCTGCACTGCATATAGGCATAGCTGGTATAAACTTGATACAACGTACAACCATAGTGTTTAGTTTGGACCACATACAATACCATAGTCTTATCATGAGTCCTTCTGTGACTGCTGAAATATATGGACTGGAGTCCATGAATGAAGTGTTGTGGTGAGTATGCCTACATGTCTTATAGTGCTAATATTCCTCTATGGAATATTGGTAACGTATTCTAAGAGGAATGTACTTTTGCCGATAAGCGAGGCAGCGTTGCACTACCACAATTTAGAATGGGGTTTGACGTCAAACGGCATATATTAGAGCTAGGTGACAGGCAAAATAAAGCGTGGTATAGTAAAATAAAACACAGCCAATATTAAACTTTGCATGTTATATGTGTGCCCCGATAACCAGTCGTCCAACTCACCTTCACCTCTACACACACGTTTCCCAGTAGTTAGTAAAACACGTTGGTGATATCTCAAGGAGTTTATGGACAGAACCTGCGTCAAGTTGATAACTACAATCACACCGGAAGGCATGGTGCCTTCAAAATAAAAACCTACAATTTGTCACTTCAAAACAGAAGTGATACGGTTGGGGTGTACATGTATCAGCATATCCACTTGAATAATTCGATTATATATTTATTTGATATATAGCTGTAAAATAGATACTAAAAAGAAAATATTGCATTATGCTGCATAGCTTGTCTTGGTAAACTCGATTTTGAAGGCAAAATCCTAACTTCCGGTATTATTGTGCCAGCTTGACTCAGCTTCCGGGGAGCAGCGTGTGATCTACAGCAAATGGGCGGGTACAAAATTCACGCATTAGAAACGCGAACACATAACGTGAAGGCGCCTCTGCCAATTTTTTTGGGCACTCCAGGGGCCAGATATATAAAACTCTGTGTAGATTTAGGTGTAGAAATCTGTGTACGCACAAAACAGGAAACATGCATACGCTCAGATGTATAAAACCCACGTACGTCTGTTCCCACGTGTTTTTTCTTCATACATCTCAATCATCCTTAAATTGTGTGCACGTCCACGAGCCTTCTGACCATGCCCACAATTTACTATAAATTCTTTCCAACACCCCCCCAACTGCCTGGTTTGCATATAAATGGCCAGCATTTAGTTTAGTTTTGAGGACAAACGGCGGAAGCATTTAAGAAGTAGAAGAAAAGAAGCGCAATTTTACGACTGTGAACTTGAAATAATGGTTGATCAAAATGACAGAAGAAAACGCGTATTATTTAGAAACCTAAACTCTGGCATTACCAACCAAATGAAACAAGTTGAATGGCAGAAAGTAACCGAAACCATCTCCCTTTTAAAAGCCCCATGGTTGTACACCAAATCCAAAATAATCCCAAATCCAGTAACGTGTCTGCCTCATTTGGCTGCATTACATGCATGTGACCAGCAGATGTCACTGGCGTGCACTGTGTAAAATGAAGCTTCAAGTAGTGAACCCATTTTCAATACAATTGGCTGAAAAGCCTCAAAGCTTCAGAAAGCCTTGTCTAGCCATCACTATCTGTGGGGCCTGCATGATGAGATTTGCCAGCCATACCTTAATGACAATTTAGTTAAAAGTTGATCCTTTGAGGAACATTTCAATCACATGCAGATGTTTCTGGGGTGATCCCACAACAGATGCATGGACTGCTCTCACGGTGGAATCTTATGTGACTGTTAATGTCATTACCTGGATCAGTGGGAGATGAGGATTGCTGTACTCCAGACTCGAAGCACAGATGAGCGGCACGCGGCTGAAAATCTAGCCGCTAGCCTCAGAGACGTTGTTGGCGAGTGGGGGTTGGGGGGGAAGTGCTTGCGTTCACAACAATGCAAAGAACATAACTCTCGCAACGGCCTGTGGATGAATGGGAGTCTGTGTGTTGTTTTGCACACACACTTCAGCTTGCAATTAACAACGGCTTGAAGATTCCAAACATGACTCATGCAGTGGCTGCATGCAGTCGAATGATTTACCATTTCCATCACAGCACAGTGGCCACAGCTGCGTTGAAGAAAATACAAGAGCAACAGAGTATACCTCTACATAAACTGATAAAGTGCTGTCGTACTAGATGGAACTTGGTATTTTACATGATGGATCGCTTGCACAAACAAAGCTGGGCAATAACAGCCACTTTATCAGACCGAACCCTTACAAAACTCAGTGATGCTCGAACCTTGGAACTGACAGATGAGTGCTGGCAAACAATAGAGGGCATGTTACCGGTACTTTGCTCACTTAAGTGTGCCACTACAGCTCTCTGCAGTGAGACACATGTCTCCATTTCCTTGGTCTACCCCGTGACGAACAGCCTTCTGAGTCGTCATCTAAACATCCTGCCAGGAGATTCTCCAAGAGTGGCCGAATTCAAATGCACAGTGGCAGCTTCCCTCAGCCAGCGCATGGACACCACAAATCCCAGTATGTGGAGGGCAAAAAAGGCAGTTTTTATAAATGTCAATCTAGGCTACTTTATATTAACTGAAAATAACTTTAATAATGTTACTTTATACTTTTATTTTAATGCAACATTAATGTTAGGTACCTAAATACAATCGTTTTTAACAGGCAAAGCGGCCCTGATTGCCTTTGCATTAGACCCATCTGCGCTTCGTGGAGCAGCCAGCACCAGTTGTACAACAGAGTTGTCCTAGAGCATGCGCCCAGTGGAGAAGCGGCTACTGCTGCCGCCGACACCATGGAAGATGACGAAGAGGCAGGGGTTGATTGGGCAAACACCTTGGCAATCAGTGCTCTACTTGGGGAGGATTACAGTGCCGAGGACACCGAGCAAGACAAATGGATCGCTACTTTAACGAGTGAAGCCTCGGTGAAGTGGCAAGATGTGGTGAATGGGACATCACTGATTGGTATACAGTGGGTAGTGACCATTACCCCATCCTAAATTGATTTGGAAGAACAGTTAGGGAGGTAATAGTTCAACCACCTTCGAGGCTAGGCTAGTATGTAGAATATAAGAGACTGAGAGCAATGTCTAGGAAGGTTATAAATGCGACAAAAAGAGAGAGCTGGCACAAATATTGTGGAACTTTGGGACCTGAAACATTGATTAGACAGGTTTGGGGTGTGGTTAATTGAATGTCAGTGGTATATAGGAGGTCAGCTATGCCTATACTAGTGGAGGGAAGCAGTGGGCAGCCAAGAGAAGGCTGATGTGTGCCAGAGCCTTCCAGACTGTGCAGTAATGTGGGGGAGGAAGGACATAAGAGAAGAAAGAAGATGTTAGAGAATGTTTAGAGTATAGACTTAATGTTTTTTTTCACTCAGGCAGTTCATGCAGGGAGGAATACAGCTCCTGGAAGGGGTGGACTAGGTTATTAAGAGGTGTTGGGACTCATTAATTCAGTGTGGGAGATTGCTGAATGTAAAAATACAATAGTTGTATTGTCAATATCAATAGTGTCAATATTGAAACCTGGAAAGGACGCTGTCAGACCTGGCTCATACCGACCTATTTCTCTCACCGCTGTGTTATACAAGATAATGGAGAGGATGGACAGACAGACTGGTACATGAGAGAAAAGGGTATTTCAGTGCATTCCAGAGCTGGTTTAGATTGAGCCTATGGCTGTTTGGCCCGTGGAGCAGCAGCTCCAATGTTAGGTAAGTTAGATGTGGTTCAGGTTGAGGCTGTGTTTAGGGGCTTTCCACACCACACTGATCTCAGTGTTGCTGGTGGAAATGGGCGAGGCTCCACTGAGGCTGCAACAAGTTAAGTTAGCTTTGAACTACAGAGGGAAGCTGAAGGGATTTGGACCCACTCTTTCTGCAAGCATTCTCTCTTGAGAGAGTATCGCTCCTAAGTCCACCTCTGAAGCATCAGTTTAGATAATCTCCTAAACTCCTGTGGTTTCACATTCCCTCATCCAATGATGAAGTCCAGGTATTCTACCTCCTCCAAACCTTGCCAGGAGGCAAGGCACTGGTGATCAATATTGGGTATTAGTATCTGGAACTATCTGGCTGTGCATTCCTGTTATACACCTGCCGTTGGCCTTCCTGTGCCCTGACCTCAACCCCATTGAACACCATTGGGAGGAATTAGAATGCCAATTGCAAGCCAGGACTTCTCGTCCAACCTCACTGCCTGACCTCACAAATGCTCTTTTGGCTGAATGGGCACAAATTCACACAGACACACTCCAAAAGCTTGTGGAAAGACTCCCAGAAGAGTGGCGGCTGTTGTAGCCGCAAAGGGGGTCCAACTCCATATTAATGCTCATGGTTTTAGAATGGGATGTCCAGCAAGCTCATATAGGTGTGATGGTCAGGTGTCCACTGACTCTTAGCCATATAGTGTATGTTCTCTCATCATGGGCCACAGCTCTCTCATGCAATTCTGCATCATCTCCACATGTTCTATCAGGCTGCGGTCTGGGCTGGGTTGCACTTTCCAGGCTTCTCTACCAATGTTGACTGTGGCTGCCTGTAGGACCTCTCTGATAGATAACATTAGGTAAGGCAACAATTGATCCCAGTCTCTGCCATCTTTGTCTACCACTTTCCTATCTGTTAGAGCCAATGCACCATTTTTCTTTCTGTATTCTGCACTGCAATAACACAAAGCAAATCTATTTGAAATGGCACATAATGTGTGTCCCTAGGAAGTAAGACAGGTGTTGCCTGATTGGGGAAGCACACAGTTTGGTTAGGTTAGGTTAGGCTAGCTGCACATTGGGATGCTTTCTTTCTTTGTTGACAACAAGAACTTCAAGAACATTGTTCATTGCATTGCATAGCATCTCAGTGACTTAGTTTATTATTAGGAAAGTCACTACAGTATCAAAACATCAATAATTGGCAACGTTATGAGGGGGTTCTTGAAGTGGGGCTTGGGACACTTTTGGCACTCTGGGCATGTGCGACAATAATCAGTTACAGTTCTTACCACTCCCAGCCAATGGAACCTAGTCATTATGCAATCCGTGTCTTCTCCACCCCCACATAGGATCCAGGGACATGGCTATGGGCCAGGTGTAACACAGTGGCGACATCTGTTTGATACTATCAAATGCCTAATTTGACTGTTCACCTTCTGCACATAGTATAAAAGTTGATTCTTTATCAGCTCACTCAGGTTCTCTTCCCACAAGGGAGGCTTTCTCTGGGATTTTCTTGCTCTTGCCAGCTTCTGGTCTATACATCTGTTATGCCCAGTCTAGGAGTGTGTCAAAATAAGTTGGACCCTCCATTTCCAGCTCCCAAAACAAACTCACAAACACAGAAATATATGGCAAAAGGATAAAGCAATTTAATCATGGAAAATAACATACGGAAGCACAGGCTTCAGGGTGAAAGCCATAATATAAATTATAACAAACCAAACAAGGCTTCTAGAGTTTAAGTCTGTCTAACTAAACTATCTGAAAACAAAGAATGGAACAACTAAAATACAGAGAGCTACTCCCAACTCCTTCACTAAACCAAACACAGGAGAAAACAATCCACAAAGAAAATAGCAGCCCACCCCTACAGCTTCCACACTGTGAGAATGAAACTAAAACACGTAGTGGATGTATCACATCCCAATTGTCCCATTGTCCCAATCTAAAGTGAACCCTACACTGTTAAAGGTTTATCATCAAAACAACAGTAACTTATTGGCAATAATTAGCCAGCAAATTGATGTATTTCATACTACAGCAAAAATGACTGTAGAATTAATTATAGTAGTTACTGTATTTTTACTGTATTTATTACAGCAATATTATTTTATTTAGGTGTTATTGCAAAAAAGTACATGATTTATTGCAACAAAATAGTTTTAACAAGATAATTAATAAAGAAGCTGAAAATTGAACAATAATTATTTAACTTGCCTACATGTTAACATCAGAACCCAACTTTGTACTGTATTGAGCAAGGGAATGAGAATGTTGCCAAACATTTAGATGTGTTTGTAAAATTTAACTAATATGTACGTTGTATGATATGTGCATGTTTTCTTGTACAAACAGCCACTACTTTGGTGTAACTGTGAAAGTGACCATGACATTCAAGACATTCCAAACAAGGAACAGGCAGCACAGCCTTCAAATTCCCCACAGTTCACTGAAAGTCATCAATCATCACTATGCTCTGCACCTCCAGTGCCACCCCCTCACTGGCCATCATCACATCCAGTCCCACCCATTCATCGGTCAACATTTTCCTCCAGTACAACCCCATCATCAGATTAAATTGTTCTGTCAACCGCCAGTACCACCCCACCATCAGTCGAGATTGTTGTGTCACCCCTTCCCCAGCTATCACCAGGTTCAGGAGACAGTCCTGAACACTTCAGACCATCCTTTTGAGTGGGGTGATGTGGGATAGAGCCATGCACTTACAAGTTCTTTTGACTGTACTCATTACTTTCATTTATACATTGAGGCCATACTTAACTGGCTGTTGCATTCTGTCATCCACAGATATACCTTGAATATTGTTTTTTTGTTTGGATTTGTATTAGGGGTGTCAAGTCAAGGTTTGGTACATCAGTTTTGGGGTCACAGCTTGGTGCAACAAATCCTATTGCCAGATCTAAATGATCTTTTTAGTGGAAAACGAACATAATAATCCAATTTTAGCATTTTTACTTTTCACGTAGCTAGAGGTAGGTACTATAAAGCTATGCGAATAAAACAGAAAATTTGGGTTGAGTGATATTGATCTCAGGTTCCAGCTTCTTTCACCAACTTAGGCAATACAACTGTACTGTTGCACTCCTAGTTCATATTATCAACCTGTTATTTTTTTTTCTCTTTAGCCGATGATTTTGAGCTTGGCTCACAGGACAATGTGTATCTCCACTGAATAATTTACTTTCCATGACATGTTATGGTCCCTTTTTGCAGCCACAGACCTTTATCAGCTGACACAACTCACTACAGTAGTGAATTAACTCTGTACAAAAATGAACGCATCATATAGTGCAGACAGGACACCAAGTGAGAAACCTGGAACATCCTTTTGCACATGTTTAATCGGAAGGGGGTGAACAGGAAGAGGTTGTTTAGCCAGATGGCACCCAAGATCCTACTTGTGCATAAGTATCTGTCCAATGAAGGTCAGGAATGCAAACTGAATGCAAAAATAGAATAGAATGTGTCCTTGATCTAGTTGTCACCTTTTTCCACACACAAGGTTGTAATTATGAAGGTGCATAAAGGTGTTGTATGCCTGTTAAAACGTCATTCAGCTGTATTGGGTTTGCCACAATAATCTTGCATTGGGGTCATGTTATAGACCAGTAATGATTTAAAATGATGACAGGACCTTGCAGGTGTATTGCTATGATAGTGTAATAAACCTTTCCGCTGGTTAAGGAAAGCAAGGCTACTGGATCACGGTAGTGTAAAAGCTGCCACCACCTTTGTCTACCGGTCTGGTCCGGTGTCAAACCCTTAGGAGACCCACACGACCACGAAGGATTTAGGAAAAAGGCATATACTTTATTTTAAATCAGTTCATGGACAGGCAGAGACACGAGCAACTGCTCCAGAATGGCTGCAACTGCTCCAGAATGGCTGGCACCTCTAGACAGGGCTAGGTAGGCTATGTAGGCTACAGGGAGAACACTGAAGTTAAAGGGCACACAGAAACACACACGTGCCGATTAAGGACTACTCTTCAGAAGTCAACTTGTCTTAGCGTCTGGGAAATCACTACACACTAGAATTCACTGCACACTATCAGATCACTGCAGTCTGGGGATCCACTACACACTATATCCACTGCAAAACACTCTTTATGCCCCGGGCACACACACAGCAAAACCATAGGCCTTCAATCCCACAGCCCCCTCTACGCAACTTGACTGCCCTCTGTCTCCCGCCCGTATTCTAAAATTCCTATAACTAAATACACATAACAAGACACCCACAATAACTAGACATGGACCACATACATTACATAAACATGAAGTCTTTAAAACTTAACTCTCGCGAGTTGACGAGACCCTCCCCCGGGGTCTAGGCTTTGCGCATTGTGCCGACTGGTTCTGTCACGGAGGGGGAAAAGGACGTCGGTGCAGTGCGGCAGAGGGAGCTCAGGGCGGCAGGCCCAGTGCTCCAAATTGGCTGGGAGCGGCTTTAGGCACTACTAGACCCGTCCCTCACGCTGACTAACCCCCCCACTCTAGCTCGCTGTCTTCCCCGCCGGTGGCCCTAACCAGCCACGAACGGATACCACCCCCCAAGAGTGCAGTAGGCTACAGTCTCAGCAACTCGGACAAATGTCCACAAGCAGTTCTGCCCTGCTTCTCGCTCTCACACTCCCGGCTCTGTCTATTATAGAGTCCCCGACAGAGCGTGAGTCGCAGGTGATTCGCATCCACTCAATTAGTGCAGGTGAACAGCATCAAGTCACTCAGTCCGCCTCGGGTGGGCGTAGCTCCACCACACTAGTATAGAGCGAGGAGGTGCTTGGAGCCTGCTCTTGGCATCACATGGTCTTGTACGAAATGTATTGAGCTATACATTTAAGTACCCTCCACTTTTGAAATCTACTGACCAGGCCATAGCTTAATCTACTGACCTGGAATTATGGACATGTACCATTGGTCCAGCAGGCTAATGGTAATGTCGATCTTTGTATTAACTTACTGTGTATATGTTTTTGTGTGTAGGTCCTCTACGCAAGAATCATGTGACAACCAAAGCCACTGAGACAGAAATTAATGAATACTCTTACCAGATGGTTCAACCTGGCATCTAACCATGGGGTTGGATGCCAGGAACCCCAGGAACCATGGTTCCTGGGGTTCCTGGCATCCAAGGGAGAGAAGATGAGGATGTCGTCCAGGTAAACAAACACGAACCTGTTTATCATGTCATGGAGCATATTGTTCACCAGAGCTTGAAACGCGGCTGGGACGTTGGTGAGTCCAAACGGCATGACCAGGTATTCGAAGTGACCGATGGAGGTGTTGAACGCTGTCTTCCACTCATCTCCCTCTCATATACAAACAAGGTGGTAGGCGTTCATCAGATCTAGCTTGGAAAAGACGGAAGCTCCCTTGAGAAGCTCAAAAGCAGAGGAGATGAGCAGAAGTGCATAGCGGTTCTTTCCCAAAATGTCATTTAACCCCTGGAAGTCAATACATGGCCGGAGAGACTTGTCTCTCTTCCCCACAAAAAAGAAACCAGGCCCTATTGGAGAAGACGAGGGCTGGATAGACTAGCAACAAGCGACTCCTGCACATACCTTTCCATCGCCTGGACCAGAGAGGGAGTAGAGGCGTCCCTGATGGCACAGTCATAAGGTCGGTGGGGAGGAAGAGAGGTAGCTTGCCGCTTATTGAAAACCTCCCTCAAGTCCAGGTAAGCTGGTGGCACTTGAGGCAGGTGGAGTGTGCTCCAACCGGTGACAGAACCTGTAGACCAGTCTATGTGTGGGTTATGTCTCTCAAGACAGGGATGACCAAGGATGACGGGTATGTGGGGAGAGTCAATTAAGTGCAGTTGGATCTCCTCGTGATGGTTGCCAGAGATGAGCAGGTGAGCGGGAACGGTGGTGAGTGTGATCCAGTGCAGAGTGGCGTGGAGCTGGGTGTGGGAACAGGCTGGAGTGGAGGGACGAAGTAGGACCTACCAGTATTCTCTCCACTACTGGTAGTGGAGACTGGGGCTGTAGCACTGCTGCAGCCAGCAGATGAGGCTGGCCCTCTCCCTACGACGCTCCTCTCTCCGGGCAGCTTGTGGCTTCCCTGAGGCCATGCTGGAACACCCCTCGGAGTGCGTACTCGTTCCAATTACAATCCAATGCCAGGTTCCGGAACTCGAAGTGTAGTCAGCAACACTGTGAAACTCCTGGCATATGGTGAAGAGCCTGCCCTGAGTGGGCTCATCGAAAACCTTCCTCAGCTCCTGGACAAACTGGGGATAAAAGGAACAGGCAATATGTTGTTGCTCCCACAGAGGTGTTGCCCAGGCAAGGACCTTACCCGACAAGAGGTTGATGAACGGTTGATGAACGGTCCGAAGGAAAGCACTGAGTCAGGAAAGACTGGCAGGTCTTGGAATCTCTGTGGTATCGCTCAGGGGTGTAGGAGTAGGAGGCACAGTCGGTGGTGGGCTGGAAGGTGGCTGGACGAGGTTGGCAATGTAGGCCAAAAGTCCATGTATGCCCTCCATTACCTCATAGAGGAGAAGATTGTGGCAGGCCGTTAGACTTTACTCGAGAGTAAGGAGATGCGATACAGATACAGATCAATACAGACAAGGAACTTACTAGACTGGGGTAAAGCTAGAATGGCAAATAGCCACACTAGGGTAGACATACTAGACAAGCAAGCAGCTGAGCATGTATGAGGGCAGAGCTAATATACATAGGGGAAGATGTGGGATTGGAATGAGCTGTGCAGACAGGAGCCCTCAGGGACATACCCACCAACCTGCAGGGAGAGAGGGAGAGAGAGACAGACACCCACGACAACATGGAGACAGTAACAAACAAGACTAGAATTCAGGGCAAAGTGAGGGTAAAGGCTGAGCAGCCGTGACACACGTATGATATGCGGCAAAATCAAAATGGCTTATGAGGTGAAGGCGAAAATGGCTAGTGGAGAATATTGCATTGCTGACAACTCTTCTTCAAGGGCTAAATGTCTGGAGGGCGTCTGCACAAGCTCTACACAAATGCATGCTGACTCGCACTTACAGCAAAGGAAGAGATGACACAGCTCCCACATCTCTCCTCCAGCATTTTAGCATTGATTTCAGATGTGATATGTGCTTGATACAAACACCAGAATAGACATTGTCCACATTATTAAAAACACACCATATGGTTAAATCAATCTAGGTTTAGTGCCTAATTTATCACATAGTTATTACTACACATATGTGGTTTCGGGTCGCGTTGCGGATCTTGTGTGAACAGGTTGGGTCGGTTTGTGCAACTAATGGGCATATACAGAATGTTCGGGTTACCATCATCAAAACAGCAATGAAACTGGTTGCTAAGGTCATTGCAAAACAGAGTGTAACAGCCAGCTACTTATAAAGGAAAAATATTTTTTCATCAAATATTAGTTTGATGTTAAGAACCAGAAAGTCAAACTGTTTAGGGATGGACTTGGCTAAGGCTATAGAGCACTGCAGGTGTTCTTTGGTGAAGATAGCCAACCCCCCTCCCCTAGATGACCTTTCCCAACCCCCCTCCCCTAGATGACCTTTCCCAACCCCCCTCCCCTAGATGACCTTTCCAGCCTAAACAGATTGTAATCAGACTAGTACACCCTAGTAACCACCTAGAAACATGCTAGCAACCACATAGTACACCCTAGCAACCACATAGTAACAGCCCACCACATTTGCATGAGCTGGAACTAATGTTGCTGTAAATGCAGTACTGGCTGCATACACTGACAGTTTGTTTTGACCCAGTGGAGCTAATTTGGGCAGCTAATTGTAGTTGGATTAACAACATTAGGCACCCATTCTAACAAACAATGTTTACAATGATGATAATAATAATACAATTCTAAAGTGATTTCAGGTGAGCGTGATGTTAATGCGCTAACTGCATAGAACCAATGGATACGTTAGCCTTTACTGGCGATGTTGTGATGATTATTGATGATTAATGATTGTTTGCTTGGCACAGACAGAATAATCAAATAATTGTTCAGAGGGACAAAAAAAATAGCTGTGTTTGAAATTGTACCGGTACTATCATTGACAGTATTGTATTGTCCACCCCTACTTTGTGGTAGTTTGTGGTGCATTTTGTGGTAGTTTAGGGCTAAAGTTTATGGTAGTTTGGGCTAAAGTTTATGGTACTCTGGGGTAGTTTGGGATGCTTTGAGGTAGTCTGGGGTATTTTGTGGTTGCTTAGGGTACATTATGGTACATTTTGGGGTAAATTGTGGTACTCTGTAGGAATTTGTGGTAGATTGGGGTACTTTGTGGTACATTTTGTGGAACTTTGAGATTGGGTACTTTGGGTACTTTGTGGTAATATGGGGTAATTTGTGATAATTTGTGTGGCGTACATTGTGGTAGTTTGTGGTTGTTTGTGCTGTGCCTTTTGTTATTTTGGCATACTTTGTGGTAGTTTTGGGTCCTTTGTCATGTGCTTTGGGGTAGTTTGTGGTAGTCTGGGCTACATTCTTTGGTTGTTTTGGGGTACTTTTAGATAGTTTGTGATGCTCAGTCGTAGTTTGGTGTAGATTATTCGAGAGCTAGCTGTAGAAAGACACAGGATGGAGGTAAGAGAGGAGTGATGATATGCGACATACTGTAGGTCCCGGGCTGAATTCGAACCCATGCGCATTAGATCACTGAGCCACCAGGAAGCCCCGTTTGGGGTATTATGTGGTACTTTAGGATACTTTGATTGTTTGGGGTAGTTTGTGGTAGTTTGTACTAAGATCGGTGGTAGTTTGTGGTTTTTTGAGGTATTTTGAGGTAGTTTGTGTTTTGTAGTACTTTGTAGTCCATCTTGTGGTAGTTTGGTGTGTTTGGTGGTAGTTTGGGATACTTTTTGTGCACTTTGGGATAGTTTGTGGTAGTTTGTGTTTCTTTGAGGTAGTTTGGGTTTCTTTGTGGTTGTTTGGGGTACTTTGTGGTAGTGTGGGGAGCTTTGAGTACTTTTTGGTTGCACATTGTGGTTGTTCGGGGTAGTTTGTGGTTGTTTGGGATACTTTGTTGTGCACTTTGGGGTAGTTTGTGGTAGCTTGGGTTAAAGTTTGTGGTACTTTGGGATACTTTGTGGTGGGTCCCGGACAGCTCAGTCAGAGCATGAGACTCTCAGGGTCGGGGGTTCAATCCCCACATAGTGTCAAGTACCTTTGTAAGTCGCTTTGGATAAAAGTGTCTGCTAAATGACTGTAAAGTCCATAATGTAGTTGTTTGGGGTAGTTCCTGGTGCCTTGGGGTAAATTGTGGTAGTTTGGGGTACTTTGTGGTTGTTTGGGGTAAATGTTGCTGTAGTTTGGGGTACTTTGTGGTTGTTTGATATACTTTACACTTTGGGGTAAATTGTGGTACTGTGTGGTGCACTTTGTTTCATTTGGGGTACTATGTTGTAGTTTGGGGTAGCTTGTGGTAATTTGGGGTAAATGTTGCTGTAGTTTGGGGTACTTTGTGTTTTCTGTGGAAGTTTGTGGTTGTTTTTGGTTGTTTGGGGTAGTTTGTGGTGCTTTGCGATACACTCTTAGGTAAATTGTGGTACTTTGGGGTGGTTTTGGGTAGTTTGCAGCAATTACTAGGACCCCTTTCAATATTTAACCAATTACTTCTGGAGACATCACAATTTTCCATTATGTAGATTTCAAACTGAAAAACTATGTAAAATATTTTACATAGTTTTTCAAACACTAAAACACTATCTTTCTAATTAAAAAAACAAAACCAATTTAACTTTTAGGGAACACCCACCTACTACACCCTAGCAACCACTTAGAATAATCGTAGCAACCACCTAGAAACACCCTGGCAAACACCTAAGAACACACTAGCAGCCAACTAGTACACCCTAGCAACCAGACAGTAACACCTTAGCAACCACGTAGTACACCCTAACAATCACACTAAAACACCCTAACAGCCCCCTGGTAAACCCTAGCAACCAAATTGTAACACCCTAGTGACCACCTAGTATACCTAGCTAGCAACCACCTGGTAATACCCTAGCAACTACTCTTAATTACCTGGCAATCACCTATTAACAACGTAGCAACCAATCGTGTCCCCCTATTACCCACCTAGTAACATCCTACTAACCACTAGTAACACCCTACCATCTACTAATAACACATTTGAAACCCCTGCTAAAACACTAGTAACCACCTTGGCACACTTTAACAACCACTGTTAATCACCTATAAACAACCTAGCAACTCATGAGCATCCACTAGTAACCACCTTGGCACAATCAAATAACACCCTAGCAGACATCAGTAATTACCTAACAACCACATTGTGACATGCTGGTAACCACTAGAAAGCACCTAATAACACCTTAGCAACCACCTAGTAACATCCTAGTGACCACCTAGGACATCCTAGCAATCGCCTTATAACATGTCATCCCTCCTCTTTCACATCTTTCCTGTCTTTAAAAAATACACCAATAACCAACCGTCATGTTGCTGGCATTTACAGGCAGTTCTCAACATTCTATCCAAATTAACGAGTCAACCTGGAGACATCAATACTGTTTCATAATCTAAATTTCATTTTAAAACATTCTGTAGTTTTGATCATTTTGATAACAGAATTCTGAACATTCTACTCAGGATCAACTGTCAGCCACTACTACTAGAGACATCAGAATTGTTTTAAACCATTTTCCATCAGGTTGATGTCACTTCAAACTGAAAAACAATTAAAACTACTTTTACATTATCTTTCTAATGAATTCAACTTTTTCACATTTTCAAGCTGAAGCATGCACACACAATTTCTTCAGAAAATGTAACCATTTGCTATTGTCTTTATTAATAATATATATATATATTAGAGTTTGTATTGCCTGTTTTACATTTTAGCTGTCTTCTTATATTCTATTTTCTTTTTTCCCTCCTGAATCCTTTTGCTTCTTGCTGCTCCATCTAGCAATTTCCCTAAGGGAATCTAGAAAGACAACTATATACTCTTAATGGCAAAGTTTCAAGAAAAGTAGTTTTGTTGCCACTAAATCAGTACACTGGAATATAGTGAAAATTTGCTTGTTCATATGTAAACATCCTGCCGTGGCTCCTCCCAGCCCCTCCACCCTCCAGAGGAATAACCCACACGCAGACAGACACCAGCACAGAAAATGGCGACGACGGGGAGCCGGACCTCGTCGTCGGTGATATTTGACACAAATAGCGACATAAACTCTGCGAGTGGTTCTCAGGAAAACAGTAGTAACTCTGGTCTTCCAAGCACCCCGGATAAGGCGGAAATATGGAGCCGTAAAGACCTGCGGAAGGTCCGGAGTGTGGATCTGGATAAAGCGGAGAGTGGGATAGCTGCCATATCGCAACTTCACTTTTTATCAAACTCCTCACCTGGAGCAGTACAGGCCAGTCTGTTTCAGAACCCCAATCCTAACCTCTCACTGTCACACGAGCCCAGTACCAGTCTGACAGCCGCTCAGGAATTGTTCAAAAGTTGTTTAAAGCAGAGCAGCGACCATCTCAGTCCTGACTATAGTAATGCTGCTCCGGGGACCTCGGTGGAAGTGAACGCTACACAAAATAGGTAAGTTTTTGCAACAACCAGCCAAGTGGTCGGTGAGACTTCCTATCTGTTTTTAACGATTTTAGTCAGAAAGCCTTTCATAATCTTGGACATTTCTTAGTCGAGTGCACTTTCTAAACAGTTTGAAACCTGCATTGATAGAGATAATCCAACTGGTGTCAATGAGATAAATCTGATGATGGACTGGGATTATAACGGGATTCCAATATGTATAACATTAGAGCACAGTAACTCGCCGTAAACGTCTGTATTGCAGGAAGTCACTTTCTTTCTGCTCGCTATTTCTGTTATTGAGAACTAGTTTCCTGGAGGGAAGGGTCCTAGAGTAAAATGGCTCTTGAACACCAACTACTAAGTTAAATCGTCTACAAGAGTTTAATTTAGTGGGTAAATAGACTGTTAGTGATAACTGCAGCCTATATCTTTCCATCATTTGGTCATATTAAATATAAATGTTTGCCAACTTTAAAGTTGTATTGACCAAACTATAATTATTTTCTTTTATGCATGCATAAATTTACATGGATCAAGTTAAACCTTTTACCCCCACTTCTGGTAGGTCTGAGGTCTGGTAGTCATTCTATTTTGAATAAACTAATACCATTTGTATGATTAGGGGTTATAGTATGCATTCCAGTTGTGCACAATAACTTGAATCTAGTAATTTAAATGCTTCTGAATTGTCTTTTAAGAAATTATGGATGTACAATTTTGCATCTCAACAATTCTACATATTCTCTTATGTTTTAAATGAAGGATGTGTGGAATTTGCAAGCCAAATAACTTTTTGGGACCTGATTGTTTGCTTGAAGCAAAGAGTTTACAACTCTTCCAAATGGTCTAATTGTCTACTCTACTTTTTTCTATCTAAATCTGTGCTATGCAAACACTTGTGTTTTGAAATAATAATTTGAAGTATTTGTTCTGGTTTGGTATGAATCTTGGAAGATATTCTATGTACTTTTTAGTGTGTAAAGACTGAGTTAATGAGTGATAGGGTGCAGAGATGAGTTAACATAATCACATGAGAAAGTCTGGAGTCAGACTGGATGACTGTCTGGATGAACAACTTTTTAGTGAAGAAAGATTGTGAGCCTAGAATTTGTTGAAACATGAGCCGTTTGCTTTTGGAACTGTACAGATAATGAAAGATGAATAGGATGTTGAAAACTAAAGGAATGGATGGAAAAGAGAGCTGGAATCCATTGTAGTGTTTCTTGTTGTGGATAATGGGGTAAGGCAAACCATCAGGATCCCTTCACTGCACAAAGGTAGAATTCCAACAAACAACTAAAGCCTATTCAGTGAAGACCTACTATTGGACCTCTCAGGTAATTTCCCTGCAAACAGTCCCCAGTTGATCTTAACCTCTCCCCTGATTCTTTGGGCCACCACCATGAAATAATTCCGACAGAAAATTCTTCTTGAAAATCTTCTTGAACTCATCCTGTTGATAATGTCTTTGTCTCATGCTGGGGCAGTTTGCTTAGCAGTTCTGATTTTAAGTTTGAGGTGTAGGCAAGTGATGCAATGTTGAACATATGTGATTAGTCACCTAAGAAGTGTTGCTGCCATGGATGCTCTCATTTCTTGGCTCTGTCTAGTAAGTACTGATATGGCGTTCAAGGTCATGCAGTTATGAGCCTTTTTCTTCTCTACAATCAGGGTAGCCTTTCTGTATTTCTTATCTGTATTCAAAAAGGCAACGTGGCAATGCAAGAGCCAAATGGGGCCAATCATCCACATAAAAGTGGTTAATGTATTAATGAGTGTTTTATTTGTGCAGTGTAAGGTAAACCATACTCTTGATACTTGCTGTTCTGTTTCTTAGGAGAGATTGTCATGTCAATCCACGCTGAAATCTATCAGCTTAATGTTGCATTGCTTATTGGCAAATATATATCTTAGAATGTGACTTATGACCCCTTTGTATAACAGGTTCACCTGTTACTTCTATGTTCCTCCTCCAAAATACATTGTGGAGGGTGCAAATGCATTTTAAAAGTTGACCTGTTGACTTGTAACCATAGAAGTGTGGTTTGAAGGAAGGCTGGTGTTGTTTTTTCCCTCTGAAACTATATATTTATGAAGCGACATGGGGGTCTTGACTTAGTCAAAGCATACCTATTTGCGTCAGCAAACTGAATCACTTACGGATACGGCCCCCAGGAAAGAAAATAAGAATGTCACTCCCTATTTTTGCATTCATAGTCAGTGATTTAGTCCTTTACCCCAAACAGCCTTCACGTCTGTATACCATTGCCCAGATTTTGAAGATATTTCAAAAAGCAGCTGTTCCGTAGTTCAACTTTCATCACAATGAAATTTGTTGTCTGTTAAAACTCGACTCACTCACTCATTAGACATTTAAGGAGACCTCTTGGTCATATGTCTCCTCTGGCTGTGGGTTAGATGACATGGTTCCTAACCAGCTAAACAATTCAAAGGCCTTGATTTTTCTCTTCATGTCAGAAGGCTTCCCTTTGATGTGCAGATTGACAGTTACATGTTGGCTCGTATTTCGAGACAAAGAATACATTTAGACACCCATTAATCTACTTAATCGGGGCTAAAATGGTTATCTGAAACACTTAAACTCCAAACTTAAATTTGGAGTGCACAACAAAGACTGTCTGCATGCATTTTGTGTTGTTTCACTGAAAGTGGAGTGAAATAAAAGCAACCATTGAAACCATCATTGAAAAGGTTAGATACATATATAAATGATATGAAAGACATTAAAAATACCCCAATTAAAACAATGTCAAATTAATTGGAACCCTGAACTTAGGTTTAACACAAAAATGACAAATCCTTTTCTCATTGGCACAGACCGGAAACCTGGCCCCTTAGGTGTAGAGTAGCTTGATGCCCCAAACCCACCAGATGCGCAAGCACAAGTGTACGTACACGCACTGCTGCACTTCACTTACGCTCCCATGTTAACGAATTCCCACGGTTCTCGCTCACGGACGTGGAGTGCTGGAAATTTCTGGGCATCCGCATGCGCAATCTCATAGAAATACATTGTATATGCACAATATCTGCATCATATCACGACATATTAATGTTTTTCAACAAAGAGACAATCGCCATTGTGGGATGAATGAAGTTAAATCATGTCATACATTTTGAATATAACCAATTATTCCCGTTTTTATAATGCTTTTTCTTTATAGTATACAATATATATATGTATATATCAATTAATTAAGACTATGCTTACTTCTGTTTTTATAATGCGCTCCGAAAAAGCAATAAGCGCTTCTGCCCTTGTGCGTCTGGTGGGTTCGGGGCGTTAGCCTTTTATGCTGTCCAGTTAATATAATCCAGGGTAGTCTAATGAAGGGCCATTTTTACTATAGAACTATGCTTAATCAATGCCCAGGAAACCAGTCCATAATGAACAGGGGTTTCTTTAAACTCAAGTTTGTAAGCTTGGACTCACTTGACTGGAATTGAATGGCCGTCTGGGAGAGTTAAATGTTACAAGTCACCCATTTCCTCTATTAAAAAGATCACGTCAAGCTCAAAATTTATCCTGAAATAAATGAAAATATCCTGAATAATTGTTCATTCATGTTCATGTTCATTCATCGTAATACGAATGAGTTCCATAACTCCACTGAGGCCATTATTTATCCAGTGTCTTACTGTTATTGTTAGGTTGATGTCTAATGGAGAATTGAGGATGATGTATCACTTGCACTGCCTAGGTCCAGACCTTCACATCCTTCATAATACATCACACAAACCAGATAGCACTCCCTCACCAACACCCTTTTTTTTTTTCTTGTTTTCATGACAGTCATTTAAAGTTACTGAGCATTACACTGGTCTTTTATTTACAATGGACACCACTCACCAGGGATATTCATGGACCACTTGGCAGATGAAAGGTGATTGTTGTACTTACACCTTTTGAAGGCTGCTATGTGTAGAATATTTACCTCAATATATCATTCTTAAATTAATTTTGATAGCGTAGTATAATGGTATAATAGTATAAACTCTAATTTCACCTTGCTCTCAAAACTCTTGTACCTTTTTGTAAACGTGATGCATCAGATCAGATGCATCATATCATTGGCAGTTTGTGCACATTTTGTTTGGATAGCACCCCTCCCAGTAATCACAGTATCAGACCATTCCTGGTTCAAAAAAACCCTCTTCGTGCACAACTCTTATAATCCATAAGGGCTTCAGTACTTGGAAGGTAATTTCATCTCTCATTTCACTTCTATACTGTTACCTGAGGGTAGAGTTTCAAAAACACATGAGACCAACTCCATGGGTTGGGCCTGTGGGCCAGACATGGACCAAATATGGTCTTATATCATTGGATTTCTTGGTTTCTTGGTCATTTGGTTTTCTGCTGATGGCCATTGTTTCATGTATGTTTTACATTATGCGCTCATCTTGGTGTAGGAAGTCACGGTGGCTCAAATACAGTGTCACAGTAGCAAGAAGTTTGTGGATTAGCGATCTTAACTAATGCAGACAGTAGTGATCTGTTGTTGACTATCTGTCATTTTACATTATAGCCTGCCACTGCCAACTATACTCCAAGAGACAGACCTTGTAGATCATTGTGTTGAAAGTATTACCTGCTGCTGTAGCTACCAGTCTGTAGGGAGGGCCTTATGTTAACTCATGTGAGTGTGGTCATTGGCCAGTGTGTTGTTTGAACGTGAAATGCGACACGTTGGCTTTCAGGACGGGTAGGGTT
The DNA here is from genome assembly GCA_034670385.1 of Hoplostethus mediterraneus. Classification (NCBI taxonomy): domain Eukaryota; kingdom Metazoa; phylum Chordata; class Actinopteri; order Trachichthyiformes; family Trachichthyidae; genus Hoplostethus; species Hoplostethus mediterraneus. The sequence goes on from JAXDDW010000066.1 coordinate 1,283,089, forward strand.
TGAGGGAGTCGAGGTGATTCCACAAACTTAATCATTTGAGTCTAATGGACTTTGATCATCCAGCAGGGTCTGGTTAAACAACTGCTCAACCACCAAGGTAATGTTTAAAAAGACAAATCTTTAATTGACACAGATCTATATTTAGATCACACAAAATCTTGCTTGTTGACTCCAGGCCTTTAAGTAGTCTCTTCAGAATCCACCCTTTTATGTCTATCATGCAGCTTTTTTTAGTATTTATTTGATAAAGGTTAGGCTCAAGTCACTATTCACTCATTCATTGTTTTTTAGGTCTCAGACCTAGCGTAAGCATAAAGATTTTCGCACGGTAATATGACAATGATTACAACCAGCAGTTGCTGTGTGTTGGATTGAATCTGAGGTCTCCAACATGTATAGTTGCTAGGCAGACCAGGCCTGGAATGCTCTCAGATTGAATTCTTCACATGCGGGTCAGAAGCCACCTTTTGTCCGTCCCCCCTCTTCACCTTGGCCCCAAAAAAGACTAATGGTATTTCTGGTAGCCTAATTGGGGTATGAAGTTGAACTCATAGTATTATGAATCCAAAAATCATATCATGTGTAAATGTATGATTTTTGAATGGATAATGATATTTATGAAGATGTGTTATCTTTCTGAAATAATCTGAAAGCTGAAGATGAGAGTATAATTATGGAGACTTTGGTATTTAATTAATGATTGTTGTGGCTTAGAAAACTTGCCTCTTCATAATACGCGCAAGTAATAGCTGATAGAGCAAATCAGCTAAAAGTTAGCAAAATATAGGAGGAATCCATCTCATTGAAGGAGTGAATGCACAGTTTACTTTGATCTTTTTTTCAGAAAGTAGAACTTGTAGAACCACTAAACCCCAGCCAAGATCAAACACCAATGTAAAGTTCCAGATAAAATGTTACAAGTTACAGACATGATTGGACAAGAGACAGAATACATGACATCACCTACATTAAAGCAAAACTCTCATCTCCCACCGATCGTCTCTGACCAAAATCTTCTCGGTTGCTTCACCATCGAGCTGCTTATGTCTTGCTTGGTGAGGTCAGGCTGTGGATTGCTGTTGGTATGAAATCGGTATGCACCTGTATCCGAATGGCTGAAAGATAATGCATAATAACATAAGGCATGATGGAACAACTATAAATGAACTTGACCTTTAGACAGTCTAATATAGTATATAGTCTAGTATAATGAAAACCAATCATTTTGATTAATTTTGTGATGAAATGTGGATTAATTTTGACATCAGCAATAGAGCTTAGAGTTTCTGAATCCAAACAGTAAAAAAAATAGACAGTTGGCTAATGCAGTAATGGTGATGCTATAGCCAGAGGTGAATATAGAAAACATGACATTTCAGGGCTCTACAGTGCGAGTATTTCACTCGCATTTGCCCCTAAAAATAGATATGTGCGAACTGGAAAAATAAATTACTTGCACAGTGTGCGAGTAAAGATTACAACCTACTGTAATCTTTTTTCCCCCCCGCTGCTAATAGTTCAAAGTCCCACATTCCACAAGCAGCAATGCGCCAATCACAGTAGAGTTTTCTTTGATGACGCAGCCGATGTCAAGTGAGAGAAAGGTAAATTACACTGAAAAAATGATCGGTACGTTAGGCTATAAATTAACGTTAATATGTGCAGACATCGCTAAAAATGAAGCCCATTTATTTTTATTTTTTGCGAAAAAGAGACCAGGAGAATGAGGAATCCGGCGAGGGGGATTCGCAAGGTTTAACTGAGGCGGCTAACATTAACATGGCGGCTAACATTAACATGGCAGCTAGTAACGACAGGGCGGCTGAGAACAACGTTAGCGAAGCTACCGTGACCCCCGCTGTCACTTCAACGTCCACTGGAGCCGGCGGAGGGAGTTTTTCAGCTCTGACCTAGGGCGCCGCCATTGTTGTGTTTTTTGTGTTCGGTGGGTACAGAACTTCCGATTATAAACTACAAGGACGGCAAAGACATCTACACAAAACACTGCTAACATCGCCGAGCTATCTTCACGCTACCTATAAAATTAAATTAACCTTGTATCTAAAATGGTTCGGGGGCACATTGTGCGGTGCGTGGCTGTCCTAATACACGGAAATGCTTGAATGGTTGTTGGAAAGAGAGTTTTGTGCATCGGCCCGCCACAAAACGGCAATGTCCCTGCACTCCACTGTTTTCGTTTCACAAAAAAAACAATGACAGATTTGGACTCACGGATGTTAACGTTACACAGCTTCCAAGGGATCGCTGCTGAGTGGCTGCACGATCGCCCTGGTCCTGCTACACAACTGCATCCGCGGTCTCCACCTCTCCTTCCTCCGTTACCACAACCCACGCATTATGCCAGCTGTTTTTAAGACACTGGCTTGGTTCAACAATAGATTTCAAATAGACAAATCTGACGTGTTTGTAGGTTAGTACACTATCAACTTTGTTGCTGTGGAGCTACTGATATGCCTCTGAGCTTTTCAGATTTTGCATCGCGTTACCATCTAACGTTACTGCCATCGATTCCACGAATTTCGAACATATTTTGCCATACATTATATTTGCCCATTTCGTCATATTATCCTCCCAGGTGTGTACTGTGTCTGGGTGTGGGATAGACACAGCACCTTCTCTTATCAGGAAAGTTGATGAATGTTCCCACTGCATTTGCTTTGACATTTAACTTTGGCACTTACACGTTAAGTTATATTGGCCCGGAAGTTGTTTACCCACTACCTGAAATGAACAAAAAATGGGGGCGTGGTTGAAAAAACTTTTAATTTAATGCGAATTGGCTCAATGTTGGCAAATGTTCCCATGGCTAGAGTTCGAAAACGTCATGTTCATACATATTGAAATATTCAAACATATTCATACATATTCATACATATATTCAAATATGTATGTAATAAATTGTTTGTTAATAAACTCTGAGTTACTTGAACTTACTTACTTGAATTTTTCACTGTGCTCCTAAATTTCTTTGTGTGCTCCTAGATTTTTTTCATTTAGGAGCACATGTACTCCTTGGGAAAAAAGTTAGCGTAGAGCCCTGCACGGCTGGCACTAAAGAAATTCCATCAAAACAATTATCCAGGCAGTGCTGTCCTGTAGCTGACCCTGACCTCTGACCTCCCTGGGGACTGGTGGGGCAAGAGAAAAGACTATTTCACTACAGTGAGCCATACAGCACTTCACATTGCATTTTGTGTGGTATATTATGATTTCAACTAGTTTGTATAAACTTGTATAATCAGGTGCCAAAATGTGAAATTGGACTGGCTGCTGGGCAGGGGAATTTGTCCAATACCTGGTGAAAGAGAATAAAATGATTGTTTGAACAAGTTTGACCCTTTACCCTTTTGTGGCATATTTTATGTGTGAAAAGGATTTCTGATAGCCTTGGAGCTTAAACTGGTCATGCTTGGGCTACAGTGCCAAGGCCGTGGTTATGCTGGGTCTATTTCTGTGGGAATAGTGGGTTGCTGAGGGGTGGAGGTAGAGTCGGACTATTTTGTCTAGCCAGTCTGCCTGGGCCTCCCCACGGTCACCAGAACCAGGCTGTTTAAAGCCTGGGGTTAGCTCAACGCTCAGAGTTCAGTCTGGCAACAAAAGGCCTGGATATTTCCATCCCTTTTAGGCGTGTCGGCAGAACTAGGGGTCCCCCCCTCCCTGATACTGTTTGGTTAGCAGCAGGACGAAGCAAACTGGAGATTACATGTGAAAAGTAAACACATGGGTCACTGGCTAATCAGGGCCAGATCACCAGTTAAAAAAACAGGTCTCCTGCAGGACCTCAGCAGATGCATTCAATAAATAGCTCACATACACACGACACACATATTTAAGAAACCATGCACCCAACCAATGACAATCAGACACTACAGATTGTGCTCTCAAGTAGGAAGGAATTTGAATATCAGTGTTTGTATGCTAACAGCTGCATTTGGGAAGAGGGTTTTTGGAGACGAAAAGGCAACCTAAGCAGATGACCAGATGACGTAAGTAAGTACATATTTCTACCACATAGCTAACATCAAGTAATGTCGTCTTAGACATTGAAGGCTAAATGTAGCTAATCGTGTAGCTAGTTACATAGCAAGTTGACCATAGTTGATATAAAAGTTATCCCAAATCTTAAGCTTTATATGAACTTGTTTATGGTAACCTTTATTCGCCCTCCAACCCCCATAGTTTTACAAAACAATGACTAATTGCAATGTTATGGTCATTAGCTTATGATTCCATCTAGCTGGCTAACATAACTGAGTTTTTTATGAGAAGGCATGGGCTCTTTCCATGTCCTTTGGCAACATTTATTTTTATTGTAATACTGTCCACGGGGACATATGACAAAGCAGGATTAGCAATTGCGATAACTCTAGAATATACTAGCTATGTATTGATGTCTGGCTAACTTGTGGCCTTGTGCCAAATGTCCTTTTTATCCTTTATAAAACCTCACTGTCATTATTAACTCAAAATTAACATAAGAAGCGTGTTATAATTTGCATGTTACTGTCTGACAAGTCCCCAGCTAACCCCAGTGCATTCCCCTTAACGGCCTTACCAGAAGTGCTTGCTTTAAAAAGGGAAATGAAATTTGCTTACTATGCAACATGGCCAGAGCCACAAATAGTTCAGTACATAGACTCACTGCATTTAAGCACTCAAGTTAAATTATCATATAACTTATCATCACACAACAGTAAATTATTACATATAAATCAAACCAACAATTAATACATATTTATTTTAACATATGTTATAATCAAATACATTCAATAATAAACCATCCATTGGTGTGATTCATCATGTTCATCATTGGTGTTGCATTAGGCAGTTGTGTGCTAATGTGCTTGATGCATTTTATACTTTCAAAGTAAAGACTTTAATCACTCATCATACATTCCTCCATCTATCACTAAATCATCCCCTATTTCTATCACTGGGTGATCTCTTGGGTCATTCTCAGAACCCCCCCCCCCCCCGGGCCTCGCTACTTTCCTGTTCTGTCTTCTGTGACAGTTTATTTCTAAGGTCACCATTTTCTACTGTAACTTACAATTTATGTCAAAGGTCATGTTTTTCCACTGGCATTGGTCTGGGCCTTGACACATCTGAGTTTATTCTCTTTCCATATCCTGATGGTCTATCCCCTCCTAAAGAGTGGAGCTCTAATGCTATAGGGTTCGTTCCTAATCCTGAGGAAAGTCTCATTATTCCGTTTCCCCCTTTTCTTTCTCCTATAAGCCCATCTCCCTTGTGTTGGATATCCTGGCCCCTCCCTCATCCTGCCCCTCATTGGCCCACTACTCTCGCGTTGATAGTTATAGATCCCAGACTTTTCTATGTATGACATCCCCTTATTCTGATGTTCCCTATTGTACTTAATCTGTACCGATTCAGGCAAAGTGGATCTCATCCTGGCTCCCTACTGTTTTTTCCTAGAATGGATACTAAAAGGAAGAGACTTGCTAAAGGAAACCACCTCATCCTGCTAGCATGTGTGATAGGGAAAATCATACCATGGATGAACTTTGCATGAATTGTCCACCATGGTCATCTAACCCCAAACTGACCAGTTGACCTTATGTCATTTAACTGAACATGACAAAGCTGGGCCATCTCATGTGCAATAAAATGTGTCTTGTATGTAGCGTGTACATTTTCAATATAAATCAGAATTCAAGTTGTTGATTGCTGGCTATGCAGTCACATGAATGACGTACTTTGGGCAAATGTAGATTTTGTCAAAGACAGGAAAACATAGATTTGGTTATTCTTGTCATTCTAACTTCTTCTAAAAATATTTTTAATAGTGAGCGAATAGCTTCAGCTTTTATTATATACATCAATTATATACATCATCATTTTTATTTCAACAAATAAGTGAAGCATATAAGGTTATCAAAGGTCATCTTTGAGGTACCATTTAGTTATACGGCTGATATTCTCTCAGTCATCTGACAACCATATTAGAGGCTCAAATACTAATACTGTAGGTGGTACACCTAAGATGGCTGCCAGAGAATTTGGATGGGGCCATGTTATTATTTCAACAGCAAATTCCTTCTAGAGTGATTGAATGAAGCTTGTCAATGAAAGCTTTGTACATCACTCCAATATGGCAGTGGTTTACACAGATTGTAAACATATTTCTGTTATTTATGGACCAAGATAAAGGTAAAATAACAGAAGTGTGAGTGGGAAACGCTGCCATGTGTCTATCAGCCCCACACTATTTCCTCCAAATTACCATTTGATAATATTTTAACATCCATTATAATTGTGTAGTTACATATTTTACTTGTGTGGGGCATGATTATGGAATTTTTTGGACATAATAATTACATGTTAGAGTTTCTGCTGAGTCAAACACAAAACTGTCATAAAGCATCTGCCTGAGTCAGCAAAAGTTGCATCTTTTGGTTTGTGGGTTTTGTATAGAAGTATGAAAATAATAATAATAATGATAGTTCACAGGTGCATAAAAAGCAGTCAGAATGAAGTTGAATCATCATTTACCTCTGGTTAGACAAATGTAAATGATGAAGTTGAATCATCATTTACCTCTGGCTAGACAAATGTAAATGATGAAGTTGAATCATCATTTACCTCTGGCTAGACAAATGTAAAATCCCTTCACTGTACCAAAAGACAAAGGCCTAACAATAGGCTTTTAAAGACTTTTAAAAAGATACACTACCAAGAACTGTCTTGTTTCATCATTTATCAAAAATTAATACACATTTTTAGTGACTCAAATGATATAAAGTGTTGCTAGTGCTTTTTTTTTTAAGCACTAGCAGTAGCCACAGTAATGCATAGAGGACCATATTTAGTCAATATCTGGTGTTAGGTGTTACAAGACCAAAGTTTTTGATAAATGATAAAAAAAAAAAAACAGTTCTTGGTAGTAAACACAGACTTTTGGACCCCACTTTATAACTTTTATAAATTACAATGTAGAGCATCGTTAATTGAAAAATTATGAAAACTCTGTCCAGCCTGTCCCTCCATTTTAGAACTCCCCCCCCCCCCCGCACACCATGATAATACATTTCTCTCCAAATTTGAATATAAGTCAAACCTACGTAGACACGCCTGCCTGTTGGAGAAGCTGTAAGGAGGAAAATTGTGTTTCTGAGACCAGTATTGGGTGTATTTTAATGCTTCTATACAATGTAGCTTACTACATTGACCTAGCATCCACAAAAATGATGGCGACGCGTGCCTTTAATGGAAATTGTCTGATGTGATGGGCCAACATCAGGACTGTGGTTGGAGGCCAAGTTTGTATCAGACTGGGCTGGAAATAGTCACCATTGGCGTTTTATGTTAATTCATGGGGAATTCTAACTTACATGCATCATCTAGTTTATAAGACAAGAAGGTTAATACCAGCAGTCCTAATCAACATGAGAAAATACATTAGAATATGCAGCTCCTATAGGTGCATTAAAACCAAACAGATGAAAATAACTCATTGTCTTGCATTATTGCAAATCATAGTTCTAGAGTAGGCCAAAACTGAAAAATCAGTATGCAAGAGAGATAAACATGTTTTTTGTCTCATGTTTGCCTGCGGGTTTCCTCTTGGAATCCCATGCTACATGCATGTCCATATGGGTTTAGCCAGTAGATTGTACATTGTGCACACAGTACACACAGTACATTGTGGCTCCTCTCTCCTGATCAGAGCTCCTTGCTTTGACTTCAAACCTCCAATATTGCAATATAACTATATGTTTTCTATCTGTAGGCTCTCACTTGGTCATGGAATTGGTTGACCTATTTATTTTCAGTGATATGCTGATGATACACAGCTGTATTTGTTTATTTTGTTTTATTATTGTTTTATCTTTTGTGCAGGTAAATATTAGCTGAATTTTAAATAGCAAGTGCACAAATGCTTTTTATGTGTTGGGGGAGGGAAGTGGAGCAGCTGATAGATTTAGCCCAAATAGAAGTAATGGTTTCACAGTGTTCAATTAGAGTGTCTTGGCTTTAGTAACAGCTTCATTGTGATGCCAGCAGAAAACAAAGACAAAAGTTAACAGTGGCTCATTGCCTAAACAGTTTTGTCCTAATTATTTTTGTGCTAGGATTTTATTTGCAAGAGCTTCTAGCCACTGCATGATGGTCCTGGTTGTAGCCTGTTTATAGCCTGATTGTCATTCTCAGCACTCAGTAATTTGGGCACATTTCAAGTCCACTTTCAGTCATGTTAACAAATATAACAATGAATGATAGGAAAATATTTTACATAATGGCGGCTCCCAGAAATGGAGGGTATTTTTTTTCCCAAGCTCCAATCAAAGCGTTATCTAAACATCTGACTGACACCATGGGCATAATGGAGCAGAGTGGTGACAGTTTCAGGCTCTGTTTATTTAAATGATAGTTATGCCTCAGAAAATCTTGCTGCCGTCAGCAATGTGTTCTCTGCGCCTTGTTCACAGTTGACTCTTCGTTATGTTATGGTACGCCGGAAATCCATTCAGTCCCATGGGAGACAATTTTGAAGGAGTGACAATGCAACACACCCTTATGGACAACAGTTCCATTGGCAGAGAAGTGACAGATATGTTGGGAAAATCCAACTTCTGCGTTATCTCCTGTCTGTCTTGACTCTGTTAACCTAATTGGAAGTGGTATTCTTGACTGGATTTTAGAAAGCTATATCTCATTTGCAACTAGCTCAGAAGGCAGCAGCAAGGTTTTTAATTAGTACAAAGAGGATATAATCTAATTTTTAGCTACATTGACATTTTTGAGATTTTATTGATTAAATTCCATTTTTGAAAACAACAAATGGCTTTGTGTGCCTAGAGATAATGTAATGTGGTGCAGTTCCTCTCTGGATTAAATCCCACCAGTTTTCTCTCTGCCCACTGTTTAAATGAAGAATCAAAATACTATAGGTGACTGGACTAGTACCCACTCTCCTTTTAAAAAATAATAATAATAATAATAATAATAATAAATTGGCAGCAGCTTATATTACAACATTTTTAATTCCTCATGTATAGAAGCACAGTCTTTGATCTACTGATAAAGCTGTATTGTCTGCTGTTAAGTCTACTTTTAAGACAAATGGTAATAAAGTATTTGACCCCATTATTTGGACAAACCGGCCTAAGGAAAACTATATCTTCTTTTAAGGACACAACTGAAAACCCATCTTATAAATATGTTGATTCACACTTCTCCAGTAAGATGAGAGCACAAAAAGTAGTGTTGTTAATTGGTTTGTAGGGACTCCTTTATTGTTTCTGAATGTTCCTGAGCCAGCCTTAGCTGTGGACATTTATAGTCAGCGGCACAAATCTTCCTTTGATTAAATCTGTTTGTTGATGGGCTGGTTTTGTTCCTGTTTTATTTTACAACCCTTTGTTGCTTTGTTAAGAAAAATGCAGTACAAATATTATTGTAACAAGGAGGATCCCTTGACTGTGTGGCCTTCCGGGGAAGCCAAGACCTCATATGATGGCCTGATAGCTGTGCCAAACCCCACTGTTCGCTGCAGTCCAGGGTGTTTTTGGAAAGGACTGTTCACTCCCACAGTGCCTCCATCCGGGCTGCCTGCTTGGCCTTGCACACTCCCCCAGGGTCACTGTCTTGCTTTGTGCTTTTGAGGTCAGGTTTTTTGTTTTAAGCCATGTTTCGTCGAGAAACTCACTGAAAACGTTGCTTGTGAGAGGCTGAATGCAGCCTTTTTTTTCTCCCCCCTCCTTCAGTATCTTGCCTATAATGGCAACAAGGGCAACACTTGTGTTCAACTATTAGAGTGGTTTGAATGAGCCTGAGAGTGATTACATACTGTTGGGAGCTTTGTCAGTGAGAGAGAGAAGCTTGCCTCTTTCCTCCAGGGTTGTTACACGAGTAGTCAAATACAAGCTCTCTTTGCTTCTATTTAAAACAATATGATTTCCTCAGTTTTGATCCTGACTTGCTCTGAATAAAGACTCCTGCTTGCCAAAACAGACCTGCGAGAATTTGTATTATAAATATTATAAATGCTGACACTGCCAGCCATGTTCATCTGATATTTTGTAAGCGCTCTTAATAAGCCCAGGGGTCATGTGATCACCCAACAAAACACTAAATACATATATAATAAGTGTCTGCTAAATGCAGTCCATGAAACTATTCTAGTTGTCTACTTTCTATTGCACAATCTAACACTATCTAATCCACAATCTAACAGGAATGTGGATAGGAGTGGGCAGTTGTATTACAGTGCCAACTCGGCCTATTGATCACATTCTTTTTCTCTCTCTCCCCTGCTTGTAGTGGTGCTCACAGAGAGACCATGCATGTAATTCTCTGGGCAGATATGGCCCAGTTTCTCCCATGAATTGAATAGTAGCTCTGACATGTGATGTGGGCAGCCCACTGAAGCCCTCTGTAATGTGCTGCTGCTGTTGGCTTTGCTCAATGTGGATAGTTGAGTGAGAAAGTAAGAATGATTAGGAGTTATGGGTTAGGCAACGTTCCACTCAGCCACTTCATGGGCTTCAGGGCTTCATGGATCCTGGGTCATTTTTGTGTTTTAACGTTACATTTTTAAAGGGGAGGGATTGCTTTTCACACCATGCTTGTCCCCCTTAAAGTATTTTATTTTATTTATTTTTCATTTTTTTTACTCCTTGTCAGCTTGTATGACTCGCCAGGATCCTGATGTGTAGCCATACCAAACATCACCTTAGTGTCCCTCTTGTGAGCTCATCTAAAATGTGTATATTTATATAATTTTAGTCCCACGCTATGCTCAGATTACACCGGCATCCAGGTGCACTCTTGTGTCTTGCGATTTCACAGCAACAGTTATATCCATGACATTAACACGATTTATCAATACACAGATTCCAATGTGATAATTGCTTGTGCTATTAAAGTTACAATATTTAACTTGTTAGTCTCGCACCTTAGTTGGTCAAGTTGACCAATAGTTGGTCCCATCCCAAAACTTTACATTGTTTACCCTGAAATTACATTGTTTCAATTTAAAATTATTTCATAAGGTATTGTACATTATCTGCATAAAATGCAAGAGTACCAATCATATTATGTAATGATCTCCAATAATTAAATAATAATATAAAATAATAATCTCCAATCTTATTTAACAACAGGGGTCGATCGATATGTTTTTTTCAGGGCCATTTACCAATTATTAGTAATCAAGGAGACCGATAAGCGATATTTGGAACCGATTTACATTTGCAGTAAAAATGAAAATCTTGGTGTCAAAATTTAGAATAACACAAACTCCAACATAAAACTTTGTTGAAATGCCTTTAATTAAAAGAGAACTTTTCAACATTATCTTAAAACAAAAAGTGCAGGGAGGTCCCAGCAGCATTTCTTATAAAGTTAACAAAGTAAATAAAATGGCTCCCCCAAAGTTTTATAGTACAGCAAAATAGCTTTGGAAAGCCTTTAGTTGGTTTCAATTATTTAAATGTTATATATTAACAACATGTAATAGCAGGGAGACTGTTTAGACTGTGAGAGTATGACCGGCCCTGGTAATGGTAAGTGACGTGCAAGAAATAACGTTCTAGCCTATCTTTCTTTTTGCTAGTCAGCTAAATTATGGATCAACAAATGCACTTGTTGACGTTTGCTATCGCATCTGAGTTAGCTCTACGAGACTCAACATTAGCTTACGACCATCGGCTACCTATAACATGTAAAAACAACTACTCATACAGGCGAGTAATGTTACATTCGCAATATGGTAGCTAAAATAAGTTCCAGTTGCACTGGCACCAACATTACTCAAAGATATATAGCTATCGCTACATAAATAAAGTCTATTATCTTGTTATAGTTAACTGTATATCACTGCAACAAAGTGGATTATTTGGGCAACTGGGAAACTGGGCATACTTGTCATCATAGAAATAGATCAGAAGATTGTGGTGTTTTTGCAACTTCAGCGTAGAGGATTGAGATGTTTATTGCAACTTCGGCAATATCTGCTGCCTTACCTTCGAAGCTCAGCTCCACTCGCTCACTGGAGCTGCTCCACTCTGCAAATGCGTTCCTCTGCTCTATCCCCGTCTGTGGCACAGTAGCCTTCAGTGTTGATAGGCTATTACTCGTGACGTGTAACCAATCAGATAGTGCTGTGGGCAGGACATTGCTTGAGACCACAGAGTGGTGACTACAGACCGAGGCGGCTGCCTCAGAGCCAAAGTAGCGCATTTTTAAATTAATTTATTTTATTGGCAATCGGATAAAAAAACGATACCGATAATCATAAAAATGCTGAATATTGAACCCGATAATCGGCCAGGGCAATAAACGCTTGACCCCTATTTAACAATATCCACTATCTCGCAAATGGAAAAAGATTTGCATTTGTGCTGTTGTTGAACATTATTACCACACAAGGGTGCCAAAGCAAATGTCCAGATATAATCTATTATTTAATTGCTGTGTTTTATAGCAACAAAAAGACACCAAAGGTGAGTTTATTCAGTCTGGTGAATTGGAGTTGAATTTTTTTATTTTTTTTTATTAAAGTTTAACTTTTCCACACTGGTTCTTACCATAGTTACAGCTGCTAGCAGTCAACAGTGCTATGGGCAGACATCACAAGCAATGGTTTACTGGTTCATTCATTTTAGTCTATGTGGCTGGACTTTGTATTATTTTTATCTTGGTGCAGTGGCTGCATGCTTTTAAATTAAAAAGAGTGGTCTAACAATGAAGTGTGACCCAGGTCGAAAGTGAATAGTTAAGCAGTAAACAAGTGAATTGTGAGATGGAAAATGAATAGGAAAACACATGAGTAAATGGAATATTTTGGAATGGAATAACTAACTAATAATTGTTTTATTACCAGTTTTATTAATTGCGTAACTTAAGTCTGAATTTAATGACTTTAGAAATTGTTTTATTAATGTACCTAATTAAATAATCAACAATAGTTAGCTACTGAGCTAGTCTATAATAATAAGGTTGCCACCGTAGAAGCTCCATAATCCTTAACCTGCCTTTGACATGTTTTGGAATTTAAGCCTGGATTAAAGAGAGGAAGATAATGCCCTTCACCCACCACCCGCTTTTATCCACCCTCCCCTTCTCTCTCCTTCCTGGAATCCATGTTCCACTTCCAGCCCAATGGCTAGTAGACCATTAATGAAGTGTCTGCTCATCTGGCAATACAATACATGTTCATGCACACATATGCCCCACTAGGGTATATACACCTTAACCATTCAGGCCAGACACAGATGTGTGGTCTTTACATTAAGAATTTACTGTACGTTAAGAATTTAGTTAATGTTTGGATGCTGTTTTCATAAATGTGTCAGGCTGGTGAGGACATTTGAGAATGAGGCCCTGTTTAGACCTGGCATTAACATCTGATTTGGGCGATCCAATCTCAAGTTAACACCTCTAATACAAGTGTAAACGCACCCAAATCGCATTGAGGGCGCAGTGAGATCGCATCGCTCAAATCACATTTGCAGGTGGTCTGGAACGGATATGACCACATTCTTTTAGCAGTGTGCACGCAAATGCGTTCTGGGTCGCATTGAAGGACCGCCTACTCAACTGATGTCCTCTGTGTAAGCGGCAGGGCTGCCAAAATTACATTCGATTATTCCTTTGGGGAAAAAAAACATTGGTTCGAACCATTCGAATATCTATTTTTGCGCATTATGTCCATAAGACGGCAAACCAATACAACGAGAGACATGACTACTCAACTTTATTCGACATACCTACACATTACAAAATAAATAATAAAATAATGTCAATATTGTAAAACGTCATTTAAAGACCGTAGACCTCTCTCACTCACTCTCTCTCTAGCTCACTCTATAGGTTAGTGGGGCTCCCTTTACTACAAGGAGGAAGGTGGGGAGATGGTGGGGTTGTGACTACCACTCGGGGCCTATTGTTCTAACTAGCTCTGGGTGGGAGGAATTTCTCAGCATTTCATCTGCATTCCACAGCCAACCAGTGGGCACTGAGCTGAACAAGAAACATAACACACACAGTTACACATGCATGTACGTGGAAATACCCATTTTCCACTTCAAATGTTCAAGTGCCATTAACAATTTTTTGATACAAAAGAATTTAGGTGGGTAGAACTGGTACACAGTGCATATAGCCTTTTACTAGCAGCAAATTCAGAAAATAATTGTACTAAAAAGTAAGTATCGAATTACCTCAAACAATAACATCTATATTCGTATTACATGTCCTATTTCTGTAGCTGTATGACAGATTGATCTATTTGGTAATAGTCTAGCTGCATGCCTTTAGAGGTCAAAAACAGTTTTACATAGACCCAAATGACAGTGATTTATGTTCAACCACAGTCAGCATTCTCTGTGGCAGATGTCTGTTGTAGCAGTCTTTATTTACATTTTTCACTCAGCTATGTTTCTCCCTGCCTACTGGCCCTTCTGAGAATATTGTGAACCAACATGCACCATCCTTTTAATTATTTTTAATTAATCATGAAAATTGCTTGGAAATTGAGTGTCAAAACCAAGTTTTTGAACATTTCCATAAATCACGATATAATGACTTTGCACTGTATGTCTACTCTTAGATTAATACAGAACAGGGTTAATATGTAACATATCTGCTTTACTAAACACATTTGGACTTCATGTCCTTTACCAATTAATTTCCTGTTGTCCTTTTTCTTATACTGCCCATTGATAGTTTCAGACTTTTCATTTGCTCAATCAGATATAGTTTCCCATCTTTGCTTTTGCCTTTTAAAATGATCTTAAAATCAATTACGGGAAGCATTGATATGGTCTTAAAAAGTCTTGAATTTATTTGTCTTTCTGAAACTTGAAGACACCCTGATTTAAAAACTTGTATATGTAACATCAACAAAGCTAATGGAAAAACAATATTGCACTATTCACCCATACTCCCCCACGTGGCAAGCTTTTAACTAACACTCTGCTAGCATTCACTTGTTTATCATTTTGCAGAGTAGATCAATTTGTGCTCGCAATGTTTCATTTTGTATTGTTTTTTTCTTTGCTCAGGTTAAGGCAACTTGTTAGCCCACATGTATTTCTGATATTTTTCTGTTTTGTCTGGGAGTGCTTATGGCTTGTCTGTTGTTTGTCTCTCTGAGCTGTGTTTTTGCAAAGAAATCATCAGCCTCTATCTTCCTTTATATTCTGTGTGTCCCCTCCAGCAGAGGCAGGGATTGTGTGAAACAGTAACCAGAGTTTTGGTATCTCCATTACCCATGAGAAAGGGTGTGTATCCAGCCACTCTGACTGTGTGACGCACTCTTGGCTTAAGTGGAGGTTTGAAATGGACTCCCCGACTGCCGGCCCTTCATGTCCCACCTGCACAGCTTTACAATACCTCTTTGTTCCTGGCTCATGGCTCTGTGGGATACCTGTTATTTGAGAGGTGCGGGGGTGGCTACACCACCACCTCTTTATTCAGAGTAAAGATGCTAAACTTCTCCTATCTTATTTCATTGACCCCACCCCCACCCCTACTCATAAGAGGTCTGGTCCACACTACACTGGGGCTGATTAGAGAGCCACTTTTTCCAGTATGTAGTTATAATGCTACACTAAAAATATAAATATAATATACATTTTCACCATTTAAAAAAAAAAGTATTAATTTTTTTAAAAATTTTTAAATTTTTATAAATTCTTAAGAGAAAGTTTGGCTGTGATGAATTCACTTTATTGACAGAACTCACAGAAAATGGTCTATCAAATCTTGTCTAATATTGCTACATTTGCAAACCCCAATATAAGGAAACTCTCACAATATGTTACATATGTAGTAGACATATAGGCCTATATGTTGTTGAAAACCTCTTTGTCAATAGCTCAAGTGACTAATCATGAGTAGGTTGTGTAACCCAAAATTACTTCAACAAGCCTAGGCTTCTTTTGAGAGACCTGTTAAAGAATCAGGGCCATTCTTAGCCCATCAATATCAATCCCACATTATTTGCAGCAGTTTGCACAACCACATAGGCTCAATGACACAACTATGTAGAATTTCATAGCTCCACATTAACAGCTCACCCTCCACTTTAAGCTAGTCCACTTCCTTACTGGTTAAATCTGCATCAAATGGCTCCACTCAAAACAGGAAGTCTCCTCCTTCCTGCCCCACAGCCACAACTAGTGCTAGTTTGTCTGAACAATATTTGTAGAGCCCCTCCACCTTTCTGTTGACTAAAAGAAAAGTCCAAAGTTGATAGCCACTGATTAAAGGTTCAATTAAAGGAAAGGATGCTGTAGGCTATAATGGGCCCTCCTCCTGGACATGAAGGGATACTGGGCTGAGTGGGTGAGTCAACTTACGCAAGGAGAGGTACCTTACTGTGTTTTTCTGTAAATTCTTAAGTTGTATTATTACACAGCTTTGTTTAATACTCAATTCTGATTGGCCAATAAAGGCATTTGGAGGTCTGTTATTTCTAAATGTTATTTCTGAGAGGTCTGTCTGTTCCACATCTAATCAAGTGTGGTCAATTCTTCTTCAAAAAAAAAGCTAATCAACTTAACTGGCAATACCTTTTGATTCACGCTGTTGAGGTTTTTTTTGCGATAATGATGGCTTGCTGTACATTATCCCTTACGTAGCATATTATAAATTATGGCTAGATTTTAACCTCTGGTATAGCTGTAAAGCAACCAATTAAGTGGCCTGGAAGCCTTTAGGCTGGAGTTATTTCAATCCTTAAGTCTAGACAAATCAAAACTTCATGGTTTACTGAACAGTGAGTACGGAGTACTCAGTGATACAACGGCAGAGACTCTGTGGTGGAACAGTCTCAACGGAGGTAGGATTCATCCCGTATATCTGAGGTGAAATCTTCTGTCCACAAGCAGAACAGTGACCCATCCTTGTAAAACGTGTTTTGGAGAACAAAGTTTTGTTTTGAATTCCACTATGTACTAGTACTGTAATTTTAGCTGCAGTGCTTCTGTTGTTGGTACTTCACTGTCACTGGGACTTTCAGGAATAGGTTGGAGGAGTGTCATATGAAAGAATTCAAACTTTGAGGTGGGATGCTACTGTTGTTGAGGACTCAATTTCTCATTTACCTGAAGGAGGATAAAGCCTTAATTTCCATTTTATCCAGTTGTGGATGGCTACGTTGATGTTGCACCCTTTTGATGAAATGCTCCCAAGGTTTATGACATATGCCTCAATGGCAAGTCCTGCAGTTGACATTTGGTGAAGATCATGTCCACAAAACTAAATTGGAAACATACATACTCGCCATGTAACCATGTTAGAGGTCCAACAATGTTGGTGCAGTCACGATTCTGTCCAAAAGACTTGATGAGTTGTCTTTGTGACAGCCATCTTTTCCCCCTTTCTTAAAAGTAAAAGAAAGGGAGTGAGTGGCCCAAGTGTCTGGTCCTCCTCAAAGGGGGAACTTATTCACAAAGCCATGTGTGAAGTGTGGTAAACAGTGCTGTCAGGTCCATTTGTATCAGGTACTATAAATCTAACAGGCTCAGACTGCTGTGTCTCATGACATCCTCTGGTGTGAGGCATTATATTTGTACTGAAGTCCAAAAAGCCTTAAAGCTCTTCTAAAGCAGACCCCTCTTAGTTATTGATTTTGAGTATTTGGTTTTTAGAATTTAGTCAATCAAGATAGTTTAAGAGACATTTTTGGGCATGTTGTATAATTTATTTCCTATAAATGATGTTCATCTTCTTTGATACACATAAAAAATAAACAATTTTGCAGATTTGCTGATGTGATGAACTGTTCAGTAAAATCAATAAAAATCATTTTACAATTAGGCAACTTACTATTTCTTTAGTTTATGACATCCTTTGTTTCATTTAGAGTTGTGTACAGGAGGTCTATATAAACACATGGCAGACACACTATATAGAGGGTCCCTGTTCTTCTGATTAGTGTAAAACTTCTCTTGTGAGAGAAAATCTTAATATCTTAAATCTTAATAATGTGCTTTAACGTGTTCTGTAGTGGTCTCGGAGACCATGAAGCAGAGTTATTTGGTTTACTTATGGCTCACAGTCTATTCGGATATCCGGGAGTCATTGTTTGCATTAGCAGAGATGGCATCTCTCGACAGTGATCCACTGTGATGGATGCATACTTTACTTAGACGAGCTCAAAGATTTGTCACTATGAGACCTACAAAGAGTGATCCACTTATATATAGTAGACGAGATTCTATGATTCAAGAAAATCTTTTTTTCCCCAGTGTCTATGCTGCTCCATCTTGAGAACATTGGATATTGTAGTGATGCAATAAAAAGCTGTTCCCTTCTTTGAATCAATGTTTCCTGTCCTCCTCCAGCCGTGATATGGAGAGTAAAGACACTCTGCGGGGGTTGCAGAAGATGGAGGACCGACCAGAGGAGCGTATGATCCGGGAGAAGCTGAAGGCCACATGCATGCCAACCTGGAAACATGAATGGCTAGAGAGACGCAACCGGAGAGGCCCTGTGGTGAGGAAGACCTAGCAACACATACAGATAAACACACCAATGCATGTTTGCAGTGATAAGTCATTTATAATCATGTTTATTCTTGTTAAAGGAAAAATACCCCTCAGATCCTTTTACATTGTTAGATATTATCAGTTTGTGATGTTCAATGCATTCCAGGGGCTCACCATGCCTTGTCTACTTCTACTTCAGTTATTATATCCTACGTGATAATACCTGAAGCGTATTGACATATAAATATAGCTAGCTAGCCAACTAGTAAACATTGCGGCCTCATCCCTTGCTTAAAATGCACTTGTCTTGTGGCTGCATTGCATTCTAGTCTATTGAGGATACTGTCAGTGGAGAAATTGGCATCTGCCTCTTCTATGATGAATTTCTCCCTATATGATAGTTGAACGTCAGTGCAAAGTGGTGGATCTTGAAACATTACATCACAGTCATTTAGCAGACGCTTTTATCCAAAGCGACTTACAATAAGTGCATTCAACGTAGGTAGGCACAAGAACTACTAGTCACTAGAAATCCTAAGTGCATTTCCTTCCTAAACAAGCATCTAAGAGCATAACCAGTGCTTGAGGTAAAAGTGCAATAAGATTTCTACCTACTTTTTATTTAAACAAATGAGACAAATAAGTGAAAAGCAAATAAGCAAGTGCTAAGAGGAAGGGTAAGATAGTATTTCTTGAAAGAAGCCCTTGCTCTTTCTGAGGGGCTGACACCAAAACCTGACTGTTGATGTTTAAGGCAGCTCAACATTTTTTTGCTTCCAAACAAAATTGTAGCTGCGCTGGAAATATCTCGACATGACAACACACACACATACACACATAACGGAGGATACAGTGGTCCATTGTCCATCCACACTAACATGGACTGCATGCTGTCTGATTTTTCCACCAGGTGGTAAAGCCCATCCCCTTGCGGATGGTTGGTGGTGAAGGGAGCCGGCTTGCTGGGGCTGGATCTGACACTCCGTCAAGCTCTTCCTCTCAGAGTCGCAGCCGTCGTAGCCCTTCGCCGGTTCCCTCCTCTTCCTCCTCTTCCTCCTCTGGCAGGGCTGCCGGGAAGCCGGAGTCCCCTGGGGTCCGCAGGAAGAGGGCATCCCCAATACCAGTGAGTTACCTGTTTATTAACATTGCAATCAACTTCATATCCCACAGAAGAACAGCAACCTTTTTGCTACATAAAATCCTGTACCCAGGTGTGACACCATCATCGGGGTATTCCAGGAAGCAAGATTACAAGATCATTATTAATTAGATAATTATCCAAATGGCTTAAAATATATGCCATGAAACATCTTTTACATTTTGCTCATGATTAGTAATCGTCAATATGGATGACTGATTGACATCCCATTGCCTACTATTCATTTTATCTTTACAGATTCAAATTTAAAGCATCAAGATATAGTCAATCCTTCCATTTTTGGATCAAAAGTATGAAAAGCCCGCCTCCTCACCAATCAACCGATCAATTAAGAAAACTGCATATGAACAAAAACATTGCAATCAAATGAAAAAAGGACAGGACACAGGAATAATAAGTAAGACGGGATCTTCGCAGGGCAGTGGTGTTTAGAGACTGGCAGAACCCCTTTGCTTTCCATAAGGATTCTTGAAGTTCTTGAATCTTGAGGATTTATTATATTAGAGATTGTTTGTAGCGTTTCCAGGCGATTTGCCCACTCTGACTATAAAAGAGGGCTTCTATCAATATCACGGGTAGCTTACAATAGTTGGCTATAGTTAGAGTTTTATTTATTTGATAACTTCAATAGATTGTACTGCATCAATGAGAAGTATACCCACTGTGCCTTAGTAACAAGGCAGTGGTAAACATTTACACTATCTTAAATTTCCCTCCAGCAATCCACTCTAGCCTAAGCAGCAGCAACTGTGTTACTTTTTGTTATATTTGTATTGCTCATATTTATTCATTATAATTAGTATGTTCTTGTTGAGGGAAAACAAAGATTAGCCAGCTATCGTGACTATGCCCTGACTATGTTGAACTTGCTTCATGAGACAGGCCCCTGATGTCTGTTTGATATTATTTGTTGTTGTCTAGTTTCAAAGTGGCCGCATCACCCCGCCCCGGAGGGCGCCCTCCCCAGATGGCTTCTCACCATACAGCCCCGAGGAGACTGGTCGGAGAGTCAACAAAGTGATGAGGGCCCGCCTCTACCTGCTGCAGCAGATAGGACCAAACTCCTTCCTCATTGGTGGAGACAGTCCTGACAACAAGTACCGCGTCTTCATTGGCCCACAGGTAGGGAAGGCCGGCCAACACTCAGAAACACAGTTCACAACGTTTGTGAACTCTACAGGGGTTTCATAGAGGAATAACCTTATAACATCCTGATCTAAACCTAAAATCTTAACGCAAATATCCCAAACATGCACAAATAAATATGACAGATTTGTATTATGTAACAAAACTGTTTTATTTAACAAAAACTCAGATATCCCTGTGTGCAAAACTATGTGAACTTTTTCAGTCAAAAAGAGTAAATAAGGGTAATGAGTAAACGTCTCTTATATCCACTGATTAGTCTCTGGCATCATCCATCATCCTCCCCTTTCACCCACTCCTCCTCTTGCCACAGGATCTCAAATTTATTTAGGTCACTTTGACTTTGCCAATCCAAAGCACTAAACTGTGGATTTGGACTCATTTGTCCAGAGAACAGAACAGGTTTATCCAGATGGTCTCTGGCAAATTTAAGCTATTTTAAAGGGCTGGTGTTTTAATAGATGCTTTACTTCAAAAAAGCCTATTTTCTATTGAATAAGGATTGCATGGTAAATTTTAAAAAAATGCACACAAACTTTCCAGCATGACCGTATTTAGCATTTGCCAATGTGAGGGGCAAGGGTGACGCTCTGACTGTATTTCTTTGATTTGTCCATCAATTTAGTTTTCTAAATCATTGTTGAATTAGGCATAATCAGATTTACTAGTATAGCTCAGTTAGTAGAGCGTCAGACTCTCATGCTGAGGATTGTAGGTTCAAACCTCACATGGTATGGTATGTTTACGGTGGCACGGTGGCGCAGTGCTTGCACCGCTGCCTCACAGCAAGAAGGTCCTGGGTGTGATTCCCGCCTGGGGCACTGGTGAGTCTGGGGTGCCCAGGTGGGTTATCTCCCGGGCCTTTCTGTGTGGAGTTTGCATGTTCTCCCCGTGTTCACTTGGGTCTCCTCCTGGAAAGAACCCCGTCTAAAAACATGCAATATTTACAATATTTACGAGATGGCGACAAAACACCTGGAGTTGGTCCCCGGGCGCGGCTATCGTCTGCACCCTCTGCTCCCTGGCCGGTTTGGAGGAAGACCGGCGGGGATGGGATAAGCAGCAGAGCAAGCATTCAACTTGGACACTCAAAAAAAATGCTGTGTGTGTTGTGTTGTGCGGCCACTTCCCCCCTGCATGTATTGTGTGTACAACGTTGCAAATAAAGTTGTTGTTCTTCTTCTTCTTAAGGGACATGTTATTTTGCTTATTCAAGTTTAGATTATTTTATCTGGCAGGCAAAATGGAGCCATTACTTGCCTGCAACAACTCCTGCTCCTACCAAATTGCATTTGCAGTAAGCCACTATAGGAACCTTGGAATGCTTTACTAGTACATTTACTGCATCATTTTGTTGACCCTGGCTATTGCTATTAAGCTGCAATAGCCAGGCTTCATTGGGCTTCATTAGATTTGTGCATGTATGAGACAGGAATGTGTGCATAGTAGTCGGTTAGTGTGTTTGCATGTTTTTCTTCATTCATGTACTGCTCTGTATCTGGTGTGTCTCTAGACTTGTAGCTGTGGCCGAGGGGCTTTCTGTATCCACGTCCTCTTCGTCATGCTCAGGGTTTTCCAGCTGGAGCCCTCAGATGCTCTACTCTGGAGAAAAACACTCAAAAACTTTGAGGTAACCTCCTCACAATTGTCATCCAATGACCTTAAAGCAACATTTTCATTTTTATAGTACACGTAACTTTGGGCAAACATATAATGTATTTCCAGTCAGCAAAATTGGCTGCTCTGATGGTCACCAGTGCGTTATTTTGCTTATTTGCTCAAATCTTATTTTAAAAGCAATGTTTCTACATATGATGAGCAAACATTTGTAAAGTCCCATACATGTCTTGTGTCTACCTCACCATACTTCACCCTTAATCATTGTCCTATGTAAGAACAACAGTACAAACGGTAGCATATTTTATGTATGTGTAGGATGGTGACATTGCAGATGTTGTTATGCTTTCACTGTCCAACAAGATTGATGGTTTCACTCCACATTGCACAGGTGGAGAGCTTGTTTCAGAAATACCACAACCGGCGTAGCTCTCGGATCAAAGCACCTTCCCGCACCACCATCCAAAAGTTTGTATCCCGTATGTCCAACTCCCACAGCACGTGTACATCCAGCGCTGCCATCCCCACCACTGAGAGCAGGTATGCATATACACATAGAAACACACACACAGCAACATGTTTACATGCCATCAGAACTCGCTCAAATATATGAACAAGCACATGCGTACACATTTTGCTTAAAGCATAATGCAAGGCATCCCTGGTATACAAAGTTATATTGTGGATTCTGTTAGGAATTATTTCTTGGTCGTGGTGATGAACGTAAGAAGAAAGCAGCAACAAACTACGTCTCAGGATTCAATGAGTATTTAATACAGTTCAGCGCTGAAAGGGAGAAATATCCGGCAGCATCTCTGCCTACGAGGATAATCTAAAGAACACCAAGCCGATACAGTTCCTTAATACAGATATCCATGTGATATTTTACATAGATCCTTTCATCCCCCTCAGCCTCTGTCTGTCGTCCCTATGTTAATTGAGTAGAGTGGAAGTAGTTCTGTCTCACCTTCCTCTAGACCTGTGAACACCATGCCTCCTGTGCTAATTTCCAATTGATCAAAGGCAACCAACAGGCCTGTATTGTATTGTAGAAGAGGCCTGCAGACGGCCTTAGTGTATTGTATTTTAGTGTCTTGCTGAGACAAGACAATCTTGCCTTGGCCAAATATACAATTCCCAACAATTCATACAGTACTGTACTCTTACGGTGCCGTTACAACAGAAGTCCATTAATTTCCTCAGCCAATGTGTGGACGGTCAACAAGGTTATTTTTCTTGGTCAAAACTTCCTAGCTGCAGACCATTACATAGATGCAATTGGAGCCTCTCGTGCCACCGATAATAGGTCACAATAGAGTGACCAAGTTGCTCAGTGTGAACAAACAGTAAGGCTTTGTGACAATTGCCAATGAACAATAAATACAAATATCAAATGTAGTATTAAAGATGAAATGCAGCTACCATACTTCAGCTACCAGTCCTTCTACTTTTTCCTTGCAGTCTGAAGGATGAGGAGGAGCAGATGTGTCCAATCTGCCTCTTGGACATGCTGGATGAGGAGAGCCTGACGGTTTGTGAGGAGGGTTGCAGGAACAAGCTGCACCACCATTGCATGTCTATCTGTAAGTTGATCTATCCACAGTATCTGCAGGTCCTTAAACAACATAGATAGTGGTGTCAATACCACTATGTCATGTATGTAAGCCACTTTGGATAAAAGTGTCTGCTAAATGACTGTAATGTCATGTACCTCGGGGGTATTTAGTCAAGACAGAGTTGGAAAGTAAGGCAAACAAAATAAGGCAAAACATGCATGTCCTCACTTTAATTTCCTGATGTCCTTTTTCTTATATTGCCTATTTATAGTTTTAGAACTTACATTAGCAATGTTCAATCAGCATTAATTTGGCTGTCTGAAATCTGCTGATAACCTAGTATTGCAAAGGAAATATATAATCAACAGTCAACGCTGCATAGTGCAACACATCTTAATGTAATTAAAGCCAGCAGTGCACTCTTGCTCAATTAAATGTTTGGCAGAGTAAAGCCTTTATTACCTATCAAGAATCGACCAAAACTAAATTATCTCAACTCAGCAATACCTCCCGTTGTTACTTCAGTTTTAAAAAAACATTTTTTACAAGTACATCACTGTTCACTCTGGCTCAATCACATAAGAAGTCAGTGGAGGAAAAGGGGTCTGTTCAGAATTACATGGAGCCATGTTTCGCCTATGTTCGCATACAAAGGCATATAGCATTTACTGACCCCCAATGCATTGATTCAACTAACTAATCCTGTCTCATTGCCAAGGGGCGGAGGAATGCCGGAGGAACCATGAGACTCTGATCTGCCCTCTGTGTAGAGCTAAGTGGAAGTCCCATGATTTCTACAGGTAATGACACTATGACTATTGTATTAGGTTTAACCCTTTCTGAGAACAGAAACATTGGACAGCTCAGAATCTGTGCTGCAGTATTAACATTAGTTCCGCCTTTTGGGTGTTTTTTCGTGCCAATGGTGTCTTTTCGACAACATGCTGATCCAAAGTTTTTGTATATTGTCGTAAATATTGTTATCGCAAAAAAATCTTTAAATATTGTGCTATGTACCGGACAATACATTTGCAGTGTTTTGTTAGGTATATTCAGTCATTTATTGAGTATTGAGCTGAGTAAAGCTCAAATGCTCTTCAAATCCTCATGCTCAGAGTGTTTTTAACACATCATGCACACACTGTATCAGTCCAGAGCTGTCGTCTTGGACTATTATGGACTATTACCAGTGACTGCAATGCTGTTGAGCTGCAGACCCACTTATTACAACAGTATGTCTAGGCCATTCCCTAATCAAGAGTAATATGTCCCACCCTCTCAACAAGGTAGACACAAGATCGTTATGTATTAAGAGAGTTTCTGGTCTAATCCTTCCACACCACCACCCTTGGCTGAGCAGCCACTTGTTATAAGCATAAGTGAAGTCATTATTGCACCAAGGAAAATTTAACAATTTTGACGCACTGTTACATGATGGTTGTTTAACATGATTGATGACTCTATCATCTGTATTGCTGATAAAATAGATGACTTCAAATAGGCTGCAGCTATTAAAGAACCAACTAATCACTTAAATTATGATGATTGCTGATGATATCAAGGGCTCCAAATTGTGATCAGTAGATCAGGGGTAATTATTGTCTACAGCAGTGGTTCCCTGTCCCAGAATACTGCTGATTTTCATTCTAGCTGTCTAATAGGGACTGGTTTAGACCTGGGACACCAGGTGAATGCACTTAACTACCTGGACAGAAGACGAGAATTGAGAACCACTGGCCTACAGGACACAGTTTTAAGTCATATCTTGCTTTATATTTTCCCACTAAAATGTAAAAGTGAAAGTTTAGTCTATCTAAATGTTACCTTCCACTGGCAAATCCCTCTCTCCTTGTGAGTACATGCATATGTTAAGCAAGGTAGACTCATTGAACCTTTTGAAGTAGGCGAAAACAATGTTGTAACAGAACATAACAAGTGCACAGTGTGAGCACAAGCTGAGTTTCCTCCACATGGTGGTTAGGTAAGTTAGACAGCCAGGCACCAGGCCTTGTGTGGTGTGTTTGCCCCAGACTGAAATGACAGCAGGTATTTTCATTGGATTTCCCCCCCTAGAAGACACAAACACAGGTAGAAAGATTAACACCACCCCTCCGCTCTCTCTCCACCACTACTGAAACTGTATCCAGTAGTTTTTCACTGGAAAGATTCCAAGTTGTAGTTATGATAATGTTGTCAGATGACCTTAATGCCAGACTCACAGGAAAGACTGATTTTACAAGGATATTATTTCCAGGCCCTGTAGGGCTGGGCGATATGACTTCAAATCAATATCACGATTATTTCAAACTTTTACCTCGATTATGATTAATGAACAATTATTTATTTTTTTACGCTTTTTTTTGCGTAAAGAATATAGACCTTTTCTTTATAACAAGCATAACAAAAAATCGCTAGTATGCCGATGTCTCTACCTCGCTAGTTAACGTTACAACATTGTTTTTAGGCTGATTTGTGCATGACAGTCCCCCTTTGATGGCATATGACGAAATATAACTAGAGTCCAGCAGCGAAGTTGCTGCACTTGTTACGGCTCCTCTAATATCAGTGCAGACTACAGAGCACCGCTAACGTTATTCTGTCATGAAGTGGCCCGGTAATGATGACTTGTTTGATCGATTGGTAGCGTGACATGTATAAGTTGTGAACGAATCGCGCGCGTCCCTGCTTTTCTATCTCCATCAGATGAACGGCAAATGTCACTGTGATAATACCATTGTTGCCATAGTAATCTCCGATAACAAACTCGTCCCGTCTGTTTAGGTAAACGTCATCGATGACGTATCAGGGTCTTTGAAGGGTTGTCCCATTTCATAGGGAGAGATTTCTACCACTACCCTTTGTGACTCTGTTCCGAGGGCCAAGCCGAAGCCGTAGGGGTGAAAATGACAATTGGGATTCGGTTTCGATACATTTTTGGTTTATTGCCCAGCCCTAAGGCCCTGCCAATTTTAGGCCTGATACTATTAGTTGGACAAACAGAAATGTGTCTTGTTTTTTGTTCAGTGAACAACATTCACTATCCTGGGTAAAAGCTGTACCACTAAAGAAAATCTGCTGCAGTTTTTGAAATACTGTAGCCCTGTTGGCTATCTGTATTCACTTTTATAACCACAATGTAGACTGTCTGTAGACTGGAGACTGTCCACTGACTGACATTTGATGTTGCATCTACAGCCACGAGTCCTCTGCGTCTAATGAGGCATCATCAGGTCATTTCCAGGCCTCCTCATCCATGTCCCACAGCGGCATCTCCAGGGCTTCTTCTCAAGACGGAGATTTAACCCTTCCCCATTACAGTGTCCAACAGATTCCTCAGACGTACAAAGACCTGGCTGAGCCCTGGATTAAGGTGAGCAGAGTGAGGTATCCCAGCACATCAACCGTTAACATAGTGGGGCAGAAGAAACTCATTTATCCCATTATCCCATTGTCACATGCAATCCAAGATGCATTAATAATAGATGTAAATGCATATATAGTTAATGGAAAGTTTCATTTATCCTTAGCTGTATGTCTGTATAGGGTGCTTTCAGGTGATATAACACACCCTTTGGAGGTCCTCAGCTCTTGGGCAATAGTGGCTGTCAACAGCCAATTGCATTTCTAAATGTAAGACTTAGCCATCTCAACAGAATTGAATAGATATGGATAATTCTGTGCTGTTTTTGTCTGGTAACTGATCTTTTCATCACTAATACATCAGGTCAATTTTGTGTTTAGATAATGTCAGCTTGTTGTCTTGTACTATAGTAATTAACCAATGGCTGCTACAATGGTAGTAGCCAATAAATGGTCAGCTAACCATCACTCTCTTGTTGTTAACACATCTGATCTGCACACTAGCTAACATATCTAGTAGAAGCTAGAGTTTGTAGTGGCTGGTAGTCATATAAAATAAACATGTTAAAATTAACATTGGTTGCTTTGCTAAATTAGTCTGCTGGCTAGTTGCCTAGCTAACAAATACAAAAGCTGAAGCCAAGACAGTTTACTGTGTCACTGTAACCTAAATTGGAAACAAATCTACCTTATCGGATTCTGATTATTCACTTTTAATGTTACTGAATTAACCACACCACAACAGCCTTTTTAAGATATCTCTTTTTCTAGTCTGTTTATGTTTTTGCACAGAGCCAATTCTGAAGTGGACCTTCATGATGCGCCAGATGTAGTTGCTAGGCGATATGTGACACAACTGGAAAATCTCTGTTCTGTTTTGAGAAATGTTAATGTCTGTCCCCCCCCCGCAGGTATTTGGCATGGAGCTGGTGGGTTGCCTGTTCTCCAGGAACTGGAACATCAGGGAGATGTCTTTGCGCCGACTCTCCCATGACGTCAGTGGGGCGCTGCTGCTGGCTAATGGTGAGCGGTCGTGTCCTGGGGCAGGACTGGGGGCAGCAGCGGCCAGAGGTGGCCCAAGTTGCAGTGATGTGACGGGGGATGTGGTGGTCGAGTCATGCTGTAGTGTCCTCTCCATGGTCTGTGCCGACCCTGTCTACAAAGTCTATGTGGCTGCATTGGTGAGACTTCCATTCACTGAGATTTACCTTTACATTGTTAGCCTAACTTTCACACCTCTTTAAGTGATCCAGAAATGAAATGAAATGAAAGGTATGAAATGAAAGACATCTATTGAAATTAACTTGTGACTGGACAATCTAAATTATCCCTCTTTTCAATGCCAGTATGCAGTGCTAAAATGAATGATAGAATGCAAGAATGAAGAAGATACTCAAAGATGCCCATTAAAGTTACAATATTTTCTCCTTGAGACAGGAAGTGTATTGTTAGTCCCACCCTTCTCCCCCTTAGCTGGTCCCCGCCCCACATTTCAATCCAATCATATTGATGAGCTAAATCATTATTGGTGTGAAAAAGCTTTTAAAGGTTGACAATTAAGACGGCTTGCAGTGTCTCAAGTTGTCAACAACAGCTATGTGTCTTCCTTTGCTTGAAATTTGCATACATTCTTTGTGAAACAATGGACAGTAGATGCAGACTGCTGCACATTTCAGTTTTTGCACCCTGGACTATTTGCACATTACAATATTTTTTTCTTTTGCACTGAGCATTTGTATGTTTTTGTAGAGCATAGCTTATATATTTTTTATTCTTTAAGTTTTATTATTCCTACTTATCTTGAGTTGTGTCTATGTTGTTGTTCTTTGTTACTTGGCTGCTGTAACTAAGAAATTTCCCCTCGGTGATTAATTAGGTAAAGTACCTACCTACCTAGATACTGTAGCACTGTCTGAAAGCAGACCTGGAACACAGTATTTGTGATGTCCTTTCTGAGGGGCCATAGTGTAAACATGCCAAACATCACATGTTATCCCACTGTTACATTGATATAGTTATCTCTAAAGAGGGCTGAAGTTCAGAATGACTTGAAAGTCTTGTTTGCTATCTAGTCTTTAAGTCCATTCGTAGTATAAGACCAGGAAGTATGATGGGCAGCTAAGTCATCACCAACAGAATGAGCGAAAAACAGTTTTTTTTTTTACTTTTTGTAGACCTTCTTGGTTTCTCACTTTAAAAAAAAAAAAAAAATCCATTAAAAGTAAATGGATTTTGACATTTACCTATGGCACTTTACTTGACTCAGAACTTTCCTGGAACTATCCTGGTTTTCTAGGATATTTACACCTCAGTGTTGCTGTATTCTTTTATCAAGACAAAGACAAATTAATGGTGGAGGGTTCAGTTCAGATCTCTTGAATCTCAGGGTTTATTAGCTAGTATGAGCTACCTAGGATATTATCACTTGAAAAAGACAGTATTTTACCGTAGCCTTCCCTGTTCATGTTACAGAATGTCTTGTTCAGTTGTAGGCTCTGCGTCGTCTGACACAGTAATGGGTGGAGCCAAGTCAATCGAGTGTATGGTAGAGTCCGTTGTACTGGGCATTGTTCTGGTGCAATGCTCTGTCAGTCACCCTCCCTTCCTGTTCCACCTCCCTCTTTCCCTCCTCTCAGTGAAGTAAAGGTCAGCGTGAACTGTAAACCAAATGTAACCCAAGCATATCCATGCCCACAGCAAACCCTCTCCTAGCCCAGTGGTCAGCATGGCAAAGAAGCCATATTTCACCAGAATAAGCAGCTCATAACTTAGAAATAATCAAGACTGCATCTCCTCCCCCATGCTGACCCAACAGCACTACATTTGAGACATTGAACGAGTTTTGTGTTGCTCATTCATTACGCTGAATTCAGTTTCTTGACAGTGCTTTCCAGTAATTCCTCCTAGAGCAGCCAAGGATTTGCACAACTTGCGGTCTCAGCATGTTTTCTATGTATGTCTTTCTAAGTTATATTCAGGTTATATTTGTCACTTAACAGGAGTAAACTTAAGAAACATAATTCCCTACTTTATCAAGGATACTATACTTTACTAATATTTATTTTTATTCACAGGACTGCAAATACAATCTTCAAAGTGTGGCTTAATTAAAATGGACTCCATTCTCCTATGTGCCTTTTTCAATAGAAAACCTTGCGGGCCATGCTAGTGTACACACCATGCCATTCTTTGTTAGAGTGTTCAAGGCTGCAGCAGCTGCTCCGGCCTGTAGTGGAAACTATCCTGGTTAAATGTGCTGATGCCAACAGGTAAGGTGCTGTAATCATGGTTTAGACTGGTTTGTTCTGCAAAACTGCTTGGTAGCTGTTGCCCTCTGATGGAGAGGTGCTGATATAGCACACAGCAGTATCTGTAACTGATTTTTTGAAATATGCTTATACAGTTGCGAGAAAAAGTTTGTGAACCCTTTTGAATTACACAATGTAGCCAAAAGTATGCGGACACCTCTTCTAATTAGTGGATTCAGCTATTTCAGCCACACTCATTGATAACAGGTGTATAAAATCAAGCACACAGCAGTGCAATCTCAATAGACAAACTGGCAGTAGAATGGGCCGTACTGACTCAGTGACTTTCAATGTGGCACCGTCATACAATGCCACCTTTCCAACAGGACACCTCTAACCCACACCTGAATGTCATCTCATTGATTGGATCACCTGACCTTCAATTATACCCTTTCATAGAAGTAATTTCCAGCTGTTCAATACAAACATGGGAAAGTACTTTTTTTTTGTGTCTTTATTTTTAAAATCACATTGTGTTTATCTATTGTTATGATTTAGATTAATATCAGACCTTATTTTAGGAGCCATTTAGGCAGGAATGTAGGCAACCTTTTCTCGCAACTGTATGTGTGTGTATAATTTAATATATGTAATATAATACACATTAACCTGCACATTGATGGCTCATGCCTTCATAACATTTCTCAAAACTCTACAATATTTAATTGTACTTTATTTTTAACCTAATGCCATAGTTTTGTGAGGTTTAGCTTCAGTAAACTTTCTATTAGTGATCTGAGCAGGCCTGATTTATTCATCTTCTATTCGTCTTCGTCAGCTGCTACCAGGAGACCTTGTCCCAAGCCCTCCTGGAAGCCTACATCCCATTAAAATTCTATTTACAGTTTGACTTGATATCATTTATTTTCACAAAGTATTGTTTTCAAGAAGCATGCATATGCCTGGATGCATCATGTAGAGAAATATACTGATTTACTAGTTTGAGCATTTTAGGGACAAGAACAACAGATCAAACAGTAGTATATAAATCACATGTAATTAGTTTCTTATTCCCTCAGCATGCTGACAAGACTACCTGTACTTCCTTGCAGCTATTAAAAAAAAGAAGTTGCTAGAATTTGTAGGTAATTTGAATCAGTAAGATGTGTCCCATAATTATGCAGAGCTCTACTTTCCTCTATGATTATGTGTGATTGAAATGGACAATATCCATGAGTTGTGCAGTATAGGGTTGTGTCTCAAATCATTAATTATTTTATGAAGGAAATGAGGTAAGTTAAACTCCCCTCTGTCTGTGTTTTCAGTCGTACCAGCCAGCTATCAGTATCCACCCTACTGGAGCTTTGTAAAGGCCAGGTTGGAGAGCTGGCTGTGGGCAGAGAGATCCTCAAAGCAGGTAAAAACTACCTCTCTGTAAAAGCGTCTCTCATCACAATGTGAGAAGTAAATTTCACTCTGATGCCACCAGTTTGCAAAACATGGTGAATTACACAGACCTACTACCCCTGATTTTGAGCTTCAAAGCTGCACATGGCAAAAGTATGTTAAAATCCAACCGTCTCATCAGCCTAAATCACAAATTGGGGCTGCAGCAGAGTCCCATCCCACCGAGTTGAGACGCTGTAGCTCTAATGTTTTGTAATTATTATTAGTGCTAACGCACATGTTAGCTAACAGCAAAAGCTGGTGTGGTTGTTAGAAGCTTTGCACTGTGGGCAGAGATATCAATTGAATCTGTGCTCATTTACTTTCCCCCAGATGTGTGTCACAGAGAACTGAATTTGAATTGTAAGAACTGAATTTGACAACATATTGTTGGATTTTTACTCTGAACTAGACTGAAATAAAAGTTGACAATTGAAAGCAATTAGGATCAAATTCAATTTCAAACCATTCAATTTCAAATTGTGTCATACAAATGAAAATGATGCAAATTAAATTTTGGAATTAAATTTTCCAGTCTTCAAAATTCAAACCGTTACTTCCAATTTGTCCAGTTTCAAACATTTGAAATTGCCTACTGCAGCTTTAAGTAGAAACACCAAATCTTTTTTGTTTGTTTTAACTTTGCAGCTTGTCTGGAAAGTGAAATCACTGAATATCTCCAATTATGCTTGCAGGTTCCACTGGTATAGGCGGGGTAGACTATGTGTTGAGCTGCATCTTGGGCCCTCAGACAGAAGCCAATAACTGGCAGGCTCTGCTGGGGCGTCTTTGTCTGATTGATAGGCTGCTGCTGGAGTTTCCAGCTGAGTTTTATCCCCATATCATCTCACGGAGTACCGCCGAAGGCCACCAGACCCCATCCCCCGTGGAGAGGTAAAAAACTCAAGGGACTACATCAAAAATTTGTTGAAACTGTTACTCTGTAATACAGAAGACATTGCTGATGACGTCTTTTAAGTGGGATTTGTTGGCAGTTTAATCTTTACCTTGTTATTGTTAAGGTGGTAAATTACCATAAAACCCTTGAGTGTTTTTCATCTCATCAAATATGCTATCTTCTTTCTGTGTTATTTTCTTTTAACAGTATTATTACTTCACTTCCATGTTTAATCACAAAGTTAATTTTAAGTTCTTGAACACATGAATAAAGGGTGGTTATAAGGAGTGTTAAATAATGCAAGTCCACCAGGCCATTTCTCAATCATGCATTCTCTCCACTCCTGTCTAGGTACCAGAAGCTGCTGCCCCTGCTTAGCTTTGCCCTCAAATCCATAGACAATTCACATGCTATGGTGGGCAAGTTGTCCCGCCGGGTCTTCCTCAGTGCTGCCCGCATGGTGGCCCGGGTGCCACATGTTTTTGTGAAGCTCCTTGACATGTTGAGTGTCACCAGCTCCACTCATTATGCCCGTATGCGCCGCCGCCTGCTAGCCATAGCTGAGGAGATGGACATCTTGGATGCCATCAACTTGGGTCTGGAGAGCATGGAGAACACGTGCAAGGACCGGGACTTTATTGCCTGTCTAGAGCCTGCTGCACCGCAGAACTCACCCAATGTAACAAAGACTAACACCCCCACCCATACAGTTCAGCTGACTGTAGGAACCACCCATGCTTTTGTCAGGAAGATGGGAGCGAGTCCTGAGGATATAACACAGCGACTAGCTGCTATATCTGTTTCTGGACTTCATAATATGGCCCCCACTGCCACTAGTGGTGGCTTTCAAGCAGAGAACCCAAAGCCCCCTGTTCAGGCTCGCAACAGGCCCCTCAGTCAATGTCTGAATAGTCAAACTCATAACCTATCTTTCCCAGGCCCTGAGGGCAACCCCAAGGCCCAACCCCAGAGCTTCAGTTCTGGCAAGTTAGCCTCCTCCACCACCCCCTCCTACCCCTCCTCTCCTGGCTCCCAGTGCATCATTTCCCAACCGCAGAGCAAGGACTCTGACAAAGAGCTTCCCTCCCCAGTCTTCTCTCAGGCTTGGCCTCTCCCTTCCAGCCAGATCCATAGACCAAAGCCTTCCCGCCCCAGCCCAGCCTCTATGGTGCAACAGAGCCTCTACGCCCTGCCCTCCACCTCAAGAGGGGCCTTGAAGCTGGACCTGCATGGCGCAGACCACCCCTCCACCACCCCTGTAGAAGGTCTCTTAGGCATGGGCGGTGTCACCACCTTCATTCCCAGCGAAGACACCTGCTTCACCCCAGTGGAGGAGAAGCCCTCCACTCTGGATGCCTCTGCAGAGCTGAACTCCTCCATGGAGGACCTCCTGGAAGGAGCTATGCCAGCAGCTGGAGATACCACTGTCACCTTCCAGTCGGAGGTGGCAATCTTATCTCCGGAGCAGATGGACAGGCTAGGAGAGGGCACATACTGTGAGGACGTGTCACAGAATAAGAAGTGTAAGGAGAAGATGGAGGCAGAGGAGGAGGAGGCCCTGGCAGTGGTAATGGCCTTGTCAGAGTCACAGGATGCCATGCCCATCATTCCCCAGCTGCAGGTGAACAAGGATGAGGACGTCATCATCATCCAGGTGGATGTGAGTGAAGACATTCTTAAGGGATCACCTAAACATTTGCACACATGACTTCGGGGGGGGGGTGGGGGGGCTTCTCTGTTTCATTCTGCCGTGTTATTGAATTAAACACCCAAATTTTAACATTGGATGGTGTAGGATTTTCAAAAAACAAATTGATGTTTTTCTCCCTTTGGAGATGAGACCATTCCAGTATTATGCTTTATGAAGACTACCAGAGAGTACCACCCAACACATCTTTCAAATACATTACATTCATTTAGAAGGCGCATTTATCCAAAGTGACTTACATAGGTGATAGTTGACTTGATTGTGACTAGTTATGCCTCATAATGCCAGGCTCCAACATGTTCATATGGTAAAATAATAATACATAATTGTATGTTGTGTTACCCCCCAGACCCCAGAGACTCTGCCTGGACATACCAAAGCAAAGCAGCCCTACAGGGAGGGAGCTGAATGGCTGAAGGGCCAACAGATCGGTCTGGGGGCCTTTTCCTCCTGCTACCAAGCCCAGGATGTAGGCACTGGTACCCTCATGGCTGTTAAACAGGTGAGGAATAACTAAAATCTGGGGGGGGTTGAGGCTTTTATAGCGTGCCACTTTTTAGGAACCTATGTCAGCCATTCCCTGTTCTGACTGAAGTATTGTACTTCACTACTTTTTAAATTTCACCCATTACAGAGTACAATTTTGTAGGCTCTCCATAAGCATCAGAACTGGCCAAACATAAATTGTATCTACATCAAATCTAATGTAGATCCATTTAAGATTGGCAAGAACAAGAACAAGCATATGTGGAAGAAATGTTAGCTACCATAACATTAAATGCTCAGATTTATCCATGGCAGTGGTTAATATCCATCCAGCTACAGTATTATTTAAATTGTTCTCCCTTCCCATTCTTTTTACATTGCATAGAAATAATCAAATGTGTCTTTTTTTTGTTTAATTAACTACTACTTTTTACTTAAGTCATTTTTGGTATTGGTATTCTTTCCACCGCTGCCCTTCTCATAGATAGCCATCCAAAATATGTAT
Organism: Hoplostethus mediterraneus; assembly: GCA_034670385.1. Classification (NCBI taxonomy): domain Eukaryota; kingdom Metazoa; phylum Chordata; class Actinopteri; order Trachichthyiformes; family Trachichthyidae; genus Hoplostethus; species Hoplostethus mediterraneus. The sequence continues at coordinate 1,318,700 of JAXDDW010000066.1, forward strand.
TTTTAGATTGTCTGTGAACCAAATCAATATTGTATTTTTGCTGGCTATGATTTTTTGAAAGAATTGTTAACTTTCTAATGCTAACATGTACTTAAAGAGACTGATGAGGCTGAGGTTTTGGCTGTATTGTTATACAATAAGGGTACCCGCGGGGTCTAAAAAGGCTCGTCCATAGGGACGCTAGGGGCGGTGCACCACTTGATTGGATGGAGAGAGAGAAAAAATATATATATATATTTTTTTTTTTTATCTGAACACATTTCATAGATTGTATTTATAATTCATATAAATGTGTTCTAGTCAATACATGTATGTTGAATAATTGGCTTTGGTTGGTTTGCGGACTTCATTACCGCCTCTGTTGCGCCGAGTCGTACGCCCCTCACACACTACATTGACATGCATTGCCACCTAGCGGTTGTTGGAAGGACTGCACTTTAGCTTGAGGTCTATGACAGCATTTGGGACGCTGAGCAGAACGCCCCAGCCATTCTCATTTAACCCCAATCAAACGAACATTGTAGTCATGGTCAGTAGATGGCGCAAGAGAGCACACGCCAATGTCACATTCATTTGTGCACTCGAGTCGGTTACAATGTTACTCTATGATCTCTGTGTCTGTCATGACCCGCCCCACTTAGTCAGCCAATCACCGGCCGCCACTGCCAATCACTAATGAATAGCAAACTAAGAGCTATTAGATTCCAGTGATTGGTTTTTTAAATTGTTTTATTAAATTCAATACTTGGTAAATAATTATTTTCTAGGGCTTAAAATCCATTTTGCCCGTATGGCCGTGAAGTTGGCATTCAATTTCATTCTAAATGGTATTAAAAAGGTCTTAAAAAGTCTTTTTAATTTAACTTGGAGAATCCTGGGGGTACCCTGCACAATTATGCCTGGTTTAAAAGAATGATACATGTTTCTTGTTCCCTTTTAGGTAACTTATGTGCGTAACACATCATCTGAACAGGAGGAGGTGGTGGAGGCCCTGAGGGAGGAGATCAGGATGATGGGCCACCTCAACCACCCAAACATCATTCGAATGCTGGGTGCTACCTGTGAGAAGAACAACTACAACCTCTTCGTGGAGTGGATGGCTGGTAGGTTGGGGATGACCAGCATAGCTTCGATATGGACTGTAACACAAAAATTGACTAGCCATCAGCAATACTATTATAACAGGTTTGGGACTGTACAAGTGCAGATGGACGGATTCTTGAGACGGCTTGTGGGCTCACACATTCTTCATTAATTCTCTCACATTCAGACCAGACTAAACTGCTTCCGTGTGTAGTCGAAATCCACGTCTCCTGTCACAACTACCCATCAACAAATTCTTGGCCAGGTGCTGAGCTTTCCGTCTTTCAAAAACCGTACCTGGCCTGTACTACCCGGCCCGTACAACTACTCTAATGGAGAAAACCGCAGCCACCCCACACCCCTGCCTTGACCTGTTCTGTTGGATTTCTGTGCTAATTAGCTTGATTAGTTGATGATTAGTTTACCCCTCTCTATTGTGAAAATGTGACTTCATTATTTATGTCCACTACAGGACACTATAAATTCTGCCAGAGACCTGCCGGTGCTGTTGCAATTCTTTGGTTGCCGATGAACTATTTTGTTTAGCTAATGTGAATATTAGATATGGAAATGTATAATCTGGATGGAATTTACAAAAAACACTGCAGGGAGAACAACATTGAATGTTGTACACGTGTGTGCAGGTGGAAGTGTGTCTCACCTGCTGAACAAGTATGGAGCCTTTAAGGAGGCTGTGATCATCAACTACACAGAGCAGCTGCTGAGAGGCCTGGCCTACCTCCATGAAAACCAGATCATCCACCGAGACATCAAAGGCAAGAGCACACACATACACACACCACACCACCTTGTACTTCTGTCCTTTTGAAGACCTTCAATTGACTACATGAATTCCCTAAACCTTTATCCTAATCTGTATTTTAATCTTAATGCTAAATCCAAGTCCTAACCCTGAACTAAGTCTAAAACCTGAAACTGATTCCCACAAGAATAAGGAACACACACACACACACACACACACACACACACACACACACACACACACACACACACACACACACATCAAAGGGACTTAGCCTGAGAAATGCTAGCCTCAGGAGGTCCCACCTTTAAACTCCCTTCAAATTACATATGTTGGGGGTAGGTAGCCTAGGCACTGAGTCACACTGTGACATTCATCTCATGTTGGGTGTGTTTTCGCCTTTAGGTGCCAACCTGCTGATTGACAGCACAGGGCAGAGGCTGCGGATCGCTGACTTTGGGGCTGCAGCCAGACTGGCGTCTAAGGGGACCGGTGCAGGGGAGTTTCAAGGCCAACTACTGGGAACCATTGCCTTCATGGCTCCAGAGGTACAGCTGTAAAACACAAGAAGATTAAGTCGTTTTACCATGCTTCACCATAGGTAGAGACCCTCTGAAATCACCAAAACCTAAGCAATCATTTCAGATGTGATGACTGGAGGCTATTGTAAGTGGAGCATACATACAACCAGCTAGTTTTGTTGTGGCTTGAACTCAGTATGTTAAATAGAAAGGCTGTTATTCTGCTCACATGTAGTACAGAAGTTCACATTGTTGTTTTGTTAGGTTTGCTTTCAGTCTCCCTCCTCACATGACTGGCCCAAGTTCACTCGGAGGCAAGATCTTACTTTTTCTCAACACTGAGAAAGCCATTTAAATGTCAGTGGTCTCCAACAAAGAAACTTGGTGGTGAATTCTAACTGCCATTGTGTGGTCCACTGAGAGTCACGTGTCCACGTTGGGAACTAGATCAAGTGGATTTAGATTTTCAGTACCTCTCGAAATGAAAGAAAATTGTAATCTGTTTTGAGAGACCCCACAAATGTGGCCCTTAAAGCCTTGTCACTATTGTGGTGGCCGACCTTAATTGGGAGGGAGTGCAGCCTCCCACTGTGTTCATTATCAGATGAATGCAGCCTTCAGAGGGGCTGGTAGCCTACTGCTGCCACTTCAGTCAACATAAATCAGGATTGCAAATGATTTGAAGTGCTTGCTTTCTCCAACTGTAATAAAAAAAAAGCTGCATTAGCGTACTCTAAATATGCGTTCTGTTAGCAAATCAGTAATTGGAGAAAAATACAATTGTGATGTTATGTTAGTGTTCATTCCCAATGTACTGAAAGGTGTGAATGCTGGTGTTTTGTAGGTGCTGCGAGGGCAGCAGTATGGTCGAAGCTGTGATGTATGGAGCATTGGTTGTGCCATCATTGAAATGTCATGTGCCAAACCACCCTGGAATGCTGAGAAACACTCCAACCACCTCGCACTCATATTCAAGGTGAGGAGGAAAGCTGTTCATAAATATAAAGAGTGTCAGAGGTCAGGCAGGCCACATGGGCATATAGGCTTCCTCAAGTAGCCTGCAGATTGGAAGAATAAATCAGAAGCATATAACATTACTGTTGGATACTGCATGCTATTATATGTTAAGGGGAAAATGGTGATTAGAAGTTTTTTTTGCTGATTTTAACCTTCCATAACATACAAATGGTTGACAAATTGAAGGAAAAATCAACATAAAGTGCCTTAGTAAAGTGTTGGGCTACCACAAGCTGCCAGCACAGCTTCAATGCACCTTGGCCTAGATTCTACAAGTCTCTGGAACTCGACTGGAGGGATGGAACTTATTTGGTGTTTTGGATGATGGTGGTGGAGAGTGCTGTCTAACACGTTGGTCCAAGATCTCCCATAGGTGTTCAATTGGGTGGATATCTGGTGACTGCGAAGGCCAAAGGCATATGATTCACGTCATCACTCATCAAACCATTCAGTGAGTCCTCGTGCCCTGTGGACGGGGACATTGCCTCAATCCACACAAGAGGTGGAAGAGGTGATCACTCAGAACGACTTTGGATTGATTTGAAGTGAGCCTTCCCTCTAAGGGGACAAATGGACCAAATGCCTCCCACAGCATAACAGAGCCACCGGACCCCCTCACTGTAGGGGTCAAGCGTGTACCATTCTCTTGGTGTACGCCACACATGCACTCGCCCACTTGTTGAGAATATGGTGAAGGAAGACTCATCTGACCACATCACTTTTTTCTACATCTCTGTAGACCAGTGTCTATGGTTTTTGCATCACTGAACTCAACTGCGCCTTCTCAGCATTTTTATACATGCCACAGAGCATGATATGATGTTAATTGCTTAATTGCATCATGCAGTACACCTGTATGTCATTTATTCAGGTTTTTCCATTAATTTGTCGCCCGTCTGTACTTTCTGATTGTGAACATTTTTTATTTTAACGCTTATTTCTCCAGGGAAAGCCCTTCCTTACATTCATACAGTTACACGCATTCACACTGGGAGCTGCCCAGTACAACCACAGTCTTGCACTGGTGGCCACTAAGCAGCTCCACTGGAGCAGTTGGGGGTTCAGTGCCTTGCTGTAGGACACCTTAGTACTTGTTGAGGGAGGGGAGAGTGTTACTCATTCACTTTCTGCTTATGTTCCCATAAGCAGAAAGCAGTGGGCCTGGTCTCACCTCTCACAGAGCCTAACAGCAACAGCCAATGAGAGCTTATGAGGAAAGCAGACAGAAACTACAAAACACAACTGTGGCGGACTGGGGGGATGGAGGGGGGTAGGCTTAGGCTGGACTCAGCGGCTGCAGACAATTAAGGCTGAGTGCAGCCGGGCCTTTTTAATGTGTGTGGATGTTTGAGCGAGAGGGACGCGCCAGTGTGAGAGGCTGGTGGCGTGGATGCAGGAGCCGGCACCGATCGGGGCCGAGGATCGAGGGCCGGCGGACCGGAGGAGCGGGCAGCGAGCCAGCAGCAGCCGTGTCTGAGCGGGGTCCGCGGCTGGAGTGCCGGGACGGAGGCGATTGCTCGAGCCGGAGAGGACGGAGTGGGAGAGCGCGCGTCTTCCTCCGCGGAGACGACCGACGGAGGTCCCCGGGGGTGCAGTCGGGAACCACCTGCAAGAGCTGGTGACAGTCGGGGTTGGGGCGGGATGCCCCCGGAAGCCTGGCAGGCTGGCCGGCTTTGGGGTTCCGCGGCTGACCCGCCAGGGAGGACTGAGGTGCGTCGGCGGAGGGAGACGGCGCTACCAACTGCCGTTAACACCGGGGCCGGGTTTATTATTGGTGTCAATAAAACGGCCCTGCTGGCCACTTGACTCTCCTCATGCCTATGTGTCTCTGTCTGTCACAAACCCCGGTACAGTGGCAACTTGCCACAACAACATTATTTGATTTCCCATTATTATGATTTCCCTCCAGCTTTCTCTGCAGAACAGAAACCTATAGGCATTTTCCGACCAAGTACCTTTTGGATACTTTTTTGAACAGGAACCTTCTCAGCAGTTCCCCAAAAGAGTTTCAAGATTCAAGATTCAAGAACTTTATTTGTCACATACACACACGAGGTGTGCAGTGAAATGAAAAAGTGGCAATGCTCAACAGAAATGTGCAAAGGGCAACAAGTTCACTATTTACAATAAAAAACCAACAATATATACAGTATTACAGTAAGAGCTCTATATAAAAAACAACACAATATTTACAGTAAGAGCACTTAAAAATAGAATAGAAATATGAGAAATTGTATGTATATAATATAAATAATGTGTAGTTAAGTGTGTGTGTGTGTGTGTGTGTGTGTGTGTGTGTGTATAAGGGGCAGTGTGTGGGTCTTGGTGGGGGTCCTGGTGAGGTCAGAGTTCACAGTCCTGATGGCCTGAGGAAAGAAACTCCGTCTCTGTCTCTCTGTTTTGGAAGCGTGACTACGGAGGCGCTTGCCTGACCGCAGCAGCTGAAACAGTCCGTTGTTGGGGTGGTGAGGATCCTTCATGATCCTGCAGGCTCTGGTTCTGCACCTCCTGGTGTACAAGTCCTGCAGGGTGGGGAGTGTAGTTCCAATAGTGCGTTCAGCCGAACTCACTACTCTCTGCAGAGCCTTCCTGTCCTGAGCGGAGCTGTTGCCGAAATCAGGCAGTGATGCTTCCTGTCAGGATGCTCTCTACAGCTCCAGAGTAGAAGGACTGAAGGATCCTCCTGGGAGACTTTAAATTTCCTCAGCTGCCTGAGGTGGTAAAGGCGCTGCCTCGCCTTCCTCACCAGAGTGTCAGTGTGTGTGGACCATGTGAGATCTTTGGTGATGTGGACTCCCAGGTATTTATACCTGCTCACCCCTCTCCACCCTCTCCCTCTCCTCCGTTGTTGTGTCCTCCTAAAGTCCACAATCAGCTCCTTAGTTTTGGTGACATTCAAGAGGAGGCTGTTGTCCTGGCACCAGAGTGACAGATCAGCAACTTCCTCCAGGTAGGCCTTCTCGTCGTTGTCGGAGATCAGGCCCACCACCACTGTGTCATCCGCAAACTTGATGATGGAGTTGGAGCTGAACCTGGCCACACAGTCATGTGTGTACAGGGAGTTTGAGGTTGCTTTCTGACCACACCAAAGTACCGGTGACATTATGCAAATAAGTTGACTTAGGTTTGGTACGTCATTTAGGTACATGACGACCCCCACAACAAGAGCTCCAATTTCAACATGGCATACATGGACGAAGTTCAAGCAACTATGGTGTTGTTTGTAAACACACTGCAGGCACATCCCCTTGAATTAGACAACCCAGTAGACCAGTAGCACTGCACTCAATCGGACATAGCCTCCCATTGTGAAAAAGAAACTCAAAATTCTATAATTTGCTCCAACACTGCTTTGGTATGAACATGATATTAGATTGAACAAGACGGCATTTAAAATGGTGGTTGGTGGATGATTTTTGCGTAGCTTGTATTGACCAATTAGTGTTTGAGTACTGCAACTCCGCTCCAATGGTTCCAGGTCCCCCAAAAAGTACTACCTCGCTAGCAGGAACATTTTGTGTCTATCCAAGAGCAACCTTTTCCGAAGTACCAATAGTACTAACTTCCTGGATAGTTCCTGCAGTCGGAAAACGACATATGCTTCCTGCATCTCCCCAACCATTCTTCCTTCTCAAGCTCCATTTTGGCACAGGTGAAAAACAAAGTCTCTTTGTAATCCCTCACAACCAAATCCAAGTGAAGAATCTTTTAATGTGTGACTCCATCTGAGCCACATCGTTGTGGCTGATGTAGTGTGCCACCACTACATCGGCCAGACAAGAAACTACAGGAAACAAGGTTGTTTAATTTGAGTGTGAAAGAGATATTAGGTTTTTGACAGTCACGTTGGGTGCACCCGGCTGAAGTAACTACACTTTACAAAGGTAACTGAAACGGTCCTCCTAGCAACTTGTCACTGGAACAAATTTTTAAAATCCTGTTCATTTACTTTCTCTGTTGCCCAGATTGCAAGTGCCACCACAGCGCCTTCCATCCCTCCTCAGCTATCTCCAGGTTTGAGAGACGTCACCCTGCGCTGTCTGGAGTTGCAGCCGGCTGACCGACCAGCCTCCAGGGAATTGCTCAAACATCCTGTCTTTCGGCTGAACTGGTAGCCCTTGGCCACCCAAACACAAATAAAAATACTACTGAGAGCCCAGCCAGCCTGCCCTCCTGCCACTACTAACCAGCGTCCTGCCACCCAGTCACAGTGGTAAACCTGGGAACCTCCCTTTACTATGGACTCAAACTACTGTACTGAAGTGTTAACTGCATCTCAAAAGTCCTTCTATAAAATATGTGCTTTCTCTTAGGAGTGCCATATTTGTATCCTGTAATTTGTCATTGCTTTGTTATGGTTAGAATTTTTTTTTTTAGCACTTTTGTAGCCATTTTGCATTGCCATAAATATTTTAAAAGGTTTGTACACATTTCAACCCATTAGTAAATAAAAAAAAAAGGTTACATTCACAGATAGAAGGTGATGACTAAAGATTGGTTTCGTAACTGTTGTATCTGGTTTGTTTGTTTTTGTGCAGAGAGGAGTAATGAAACTGTCTTTCTTGCATATTGATTGACTTTATTTTTTGCACGCAATTAATTTCTGTGCATAATTCATACAAAGATACCTTCACAATGTGCATTTTACTGTGGGGCCATAAAGCGTATTTGATTAATCATTAAGATCAGTTAAATGTTTCAGGGAACTGTGATATATCTAACAGAATATTTGCTAGTTTTGCTAGCAATAACACTGAATGTGAATGCTCATGATGCTGGTATTTTTTTTTTATTTTGTGCAAAAGTGAAAATCCAAGTATGAAGTTGTGGTTCTATATGAATGCATTTCTTTCCTTTTTCGGGATTACCGTGTATCAAAGCGATTCTTGTTGATTGAGGCATTTGATCATGGAAACAAATGTCAGGCCACACCGTACAAGCAACCTGTAGGCCTCTTTAACTGTTAGGTTTAAGCCATGTGCATTGCACATATACATAGAGTGTGCGTGCGTGCATGCACATATTTCTAATCACTCAAGCACCCAAAATGAAGCTGTGCTGGTATAGTCAAAAACTTTTGTGTTCATCATTGATCTACTGTTCTTTTGGTGCTGTTTTCTTATAAAATGTCATGCTCCAACAGAGCTTGTGATCTATGAACTATTTTTTTATTTTATTTAAGAATCCATGTTTATGCCTTTCTATGGCTGTTCTGATTTCCACTGGATATATTTCTGTAAGACAAATATAAATGCTATGCAGTGTTTAATTGGTGGAGGGACTTTTTTAAAGCAACTCATCTCTTGATTACTGATTAGGTCATATTATTTAGATTAATTGCTAAATATAGGTTTACAAATTTAATCTTTAATGTGGAGAATGCTTTTAATTTCAATTTTTATTTGGAACCCCTTAAGACAAATCATTTGCAAGGGTTTACACATTTTCAGATTGACCTTTTGAAAGCAGGAAATTGTTTATTTAACAAAATCCTATCTCTTAATGTGGATTACAAGCTGCTCAAGCTCGAAGAGTCAAATGTAAATAAATGTGAAGTTTGGTAGCTAAATTTATTGTACTTCACTGTATTTTTATACTAAACTATTTTCTATAATTTTTTTTTCCATTTCCATTGTTTTTATTTTGTTCCTTTTGAGTTATTTTCTTATCTTTCCTCTTGGTGCCTTTTTAAAAAGCTTTAAAGTTATGCACTCTTGTTTTTCTGGAAGAAATCTGTCAAATCATAAAAGCTAATCAGTATTACTGAATTTCATCTATAATTACTCGAAATATCTACAATTCTTAGAAAGCTCAGTGGGTTCCAAATCGTGTTTTTCACCTTTGTCTCAGACAATTGCTGGTTTATGTATTTTCTTTTCTTATTTTATGCTGATGTGATGTATTTTATTTTTCCATTTTTTGGATTGAAGCTGGACTGATGTATGAAATTGTATGCTGTTTCTCCTGTAACTTGGTGGTACTTTTTTAATTTGTAAAGAACATCTAGCTGTTTTATTCCAGTCTCTACTACCTCAGGTGTCCTATAGTCTCTTCTACCAAAGTTCTCTCTCACACTCTTTCTGTTCCTTTATATGTATATATGTATGTGTGTGTATGTATTTATGTGGCTATATGTGTTTGTACACTTATATACACATATGTATAAACATGTGTTAATACATATGTGTATATAAGTGTGTTTGTATGTTTATGTGTGTTTGTGTGTCTGTGTGTATACACACACATATATATACAGTGCTGTGAAAAAGTATTCACCCTTGTCTAATTTTCTGCATTTTTTTGCATACTGTTGATATTGAATGTTGTCAGATCTGTAACCAAAACCTATTATTAGATACGTAGGACCCTAATTGAACAAACATGTTTTTATTAATCTAGTTGAGTGTTTATCCACATGGTAGGCAGGCAGGTAGGTAGGTAGGTTATACCATCTTAAACAGGTTAAACATCTCAAATTTTCAAATACATCTCAAATTTTTTGACTTATCGTTTCATAGCTCTAGAACTCCTGAGAATCATCCAGGCGTTTTTAGGCAACTTGCAATGAGCATTCAGGTTTTCCTTAGTGATCAGTGGTTTCTACCATGCCACTCTGCCATGAACCCCATTGTCTTTTTGGTGAACGCAGCTTAGGAAAGAGAGGCTGCACATCTTTAAATATTGTTCTTGTGTTCTTTGTGATTTCTTGGATAATTTTCCACATGCAACATAAAGCAACATGTCTATGGCTGTGGTTTGGTGGAGCCTTAGAAATGGAAACCTTTTCCAGACTTATAGGCATTAACAACTTTTCCCCAGAGGTTTTCAGGAATTTGTTTTGATTGTGGCATGATATCCCTGTACAGCCTGTGACAAGTTGACCCTGGTGGGTCAAATAGATTTATACTGGGCAGAGCTGCCACCAATCAGGCCTGATTGTTAACCAAAGTCTTCAACTAGCCTAATTACCCTTTATATGGGGTAATTAGGGTAAATAGGGTTGTGTTAAATATGGGGGATTATCTGAAGAGTACATGTTTGATTACCTTGCACAACAAACAAATGAGAGGAGCACCAATCTTTAAGAATTCATGTTTGTGCCTTTCTTCGGCTCTTCTGATTTCCACTAGCTTTATAGAAATAGAAATGCTATGCAGTGATTTAATTGGTGGAGGGACTTTTTTAAAGCAACTCATCTCCTTGATTACTGATTAGGTCATATTGTTTAGATTAATTAAAAAGTAAAGGGATGCTAAATATAGGTTTACAAATTGAATCTTGAAAGTGGAGAATATGCTTTTAATTTCAATTGTTTTTATTTGGTGTTGTAGTCCCTGTACATACCACTACAACCCACAAAAGGATCTGACTACATTTAATGTGGAAAAATGCAGAAAATCAAACAGGAGGTCAATACTTTGTCGTTTTGTGTTGTTCTTCTTCAAAGATGTCCAGGGCTTAAGGGTTAATTTATAATAGCATCTTTATCACGCAAATGAAATGATTAAATCTCTGGGTCAAAACAAAACTGGCTGAGGCTGTATCCCATGAGTTAAACTATATCATGTTTTAGTAATTTAATTTTTACCCCATGCAAAGTGTTTTACAGTTTAAATCGGAGCATAGGTTTTTTGTCTTTATAATAAATAAATAAAAAATTGGTTTCACATTGGGTTTTTTGGTTTTTATTTTGTCCATGTGATATGCTATGTTGTCAAAACAGCATTCTTCTGTCTAGGGACACCTTTATTCAAAAGAGTTTGATATATATATATACACAGTATATATGCTGCATTAGGCATTGTTCTCTCTTCAAACACCTCAGCATACACGACACCAAACAATTCACAACTTTGCCCTCCTCCCTTTAAGGGGAAGTGGCTTCTTAAAGGAAAAATTCACAATTAAAGGCATTTAAAAGCAACTTGTTGTACAAGTACATCACTTGTACAACAATGTAAAGTTAGACCTGTGTATGCTTCTTTAGGAACACAAAGTTATAATTTTACTAATATGTAAATTATTTGTTGATTATTAGTATGTTTCAGAAATTCTTTATGAATGTTACCTTTTTGCTTTACTCATGTATTATAAAGGATTCATTAAGGATTCACATTTGTTAAAAATTGTTTTAACTGTTCATGTTTAACTGCCCGTTTCACGACTGCCGACTGAGGCATTCTACCGGAGCAATTCCAAAACTTTTTGTACCTATTTTGCGGTATAAATGACGAATAGAGCCCAGGTTTAAAAATTCCCATCTAAGTATTTCCAATCCATTATGAGTGAGCTATAAATGTGTCCACAAATTGTTTGCCACTTGATTTTGGTATGGGGAGAATTTCCCCAATAGTAAAATCTGATACCAATAGCCATATGCAACATGTCAGAAAAGTAAAGCAACTTGGTTGTATGCACTTTTGACACAAAAAAATGGTTCAATCTGTACTGTTCATTGAAAGAAATAGATAGCTCGGTACTCTGTATCAACTGATAATTTTAACACTAACTGCACAATGAGAACACAGAAGTGGACATATCAACCAGATTAGTGTTTTCCACAATCCCTACCTACCTGAACATAGTGCAACCAACAAACTGTAATTGTAATTTAGCCTGTTACTTTGCCTATTTTTTTCTTCGTTATTGGGAGACGTTTCTCCTTTTCTTTGAAGTAGTCAACATCAAACAACAGGTGGGGGTCATTTTATATTGTATCTGCATACTGCATGGCAAAGGCCAGCAGCTCCTGTTTTGAGTATAATTTCGTTGTATTTACCAGGCGACACAATGGCAACATTTTAAATTACAATTTTAATTAAGTTTTATTAGATTAAATTAAATTAAAAAATAAATAATTGTAATTTTTAATTATTTTTTTTTAATTATTTGACAATTGTGTGTGTGTGTGTGCCTATTCTTGACTAACGGGCACTTACCTAGCTAGCAGTACAAACCCCCCTCAAGTACAACTACTAATGCTGGTCGACTGTAGCAAGCTCACTACAACCGGGGGCTGTGACCAACAGAGACAAAGCCAAGAGAGGACAGTTCAGGGGCCAACAGGCCGCTTTTTTTGCAAACAACCGCATAAAGCAACCCAGTCTTGACAGACGTTTTTCAGAGTCGTCTCTCTCGGCCAGTGCACCTCCGTCCTGGCAGGTCAGCCACGGAGCACTAAAGCTGCCAGTCTTCTCTGCCAGTCTTTTTCTGCTCCAAACCTGACTGCCCAACTCTACCAAGTCTGCCTCCGGCTTCACCCACACCATCCCCCCAGTCTGCCACATCGACAATTACCACACAATGCCAAACAACGCTCAACTTTGCTCAATACAACCAAGTTGTGCTTACCTTAGCGTGCTCTCCACATTCCTCTATCAAGCACCTGTTCCTACTTTGGTGAATTTTGAGGACCTTGTTGTTGTTACCTTCTGCCAGCCACACAAGCAAATCTGCAGCTTCTTTCCATCTATCTCTGAAATAATGGCTTACACTGAATATTCTCCCTACAGATAAAGATATCTGTTCCAGGTTCTGTAGCAGTGTCAACTATCAGTGAGTCTGCCCAGCACTCACAGAATGGGGAATTTTAACTGTATTGTTGTAGTTATTGAGACCACGTGGCCTAATGGATAAGGCGTCTGACTTCGGATCAGAAGACTGAGGTTTTGGATCCTTTCGTGGTTGACCCTGGTCACCTGAAACGTGTCCGTGGTGACAGCAGTGGTTGCGCCGGTTGCATGCATACATGGGCACCTCAAACTTGTTATCCCTCTCATGGATTTAGCAGGTAACCGTGCTGAAATGGGAGGCATTTTGACTTTGAAATATTTCGGCCCTAAATTTAATGACAATTGCAAGCATTACGATTTTTGAGAACATTTTCCAAGGGGATAATGCATGTATGCTGCTACATGAAAGATCAACCTGTGTACTTGCACATTACCTAGTTGATTGGTGTTTTTGTCAGAGCTGAAACTCCAATAGCAAACTGGAAGCATGTTTGGAGAATGTGGGCATCGATCCCACTGCCTCTCGCATGCAAAGCTAGCACTCTACCGTTTGAGCTAATTCCCCTGGCAGTCAGCACAGCTGGAAGGAGGACACACGTTGCTGCAGCTGGATGGTGTGGCTTTGTGCCGTGTTTGGTCATGCAGTTGCTGTTTCATACTCATGAACTCACTGTCGAAGGGCCGGTTAGCTCAGTTGTTTAGAGCGTGCTACTAATAATGGCAAGGTTGTGGGTTCAACCCCCGTACTGGCCAGTGCTATTGGTTTAGCAAGTAAATTGCTAACTTCTGGTGCAAGTAGGAGCAGAAATTAACATTGCAGCCATAATAGCAAACATTGACTTCCTCCCTCCAATCTGTTCAGAGCCAGTTTTCTGCAGTGCAAACATTTCTGACTGCTCTTCTCCACGAAATAGCGGTGAAATAGAGAAGGGCGGTGAAGGAGGCCAAGAGGAGGTACAGGGACAGAGTGGAGTCGCAGATGGAGCAGCACGACACCAGACGCCTTTGGCAGGGACTACGGACTATAACGGATTACCAGGGCAGACCCCCCGCAATTGTGAGTGCCGACGCATCCCTAGTGGACGAACTGAACGCATTCTTCGCTCGGTTTGAGGCTAGCAACAGCTGGAGTGAGTTCTACCGCTGGGGATGAACGCACGCTCTCTGTGACCGAGCACAACGTGAGGAGGGCTCTGATGAAGGTGAACACCAGGAAAGCTGCTGGTCCAGATGGCATATCTGGGCAAGTACTGAAGACCTGTGCTAATCAGCTAGCTCCAGTGTTCACCACTATCTTCAACATCTCCCTGGCTGAGTCTGTAGTCCCCGCCTGCTTCAAGAGATCCACTATTGTCCCTGTGCCCAAGAATGCTTCTCCAGCATGTCTGAATGACTACCGGCCGGTGGCCCTCACCTCGGTGGTCATGAAATGCTTCGAGAGGCTGATTAAGGACTACATCTGCGCCTTCCTCCCCTCCTCCATGGACCCGCTGCAGTTTGCCTATCATCCAAACAGATCCATGGATGATGCTGTCTCCCAGGTACTGCACACCACACTCTCTCATCTGGACAGCCGGAGGGGGGGGCTATGTGAGACTGCTCTTCATTGATTATAGTTCAGCTTTCAACACCATAGTCCCCACCAGACTGGCTGGAAAGTTGATTGAGCTGGGACTGAACACCCCCCTGTGTGCCTGGATCCTGGACTTCCTGACCGCCAGACCCCAGGTGGTCAGGGTGGGTAGACACATCTCCAACCCCCTCACCCTGAACACAGGATCCCCCCAGGGTTGGGTCCTCAGCCCCCTACTGTACTCCCTGTACACACATGACTGTGTGGCCAGGTTCAGCTCCAACTCCATTGTGAAGTTTGCGGATGACACAGTGGTGGTGGGCCTGATCTCCAACAACGACGAGAAGGCCTACCTGGAGGAAGTTGCCGATCTGACACTCTGGTGCCAGGACAACAGCCTCCTCCTGAATGTCACCAAAACTAAGGAGCTGATTGTGGACTTTAGGAGGGCACAACAACAGAGAACGTACTCACCACTGTGGATTAATGGGACTACTGTGGAGAGGGTGAGCAGGTATAAATACCTGGGAGTCCACATCTCCAAGGATCTCACATGGACTTCATACACTGACACTCTGGTGAGGAAGGCGAGGCAGCGCCTTTACCACCTCAGGCAACTGAGGAAATTCAAGGTCTCCCGGAGGATCCTTCTGTCCTTCTACTCTGGGGCTGTAGAGAGCATCCTGACTGGGAGCATCACTGCCTGGTTCGGCAACAGCTCCGCTCAGGACAGGAAGGCTCTGCAGAGAGTAGTGCGTTCGGCTGAACTCACTATTGGAACTACACTCCCCACCCTGCAGGACTTGTACACCAGGAGGTGCAGAACCAGAGCCTGCAGGATCATGAAGGATCCTCACCACCCCAACAACAGACTGTTTCAGCTGCTGCGGTCAGGCAAGCGCCTCCGTAGTCACGCTGCCAAAACAGAGAGACTGAGACGGAGTTTCTTTCCTCAGGCCATCAGGACTGTGAACTCTGACCTCACCAGGGCCCCACCAAGACCCACACACTGCCCCTCTTATACACACACACACACACACACACACACACACACACACACACACACACATAATTTATAGCTCATTACATTCACACATTTCCCCCATCTACCTCTTATTTTATATTTTATATTTTATTAAGTGCTCTTACTGTACATATTGTGTTGCTTTATATAAGAGCTCTACTGTAATTATTGTAATTTTTATATTTCTTTCATACTGTAAATATTAGGCTGGTTTTTTACTGTTAATAATTTGTATAATGCCCTTTGCACATTCTCGTGAGCATTGCCACTTTGCATTTCACTGCATGTATGTGTATGTGACTAATAAAACTCTTGAACTTGAACTTGAACTGATAAACGTCTTGCTGACTGTATCTCTTCAGGAATCAGCTCCTAGCATGGCGTGGTGGAATATGAAATGGAATGCAAAGCTAAGTGAGACCACGTGGCCTAATGGATAAGGCGTCTAACTTCAGATCAGAAGACCAAGGCTTCGAATCCCTTCGTTGCTCACCCTATTCACCTGAAGTGTGTCCGTGGTGACAGCTGTGGTTGAGCCGGTTGCATGCATATGCGGGCAGCTCAAACTTGTTATCCATCTTCATGGATTTAGCAAGCAAACATGCCTCCAAGTGTTGAAATGGGAGGCATTTTGACTTTGTAGTATTTCAACCGTCAATTTAATGATAATTGCAAGCATTAAGCTTTTGAGAACATTTTCCAAGGGGATACTGCATGTATGCTGCTACATGAAGGATCAACCTGTGTACTTGCACATTACCTAGTTGATTGGCGTTTTTGTCAGAGCCGAAACTCCAACAGCAAACTGTAATATTCCTTTCAGACTCAAAGAAGCATGTTTAGAGAATGTGGGCATCGATCCCACTGTGTTTCGCATGCAGAGCAAGCACTCTACCGTTTGAGCTAATTCCCCTGGCAGACAGCACAGCTGGAAGGAGGACACAAGTTGCTGCAGCTGGATGGTGTGGCTTTGTGCCGTGTTTGGTCATGCAGTTGCTGTTTCATACTCATGAACTCACTGTTGAAGGGCCGGTTAGCTCAGTTGTTTAGAGCGTGGTGCTAATAATAGATCCAATGGCCACTGTTCTAACCAATAGCATCATGTCACCTTCTTTCAATCTGAGTCATGGCACACGGTAGGGTTCGCCTCTATCACCTCAAATATTTGCTCTTTTTCACGAACCGCTAGTTTACGAGGGAATGAGAATATAGTTGGAATACAAGCAGGTCAGGAAGAACAGAAACTTTTTTTGTATGCTGATGACAGCAGCATCAGAGATTTGTTCAATAATAGACTCCTTTTCTCAGGTATCGGGTTATACAATCAATTGGACAAAATCAGAAGCCATGCCACTATCTAAATGATGCACCCCAGTCATCAAAGACAAATGGCTGTTTAGGTGGATGCCATCTGGCCTGACATATCTGGGGATAAAACTACCACGGGTCTGAATAAGATCATGGATTCTAATACACCTCCCTTTATTCAAAATATTCAATCTATGTTAAAGACTTGGGCTAAAATTAATATGAATTAACCTGAATTAACCTGGTGAAAATGATTATAACACCTAAGATGCATTATATTACATACATGCTACCCTTATTATTTCCACATAAATTGCTAAAACAGTACAACAACACAGTAATTGAAAATTTTATCTGGGTGGGTAAAAAGCCTTTATTTAATCGTACTAAACTATACGCAAAGGGGGTTTATCACTCTCAAGGATCGACTGGTACCATTATGCCTTCTCACTTTCCGAACTCTCTAAAATGAACAACCTACCAGACCAGGCCCCCGCTTGGGTAAGGATCGAAGAAGAACTAACATATCCTTCTTCCTAAGAGGCCTTTCTGACTCAAACTGGAAGAACGATACCATTTAGGGACCCAGTGTTGTATTTTGCCAGGGAATCGTGGAGAATGGCCCATCATCTCACAAAATCTAACCCATGTCTCACACCTAAAGCTTCCATATGGTTCAATAAGAAACTTCTGATAGGCAAGAAGACCTTCATGTGGGAAAAATGGGTCAGGTCAGAAATACATCTCCTTAGAGATTTGGTTGGGGACAATGGAATAAGATCCTTTGAGGAGATAAAGAATGAATATAATCTAGACCAGTGGTCAGGTCTCTCTGTGTGCTGCCAGTTTGACACAGAGAAAAGGAGATAGAGGTCCGGACTGGAGAACGCATGTCTAATTAGTCACTGCCGGCTGGCCTGTTGGCAGCATATCAACTTGAACCATTTATAAAATGATTAGGCTACAACGTGGAGTGGCCCGTCCAACTGGTCCACAGACCTGGATGAATCCCGGTGGGCCGCACCGGGATTCATCCAGGTTGTCCCGATTGGCCATTCCAGCATTGTCCTCGTGTGTAATCATATCAAAGTACAAAATAGGCTCAGGATAACAATAAACCAAATGGTGCAAGTTGCATATTTAAATGAAAAAGGCACAACCTCCTGAATTTGCAAGCATTGTGACAATTTGACCGTTGCAAATATTGCGGCATCAGTTGAACTTGCATTCATTTTTGTGAATTCAACATCCTGGAGTGACTGAGCAGTGCAGGACTGTAAAAGGTTTAACAGACAGCATAGATGACAAGGCATCAATTAAAATCATGATCATGAATACAAAAACAGGAAATAGGCTAATCAAAACATGGACAGGTCAATGAGTTTGCTTCTAAAGCCTTCATCAAGGATTTAAAAGCAGGAAGTGAGGCAAGTTCATGCTCATTTTGCAAGGAATTCCATGTTGTGGGAGCAGAGTCCATCTCAGTATGAATATTGGGGACAGTCAGCAGCAAAATGTCCTGAGAGTGTAGACTGTAATTGGTAGTTTTACGCACAATATAAATACAGAGATAAGAAGGGAATAGACCCAGGATAGCCTTGTAAATAAAAACATGCCAGTGAGTATGTCTATGGATGTTCAGAGCAGGCCAGCCAACCCAAGTATAAGTGTAAGGTGCAATGGTGCGTGAGTGCTTTACAATTTGTTATGAATCTCAAGGCTCCATGATAAAGAGTGTCATAAATACAGCTAGCAACCCATGCTAGCCTAGCCTAGATCCACACACTCTGAGACCGATCAACCAATGGGAGTAAGGAAAAACAATGACGACCGCCCCCTCATTATCATAGGATACAGAATACAGAAATAAATAAACAGGGAAAAGAAAATATATAGAAATGAATTTATATGGAAATAGATAAAAAGAGACATTTATAAATACGGAATTAAATTCTCAGGGGAATAGATACACAAATAAGTAAATAGGGAAATAAATATAAACAGAAATAAATTAATGAGACAATAAATAAATACAGAAATAAAATACAGAAATTTGCATTAATGTATTATTTTATTTATTTATATATATATATATATATATATATATATACACTGATTAGTTGATTTTATTTATTTATTTATACAGCTAAGATTATGTGCCGAAAGGGGTGGGGTGCCCAGGTTTGATTAATGGATTTGATTAAGGTTTGGGCTAAATCTACTGACTATCCCAAGTGCCTAAAACACTAGAATGTCATACAGTTTTGTCGAAGGCTTCTTATTGTCTTATCAATCTTATCAATTTAATTTGTGAATAAGTCACACTATTACTAATTGAAATACATCAACTGTAAGCATTGTTTGATTTATTAGTTTCCACTTGTGACTTTTTCTTTTTCTTTTCTTTTTTTTTTTAAAGTGCTTCAAAAAAAATTATATGGGGTCTAAGCACCACAGGTGCTGGAACCAAGATTCAAGATTCAAGAACATTATTTGTCACATACACACACGGGGTGTGTAGTGAAATGAAAAAGTGGCAATGCTCACGGGAATGTGCAAAAGGGCAATAGTACACAGTATTTACAGTAGAAAAAAGGGCAATAGTACACAGTATTTACAGTAGAAAAACCAACACAATATTTACAGTATTACAGTAATTACAGTAATTACAATAAGAGCTCTTATATAAAAAACAACAACAACAACAACACAATATATACAGTAAGAGCACTTTGGAAGTGAAAATATAAAATATAAAATAAGCGGTAGGTAGGGGAAGTCGTATGAATGTAATATACTATAAATTATGTGCAGTGCTTAATTTGTGTTGGGGCTAAATGCCGAGAATCCGATTTTGTGCCCCGGCAAATGTCTTACTCAGAATCAGAGCCCCGGGCTCTAAAGTGCGACAACAACGCGTATATTAAACTGGTATTAAAAATGTTAGTGAACATTACAAGAGTAGGTGCGCGACTCCGCGAGCCAATCAGAGCCTAATATGTAAATAGATACACGCACGCACAGACAGACAGACAGACAGACTGGAAGCTTAAAAAAATATGACAACATCAACGTTTAGTTAGCTCCTGATAGCAAGCCGACAAAACAGATTCGCGGTTAACGTTAATGCAGCACAAAGCTGGCTTCTGGGCTGGCGACACAGAGGTAGGAAAAGTTTACTGGGGGGGGGCGCGGCCTGAGGTGGTAGAGGTGCTGCCTCGCCTTCCTCACCAGTGTGTCTGTGTGTGTTGTCCATGTCAGGTCTTTGGTGATGTGGACTACCTGCTCACTCTCTCCACAGTAGTCCCATTAATCCCCAATGGTGAGTACGTCCTCTGCTGTTGTGACCTCCTAAAGTCCACAGTCAGCTCCTTAGTTCTGGTGACATTCAAGAGGAGGCTGTTGTCCTGGCACCAGAGTGACAGATCAGCAACTTCCTCCAGGTAGGCCTTCTCGTCGTTGTTGGAGATCAGGCCCACCACCACTGTGTCATCCGCAAACTTGATGATGGAGTTGGAGCTGAACCTGGCCACACAGTCATGTGTGTACAGGGAGTACAGTAGGGGGCTGAGGACACAACCCTGGGGGGATCCTGTGTTCAGGGTGAGGGGGTTGGAGGTGTGTCTGCCCACCCTGACCACCTGGGGCCTGGCGGTCAGGAAGTCCAGGATCCAGGCACACAGGGGGGTGTTCAGTCCCAGCTCAATCAACTTGCCGGCCAGTCTGGTGGGGACTATGGTGTTGAAAGCTGAACTGTAATCAATGAACAGCAGTCTCACATAGCCCCCCTTCCTTATTGTTTTTGTAGGAATTCTTATCTTTTTGCCTTAATGATCTGTATCTCAGAGACTGTAAATTCTAGAGATATCAGATTTGGTGGGTAGGTATCAAATCCCCCCCTCATGCAAAAGAAACAATCCACTGATCGGCCAGATGGTGACACTATAATAACGTCACCTTCTTAAAATAATGGCCAAAATAATTTTTTGCATAAGTCATCTCTTCATGATGCTGGCCACCTCTGGTAAAATTGCCTACATCCTTAATTGAAAAGATCAGCTGTTCCTACCCTGGTAGTATAATGGCCTACGTCAAGAGTGTGACTTAGGCAATTTTAATCCTGATTTAGGCCAAATTACTTCTGGAGTAAGTGACTTAGGCAAACATTTTACAAGCTTTCAAGATGGCGGCTGCTTCAAGAAGAAAGAAATACTACCAGATATTTCCATGATTCAGGGCTCGTCCCCTATTGGTAAGTGATAAGGTTTACTATAATATAGGCTAGGGTATAAATGTTGCGTAGTTATTTAGTCTTTTACTTTCACAATTTATAGTTTAATTACGAAGCCTCCCAGTGGGTTACAGACACAAAATAGCTAGCTCTGTGAAGCTAGCAGTGTTTGGCAAGTTACTGAAAATTAGTAATTGGTTACTGGTTACTGGTGTACTAGTTACTACTACAGTTGCTACAGTAGTTAAAGTTATTGCTGGTGACTAGTAGTGACTAATAACTGGTAGTAACTAGTTACTACTACAGTTACTACTACAGCCTAAGTAATCTAATTCTCTCATGTTACATAATTGACAGACAGTGTTATTTGTATGTCAATAGTCATATATTGTCATAACCTTTTTGTGTGATATGATTAAGAAATATCATGTAGTCTATATTTGGTTCAGTTTATTCTGTTTTTTGAAAAACTTGAAAATATGACTTAGGCCATTATTTTAAGAAGGTGACGATAAGCAGCTTAGTTCATCCAATCTCAACAAAATTTTGAACACAGCATATATGAACTTTTAGATTACCATGTATTGAAAATCAAAACTGTTTGGCTGTGGTGCACACATTCCCGTTTCACTATTTCTCTTGCAAAGTTGTTACAATCTCCAAAAAGGTTTGCAGAGACCATATATGGATGTCCTCTATTATGGCTATTACACAGAATTTTGATACCCCTAACCATCTGGTTGTGAAACACAAATTTGACAGCAAAGATAGGCAAACAGGAACCGAGAAATAATTAATTAACACTTGATGTTTGGAATGGGCCCAGAAATGTGTCAGATCATGTTTGGTCATGCTCAATAGCACACCCATCAGGACAAACTGGGATTTTTTCAAATATGTCAGGCAGTTAAAGGACTTTAACTGACAGGTTTTATTTTTGAGATGTAGAACCTTTCCAAGATGATGAATCAAGCTCACATTCTTACTGTCAAATTTACTTACTGTCATTTGCCCCATGGGCTTGGACCCCACTAATATTTCGTATTCTACTTTTTCTGCCTAAAATGATCTGTATCTCAGAGAACATATGACCTAGAGCAAACTAATTTATCAGCAAGATGGTAGTGCTATAACATGCAACTTTACATTTTGGCCAATAACATCTGAACTGTAAGGCCTAGAATCAAGTGTTTTTTCCACAGATCCCTAGGCTCAAGACGACTCCATTGCACATACAGGTTTTCATTTCCACCATTATCATTTTATGCAAAACCAATCTCAATACAATTTTAAACACAGCAAAGGTGGACTTCTTAGATTGTGTCTATTACCCAGAGTTTTGAAAATTCAAACTGTTTGGCTGTGGTGCACAAATGAAGTTGACAGCGAACACATGCAAACAGTGTGTACGCCTAACTGCTTGATAAATGTACAACATATAGATGTTTGTGAAAGGCTTAAAAAAAGTGTGTGTGTGTGTGTGTGTGTGTGTGTGTGTGTGTGTGTGTGTGTCCTTGGAGTTTATCTGGTACTGTGGTGCTTTTTAGAATAAAATAGATAATGTTACATAGGTAAATATATTGAGTATGACTGGACGACAAGTTTGCTTTCACTGATTAAGCCATGCTGGTTGTCATGGACACGCTCTGTGCTGCCTACCGCGCCAGGAATTACTCTGCAGTCTGATTGGTTAGTTCTCTCTCACCAGATAGCGTCACTCTCACACCATTGGACCACCCAGGACTCTCCGGCGCGTGGTCTATGATTCCTAATCTCTGATTGGCCAGAACCTATCAGGACTTGGAAGGGCCGTAAATCGAGAAGTGTGGCTGTGAGCTATGATTGGCTAGGAAACCGGCTGCTGGCGAACAGGGTGTAGTCCTCTGCCTGTACTGTCATTCATACATATAAAGACACTTCTACTGGAGAAAAATAACAGTGGTTCAAGTCAGTGTGGCTAACTTCATAAGGTTAGTAGAAATCTGCATTTGTTTGCTGTCTGTGTCTTCTCGATTACTTATAAGTAGGCATTCAATAATACAAACGTTGTACGCTCTTAGTTTGATACTTTAATTTATTTTATATACAGTATATGATATACGAACTATACTAGTTTGCATTTTTAAATACAGAAGGGGTGTATTACTCAGCAAAAGCGTGTTTATCTCAGTGTTTGTGTGGGATATTAAGATAGAGAGAAATGCAGTCTCTGAACTTGAGTGAAACACAGAGTTAGACTATAAAGATTATGGTCCTATTTATTTATATACATAATAAATCAAAATGAGTTAAACGTTCGTTATTTTCCAAATCTGTAAATCGCTGTAAACAAATAGTATTAAATAACGTCACAACTTTAAGACGGAACCAGGTCCGTCGGCTATTTGGTCCGGGTAGCTGGAGTCGTGGGGACAGTCACTTAACAACCTTGAGTAAACCTGTCAGCTATGCAACCTAATACAAGATGGTAGCATAATGGGGAGGTTAATAATCATTTTAACACTTTGATTCAAGCCCATACTTAGATGGATATGGTTGCGTTTTTATTCCCTTTTTAACAGAACCATTTCAATCAGCAGAGTCATTCGTAGGATTAAGTTAAGGTGCTGCCAAATCAAATAACAAATTGACTATTAGAAAGTGCACAATTTCTAATCCTAATTTACTGTTAGGGTGATACATTGATGTTACCTCTAAGACCGTTGGTGTTCGTTATTTGTTTTATTTTGCATATTAATTCTAATGTCATCTGCAACTGGAAGGTTTTACTGGGGGCTAGTTTTAATGAAAAACCCTATTTTACTGAGGGGCTTTTAGCAGCAGACCTTATACAATCCAGTGAATCAGACAGTTTAGCGTCTCTAGCACACAAACTGTCATATTGTCAACAGCTATTTGATTGTAAAGGTACAGTTTTGCATTTTAATAATTTACTAACCGATTGTGGGAAGTTAGGGTTAGTAGTAGTATGGTAACTTGCTTGTAAGTTAAAGTTGGATTCCTATTCAATGTAGCTAACGTTAAATTACTTAACCCAGCTAATTTTAACCAGCTAACCAGTCGACCGGCGAATGTTATCTTTCCAAGCTAACGACGTTAGCTAGCAGTGAGGTAACAGATTGCTGTCTTCAACCTGGTGGCTTGCTCATGTTTGTCATTTAGTTACTGCTAGCTAGCCTGAACCTGCTAATGTTATGATGTCTGTCAGCTTGCCAGTTAACGTGCTGTAAGATTGACAAGAGTCTAACAGTGGATTAATATTGCTTGGATATTGAACAATGCAATGATTTATAGCTCGGGTGTTGAAAGATCATCATCATATCCTCATTTGTATTGAAAACAATCCTCATAGTGTTAGCGCTTAGTTTGATATTAGTACATCATCGATTGTCTTATTGATTCATGTTGCCTATAAAGGAGGTGGTATCTGTTAACCTGTAATTTAACTGGGTGAAAGGGCATAAATTGGCTGCTAGCCTCTATCTAGCATTTGCGGGATGCACTCTAACCTACTTAATAATAATCTCGTTGCAGTTGATAGTCTGAGAGGCTTTGCCAGTACGCAGCACTGAAGGGCGCTGTTTATAAACATTAAATCCTACATATCCAGAAGCCTGCTGTTGCATTATGTATTGAGTTGCTGCTCATAAGTGACTGTCATGCCATGGCTACTAGGCCATTAAGAAATAACCATTGTGTAGATTTTTAAAATTGTAGACAATCAAGTGGAAAACAGAGATCCAGTGCCTTGGATCTCTTTTTTCCCACTTTCCCACTTTTTATATCCAAAGCACAATCATCCTTACAATCTTAATATTAGAAGCTAAAAAGCATTCCAGCCTCTTGTCATTTATCTGTAGACAGTCATACTGTGGTAGTCTTAGCAATATATACTTGATGTATACCAAACCATTAAATTGCTTACATAAAACCCTCCCCAGACCTTACAGGATGCCTGGATCAGTCCCAGCCAGCTGCTTGGCAACATGGCCTAAAGATGTGGGGATCATTGCCATGGAGGTGTACTTCCCCTCCCAGTACGTGGACCAGGCTGAGCTGGAGCAGTTTGATGGTGTGTCAGCTGGTAAATACACCGTAGGGCCTGGGCCAGGCTCGTATGGGCTTCTGCTCAGACCGCGAGGACATCAACTCACTGTGCCTGACCGTGGTCCAGAGGCTGATGGAGAGGAACTGCCTGTCCTACAACAGCGTGGGCCGGCTGGAGGTTGGCACCGAGACCATCATTGACAAATCCAAGTCTGTCAAGACAGTCATCATGCAGCTGTTTGAGGACTCTGGCAACACCGACGTGGAGGGCGTCGACACCACCAACGCCTGCTATGGTGGTACAGCGGCACTGTTCAATGCTGTCAACTGGGTGGAGTCCAGCTCCTGGGATGGTGAGTTAACGTGAATGTGTTAATTGTCTATTGATGTCCTCACAACATCATCATCATCAAGTAGAATTTATAGGTGTAGTAGTATTGGTAAACAATGTCTTTTTGGTTGTGTAATCCTGTTTCCGGTGAGATATTTTTTGTACTCCAAAAATATGTCTTTGTTTGTATATTTACTATCTGCTTATTTTCTCTTCCTTCAGGTCGTTATGCTTTGGTGGTCGCAGGAGATATTGCTGTCTATGCCACAGGAAGTGCCCGGCCTACAGGGGGAGCTGGGGCAGTAGCCATGTTGGTCGGCTCTAATGCTCCATTGACCTTTGACCGAGGTCAGTCTACAGAGAACTATGTTTGAAATGCTAGATTTGACTCACAGGGGACCTATCGCTAAAAGCTTGTTTACTGACAAAGCTCGGCTTGTCAGTAAACAAGATTTGTCCTGTTTGTCACTGTCAGTTCACTATCAGGTTCTACTAGGTCTTTGAAATTTGTGATTTAATTAATTAATTAAATTTATTTCATTTATTCATTCAATGTTTTCATATTCCCCTCGTGTAGTGGTGTAGAATGATTCTACGTAATCAACTTGGGAAGTAAATGCAGTGAGTTTTTGCAGTTTTCTCCCCTCGATTAGTGCCAAATAAATGGGCTACAGGGTGTCGCAAGTGTTGACACTATTCGACACTTTAATGGCCAGCACGTGAGCAGCATTAAACTCACTTATTTCACACGTGATCACTCTCATACCTTCAGACAATATTGTGATGAGGAGGATGATGAACACACAGAAGAACACACAGGAGATGTACGACCTGTATGACTGCCGTCATGTAATATGCTAACACAGACAGCGGGGTTGACTCACCAACTGACAAAGCCCTGTGGACATGTTGATACAAATCGCTTAGCCATCAGTTCAGGGAAGAAGAGATGGTGTCGGTGAAAGCAGACATCATTGGCCTCTTGACGTTGTTGTTTGGCTGTAGAACAAGATTCCAAAGTACAGCTTTTCTAATGTCAAGCCACTCAAAATCCAGGGAAACCCCTGGACAAAGACAACTGATGTTGCTGGATCCAGTGAAGTGTAGTGACACAGTGCACAATTAATTTGATGATTAATATATTCTGGTGGATCTTGGTCTGGTGCAGGTCTGCGGGGAACCCACATGCAGCATGCCTATGACTTCTACAAGCCAGACCTGGTATCTGAGTACCCTGTGGTGGACGGCAAGCTGTCTATTGAGTGCTACCTGAGTGCCTTGGACCGCTGCTTCGCTGTGTACCGCAACAAGATCCATGCACAGTGGCAAAGAGGTGGGAAAACTGTTGCTTGTGATATGAATGGTACTAATAAATTATTTATTCATGCAAACAGAAAATACAATGCTGCAGAATTTGTGTTGATGTCAGTACTAAATGTAGTTAGACGTATCCGCAGTATCGATAAAAGGGTGGAAAGCGATATACATTGTATTATCCCGGTTTCGCGCCAGTTGCGTGATAAATACGTCATCAACATGTCCACTCGCTTGTAGAGAATACTCCGGCGAATCTTCTGCTCCATTCACACTTGGGCTCACTCGGCGATAGAATGGATTTTAGACTAGGGTGCTGGGTGGGTAAAGTCCATTTAATTTCCAGACCAACTGATTTGGATATTTGCGTTCACAAATACAACTCCTCTGAGTAATGTCTAGATCGGTTCAGGGTTGCACTGCATGTGTGAAAGTAGCTATATACTGTTCAACCCCTAGTAATATCATGGGGGGAAAATCATCATTAGGCATTAGGCTTTGTTTTCATAATATTGCTGGAAAGGTGCAGATATTCAATCAGATAAGGGGGAAAGGCAGGAATTCCTGCCACTGGGCCTAGAGATGAAAATGTTTGTAAACCAAACTTGTGTCTGGATTGTTTCCCACAGCCTCAGATGTGACCTAACTTTAATATTTTTGAGGTAGCAAGAGAAAGTTGGTGTGATAGCATGAATTATAGGTATTAATGAAGCAAGCTAACAGAGTAAACTACAAGTATTGCATCTCCCTCTGGTGACAGCTGATTCGGTGGCCTCCTTGTGCCCTTGGTTGGATGGGTTTCACTAATCCCACCCAACCATGTTGCCTATTCCAGGTTTATGTCCAAAGACCTTTTTTGAACCCAGATTCCACAATCTCATCTGTGATTTCCATGAAACTGAAAATCTAGGGCCCTAGCAGCAAAAAGGACTTTGTGCATGCTACGTAATAAGAACACGTATGTAACTGTATCAACTTGGGAAATCTTCTGTACTTACTGTATCACTGGTGGAATCCTCTGATTGCCACAGGCACGTTTATGTAGGAATCACTGGCCATGTAGAGGAAGAGGTCTCTTTGGAGTAGAGGGACTGGAGGGATAAAACCCTAAGACGTTAAGAGGGCTTAGGACATAACCTGCCCAAGGATTTATATGGCGTGCTCTACTAAGAAGTTTACTGAAGTTCATTGACCACGACGCACCTGAAATATTTTTAGTGAAATGAGCCTTTACGTTGATGTGGTCAGCTACACTATGTAAGAAAGTGAGGGTATTACAGACACCATTCATAAAAACAATACAACATTCACTGCATTAACATCTAGGCTTGATATCATTTGTCCAATGAACTCTTCAGACAAGAAAATAAGCAATGATGGGCTAAAGTGGAAAAAAAGGAAAGCATCGCTATTTCTTGTGGTCATCTGGTCTAAACATTGTTGATCTTCTTGCCAGAGCATCTGGAGAAGCGTTTCAGCCTGGAGGACTTTGGCTTCATAGTCTTCCATTCTCCATACTGCAAGCTGGTTCAGAAGTCGTTGGCCAGACTGATGCTGAATGATTTCCTGAGCCACCCCAACCCCAACACTGAGACCGGACCCTTCACTGGCCTGGATGCCTTCAGGTACAGTTAAAATATACTGCACACTGGAAGGCAGGTAGCACTCAAATGCACCAAAATGCAGAAATGATTAATGCAATATAAATTAATTCATATTCAACTCATAAATGATGATAACAATAGGTTTTGGGTTCGTGTTTAAAGGAATATAGTGAGTTTTTGGTAGATTGTCTCATTAGTCAACTTCCCCATTAAGTGAGGCGAACATAGAAACCAAAATCATGTATGTGTCCCCAGTAGATCATTAGCAATGGTGCTCCATACTAACACTTTAGCATACAATTTGCTGAGTGATAGTAGGCCACTAGCAAGTGAGATGACTGACCCTTAAGTAATTATTAGATTCATAAATCTTACAAATGTAATATCATTAAGTCAATATAGCTGATGTAGTCACCATTTCAGGTGAGCAACCACATATTCATCACTGCATAATGGTTTTTAGCTGTACAATCTCCCAAGTTCCAAACAATGTTATTTTGAAGGTTCACTGGACAGAGTACTGCAGTATTGTTACTGTGCTTGCATCAGCAAGAACACTCTTAAAATATTCCTCATACTTCTTCTTATAATTATTATTATTATTCTGCTTCAGCAAGAAATGCGCTGTCTTCTTTTTAAATGTGTCAAGCAAAGGCTCACTAGTTATTTTCAGTTGGCACCAAAAACGTAGCTGTGACTCTGTCACGAATAGCATACTAATCATGTTATGAATCCAATTTGTGGCTGTGTGGCAGAGAGGTGAAGCCAGAGGAGACTTACTTTGACCGGGACGTGGAGAAGGCCTTCATGAAGGCCAGTGCAGATCTGTTTGAGAAGAAGACCAAGCCCTCCCTGCTGGTCTCCAACCAGAACGGAAACATGTACACCCCCTCTGTCTACGGCTGCTTGGCCTCTGTCATTGCTCAGTACGTTTTATTTATTTATTTATTTTTTAAATTTATTTTTTTAATGCCATTATCTTATTGATTCCCAGGGTGTTAGCAGTGTAAAGAAAGAAATGAGTGTAGATGGTGTGTCACATACTCAATGGTAGCTAGTATTCTCTCACTACAAAATGGAACCCAATCTTAAACTGCCATTTTCAGATTCTAAATGATATAACATAGATTTAAAGCTATTCAAGATTCATGTGATATCAATTGTGCCTTTCTGAAAAGCCTTGCTTGCCTCGGAATGCACCTCAAGTCAGAATCATAGCCTTGCGGGTTAACAGCTAGATACAAGTAAGAGTCTGAATGGTGCCAGTATGTGAGGGGTATATTTATACCGGCTGTTGGTGAATATATGTTGTCCCCATCCTGCAGACATACACCTCAGCAGCTAGCAGGTCACCGGATTGGTGTATTCTCCTATGGCTCAGGATTCGCTGCTACACTCTATTCCCTCAGAGTAACGCAGGACCATACACCCGGTGAGTCAACCAAACATGATGATAGTATTTCATAATCCTAACAAAACTGTTGTGACAACTAGTAGGATCACTTTAATCCTATTGCCATGTGATTGTTTGCTCCAGGCTCCGGACTGGACAAACTGGTATCCAGCCTGAGTGACCTGAAGGCCAGACTGGACTCCAGAAGGAAGGTTTCTCCTGCCACCTTCACCGAGAACATGAAGCTGAGGGAAGAAAGCCACCACTTAGGCAGGGCCCTACTTTTACTTAACTTTACTTAACACACATTTTCAGCCAATATCTGCATATCTCAATCCTGACCTTATCCATCAGTGTGATTAGATTATTGTGTGTCTTGTCATGTATCCGTCCTTCCAGCCAGCTACATCCCCCAGGGCTCGGTGGAGGATTTGTTTCCAGGGACGTGGTACCTGACCCGGGTGGATGACAAACACCGTAGAGAGTACGCCCGGCGACCCATGGACAGCGACCTGCTGCTGGAAGCCGGGCTCGTTAACTCCAACACTGCCACTGAGGTAGAGGACAATCAGCTGTTGGCACAATGTCTATACTTTCACCATTATATCAGATGCCCATCAAAGGAACACGTACCCAGGCTTTTGACATTGACCTCTGTGCTACTACAGTACAACATGCTAACACATCACACACTGTCTAGTTGGTGATTCACGCTATCTCAGCATCAACTGTTTGTGTAGGTGTTAGAGTTCATGTGAAAACAATGGAAAAGTCTATCTCGGTGTTGCAGGTGAAGTTCATAACAGCAGAGTAGCATGCTAATATTAGAAGCGATGCTAAGTGTGTCTTGTATCTGAAGCACACAGTAGCATAGCATCGTAAACTAAAATTGACTCTCCACTCGCTTTGTCATGTCATAACCTTACACACAGTGTAGAGATGTGTGTTCAGTTTTGGAGGCTGGAGTCAAGGGTATTAGGGCCCAGTAATAAAATGGTATGGTCTGAACATTTAGTAATTACATTTAAGTTGATGGAACTTGGAGACACAATGTCAATACAGGGCACACAATGGGGCTAAGCACTAAGATGATAAAAGGGTTTATGTGCCATATAGTCTCAATTCCTTTAATCGGGGTGTAAACTGTTATGAATGCTGATATTATTGAAGTGATGTGTCAAAGTGTTGCCTGCAGGGTATTTATCATATTTCTGGTATGTCTTCTTCCTCCAGCACATCCCCAGCCCTGCCAAAAAGATGCCTCGCATCCCCACCACCGCCAGCCCTGAGGCTGATACCATTAGCAATGGAGACCACTAAGCTAACCTCTGGGAGGTATCAAGGTCCACCAATTTGGAGTGTGTTATTAGGAATGTGTTCCAATATGGATAGCTGTACTCATTCCTGAACTGCCCATATTCCTTAACCACCCCTCTGTTGTTCCAGTCTGGTACAGTTATACATTAAGGTCCATGTGATCCACAATTTGGCTTCTTTTTTTCTAAAAATGTTCATTGTTTTCCAAAACAAAAAAACAGTAGTGAAAAATGCTGTACATTTTGTTTTATGCTATTTTAGCGATCCTTCATTTGTGGTACCAATCCTTTAGATCCTTTAGTTTAGATTTTACCTATCCTTTCCCAATATATGCTCTTAACACTTCCAATTGTGCAAAACAGATGCAATAACAGACTTTTTTTGGGAGGAGAGCAGGCAGACGTTTGCTGTCAGTGTTGCTGCTGTTGTGATTAACAGTCTTATCTTGCCCTCTGGCAGTTGGAGGCCAGCGACAGGAGGAGGAAATGGATCTAATGGCAGGCCTTCTGATGAGTAAAAGGAAGTACACTTCAACTCTTTTTATTCATCAAAATGGTGCTGCTGCTATCATGGCAACCCGCTGTGATATTAATAGAAACAGAGATCATACCTTTACTGTAATGTTGGTGTTCAATACCTCAGTTTGCTGTGGGAGGGGAAATGCACAAAAACAACCTGTCAGTTCGTACGGGACTCTCCTGGTTCATTGTTTGACCCTGTGACCAAATATCAGGGACAATCTGACTGAAGACGGTGTTCACTGGTGTTCACTGAAATAGCTGAAATCATGCAATCAACATGTTTGCCTTGGAGGGGAACATTGCTCCATAGACGGGACATAAAATGTCTCATGCGTGGGTGGATTTCTATTTTGTCAGAGCTTCAATATAAATATAAGGCCGTCTGTCTGACCAGCTGTTTTGTGGCATGAATGATCCATAAAGTTAGATAGATACAGTACTGTGTAAAAGTAAAAAAAGAAAAAAGCACCCTAGATTATTTTATATAAATTCGGTCTTAGATGTTTATTCTTTTGTTTTCTGCATTAGTGTTTTACATACAAGCTATAAAGTGCTGTTTATAGTATTTTTTTTGATATTTAGAAACTTTTCATTTCATTATTTTTTTTAAAGCATCTTTGCTTTATGATTTTTTTTTTTTTTTTTACATGTGCTTAAGACTTTTCCACAGTACTGTAGAGATTACTGAACAAACCCTTTTATAATCATTTGTCACAAATGAGCAGTGACACCACATTGTCAAGCAGTAATGGCTACAGCATGTGTGTTGGTTGTTCTTCCTTACATTTAGTTGTGCCAATCTGCCAACATGAGAAGAGTGACACACTGAGGGCAAGCAGGCACATCTTCAGACAGATGCATTCAGTGTTTCTCAATGTGAACTGCAAGTTTGAATACACAGTGCTGTTGCCTTTCCATATCAGTTTGCTTGCAATAGCAAAATAGTAACATATTTCTTGATACTAAGGGCCTTAATGTCAAAGGGCTTACAATGAGTTGTGGTACACGAGTATGTCCTTCAAAGGTGCGAGGTTGTTGTATGCAGCTGCAATATACAAAACTAAACAGTTTTCTTTAAACATTGACAGAGATTTAAGAATAACTGTAGTTAGCAACATGAAATTAAGTCTTGAAATGGATAGGAACAAAATGCTCAGGCAGAAAGATCGACAAAGATCAGACTTAAAAGGAATGGAGTTGGGGCAAACTTGTTGTTTTTCTCTAAAATGTTAGCCAATGACAGGCTAGAAGACTTGCACACAGGGCTCAGAGGAATAGGGATACTTGTTGTCAAGTTGACTACTCAAGTTATTGAGAAGCCTTACAATAAACATGTATGAAATGTAAACAGAAATAGCTATTCTCCTGATAATATATATATAGATATTATTCTTTTTAATTAGCCAGGGTTGGTTACCTCTGGGGTTATGTATCTATGGCTGATGTTTACATGACCTTTCTCTGAGATCAAATGATTTTACCAATTTTGGTGGTAATGTACAGTACTAGCCGTCAGGTTATTTATACTATGTAGATATAAATGAATGGCTGTCTGAACAAATGTCTCTTTTATAGAAACAATCTGTATAGACATGTAATAATGAAGAATTGAACTGAAGAATAAATCTGTTCATTTCAATGGTTGTGGGTGGTGCTTTTGCTTGATTCCACTAACTACTATACTAGCCAGTCATAATAAATGTACATAGAAAAGGTTTAAGTCAGTGGCATGTCCTTCGACATCCTCTTAAGGGAATATCATGTGAACATGAACAAAGTCATTAAAAGACTACATTGGCAATGAATAGATGACTATAAGGACTCAGTAACTAGCCAGGGTGGTTTTACACTGGTAAATAGTGGTACTGAGCCATACATTATACAGGATTGGATTTAACTACTGTATATCTTGTTTTTTTTAAACCAGGGTCAACGCATATATAGAAACCTAGCTGGGATGTCAGAGGAAAATCTAACTAATAATGTAGTTACAAGGGTGTAACAACACAATGGAGATTCAAAGTGTGCAAAGGTAATGTATCACAATCTAAAAAAAAAAGAGCTGCAGTACTTGACATAAGTACTGTGGTCGACACAGTGAACCACCCTCTCCACCCTCGAGGGGATGGTTGTCTGGTTGTCTCAGGCTCTGCACTCTCCCTGTTTGCATCCTACCTGACGGGTCGCTCCTACCAGTTGACTTGGAGAGGGTCTGTCGGAACTGCGCAGGCTGACTACTGGGGTTCCGCAAGGTTCAGTTCTGGGTCCGTCCGGGTCTGCCATCAGACCTCTGGAGCTTGTTCAGAAAGCTGCAGCTTTGTCTGGTGTTGAACCTCCCCAAGTTCTCCCACACAACTACCCTCCTCCTTTCTCTACACTTGCTCCATGTAGCAGCATCCAATTTAAGACTCTGGTGCTAGTCTACAGGGCAGTGAAAGGAACAGCTCCTTCCTACCTCCAGGGTTAGCCAAGCCTTACACCCCTGCCCGAACACTTGCTCTGATACCTCGGGTCTGCTAAATGACTGTAATGTAATGTACACCTGTATGGAAATATTGTACTGTACACACAGTATCAAAACATATGCGTACAATATAGAAAATAGTACACATAACTAGATAGAAACATGAGAAATATTAACAATCTTAATAATGGTTAAGGATAGGTTGCAATACAGTCTCAGTCTGTTCTGCTGTAAGCTCTAACCTGGCAGACTCCACACCCTTTCTAGGCCTAGCAGGTTCTCTAAACGCCTGCATCCTGGTGTAGGGTTGCACAGGACTGATGCACAGGAGGGGTCCAATGTTACAGAGAGAGAAGTCACCCCATTCAGAAGCAAAAGCTTCTATTAAAATCTATTAATTTTACTTTACAAATGAAATCACGCACCAATTTCTTTCAGCCAAAAATGAGAGAGAAATGAAAAGAGGTCTAGTTTATTCAGTAGAAAGTGCACAAAAGCTTCTGAAAAATTGTATCTGGATTCTTAATTTTCTGTCCTGTTAGTTTTAGTAAATGAGCAGGGGAGTATAGCGGGTAGCATGATGAGCTCAAAGAACTCCAAGAACAAAACTCAAAAGTAATCCACAAAACTGCTTGAATGTATGTAAGGAAGAAGAAGAAGAAGGACTTTATTTGCAACATTTGTACACACCATGCATGCAGGGGGGAAGTAGCCGCACAACACACACACACACACACACACACACACACACACACATGCATTTAGAGTGTCCAATTTGAATGAAGATCTGCTCTTTATCCCATCCCCGCAGATCTTCCTCCAAACCGGCCAGGGAGCAGAGGGCGCAGACGATAGCCGCGTCAGGGACAGTCGACTGGATATTGCATGTTTTTAGACGGGGTTCTTTCCAGGAGGAGACCCAAGTGAACACGGGGAGAACATGCAAACTCCACAAAGAAAGGCCCGGGAGAGATAACCCACCTGGGCACCCCAGACTCACCAGCGCCCCAGGCGGGAATCGAACCCAGGTGGGTATTTATAAAGAGAAGACTGCGTACAGGTGTGCGCCGCACAGTTTTATAGATCTGAATATTTTCTTGTTTTATAAATGAGGCCCCTGTCATGGGTGCATGTCTCGACAACAGGAATAGTGTTTGGCTCATTGTGGGTGGTGCACTCACCAGTAAATAGTCTTATTTCTGTGAAGACATCTGCATCCTCATCCATGATTTGTGGCTCAAATATACTGGATATGGACAGTAGTAGCTTGATGAGTCTGAAGTCTCAAACATGCCTTTAATCCTAGTACTGCGATGCACATGAGTTGACGATGTAGACTTTCAATTACAAGTCAGTGTCCCTACTTGGATTTTAGGTTGCACTTGCCTCTGATAACTAGATTTTCACCACCATAGCTAAACAATGGGAAGGTTTTGGGTTGTAACACACACACTGTAATTACGATTTCTGTGTACATGTGTGGGAATTACATTAGCTGAAGAACCAGTGTCTAACCTCAGTTCTGTTTGGGCCCACTTGAATGTCTGCAAACTGTTCAGTGTGTTCCTATGTTACTGTGTCAATCAACAAGTTGTCATTCTCTGCAGCTTTGTGTCATTTTTATTCACTACATGCGCTCCTTTTCCTTGCTTGGAATGACATACTATGGTTCCATTTTCCACATGCATTACACTGCTCGTCTTTGACTGGGCAGCTGTCCTGTTCTCCATGAGGCTTGTTCCCACAGTAGCCACATCCTCTGGGGTGTTCTTTCTCTCCCTCTGGTTTAGAGTCATTGTCAGGAGGCAGTTTTTCTTTCCCTTGAAATGGTGTATTTTTCAAGCTGTGTTCTTTGAAAACTGCCGACCGGTTGCATGCACTCTGTTCACACAGGCTGCTCAGGCCTCCAGCTATTGTGTTTAGCTGTGCCTGCACTAATTCACGAGATTTAGCTAAGCATAGTTTGGCATAATCACAGCCCAATGTTAAAGTACATTTATAAAAACGAACTAAATTGTACACAAATGAATGAATACAATTTTATTTTTAATTTTATTCATTTATTAATTTTATTTTCTCCTGTGTTTTTCTTTCCCTATTTATTCATGTCCCTAATACTTAATTTCTGTATGCATTTATTTGTTTATATTTCTGTATTTATTTATTTCCTTCCCCATATGATAATGCGGTGTGGGGGATCAATCAAATTGTCAGTGTCAACTAACTCCCATTGGTTGATTGACATCAGAGTATACATTACTTGTACTTGCCTTGCCCCCCCCCACCAGTTGCTAGACTACGTAACGGATACATATTGGCAAGAGAGCCAGAGATTTCAGACCCTTGTCTAATTGTCATTCACATAATAGTCTTTAAGGTGAATGTGCAGAAATGCTGAAAACTTGCATTCTAATAGACTATTAATTGTAATAGCTGACCTGGTTGCTGGTGTCACTGCAAAAGTATATGCCATTCTGTCTTACTCCTCTTCTGTCTTGTTTTGCCTATTAAAATCATTAACATAACTGTGGCTTGTGCATTGTGCACAAGGCGTCTTTGTCTTGGCTTTCACATGGCTGTCTGTCAATTAACCACTAGAAAGGCTGGACTTTGATTCCTCTTCTTCAGCCAAACAATGCTGACCGCACAGTGTTTTCACAGCAATCTAATAACCTGATGTACAAAAGAAATAAAACATCATGCTATAAAACTTGATCTGTGGAATAAAAAACACACAACCAAATCAGTGCCTGCGATAGTATTCCTAATATATACATGGGGGATATGTAGACGTAGCCATTACTTTATTATATAACATTTACACGTCAAAAGTGTGTGCAATAAGTACGACGACATCAAATAAGCTTAAACTGATGGCAAGCATTAATCTAATCTATATTGTCAAATCATGACTCATACTGAGATGGCACTGTTTCATTGATTGCTTTGCCTGAATGTTAAAGCCATGGTCATGGCTCATTATCATATCATCAAAAATAAATACAGAAATTAATGAATTAAGTACTACTTGCATATATTTAGTGATTGAGTTATCAGTTAATTCTTAAATATTTATGTATTTATTTAGTGAGGCATTTATTTATTGAGGCTTTTATTATTATTTATTCATTATTTATTCATTTATTTCATTTTGATTTGATTTACATTAAAGAACATTAAAAGTCCATACTGGATGGCAACGTGCTATGTAAATAATTCCTTTGTTGACAAAATGAAAAGGTACACAGTCTATGTATCAATGTATCAATCAGCATCAAGTATCTCACAGTATCCAATCAAATGGAAGTATTGTCAGAACATTGTTCCTAATCAATATGTGAAATCATACAATCTTAATACATGTAACACGTGAATGTTACATTAGTAAGGCTGGTTTTAGTTGTTTCATCTCAAAGGGGGAGTTTCTAATAAGTGCCTGAGAGTTGTACCTAAGCACTCTTTGCAAAATAAAGAAAAATAAAATTCTAACTTGTAACCTAAAAATCTGTTTGTACTGACTGCTGTTATTCACTTGGGCTATAGCGTCAACATTGGCAAAACTTTGTGCAATATTTCATGACATTAACCATTCATGTTTGATATAAACTCATATTTAGACAATTATGTATTTTTTCAGAATTGCTCTCATTTTAACTCTCTTGCCAGTACCTGGTCCCTTCATTACACCTTTTACAATTTTAGGGTATAAGGTGTAGTCTCCAATGGGCTGATATACTTGGTGTGGTTATTCATGGATAACATTTTATTCCAGTTCCCAGGGTTTCAAAGAAAAAAATAATGAACTAATAAACTTTCTAGCAATGGGTGCTGGTGCCATGTTTGAAGTCTATTGGAGAACTGACCATGTGCTGTCTAAATATATAACAACTAGACTAGAAAAAGAGAGCTATCTGGAAATGTTTTCTGTGGCACAGTGAACTCTTGTCTTTAGCCCCAGTTCCTTCATCCCTAGTCCCTTAGCCCGTGCTCTCCAGCAGGCTTAGCCCTAACTCCTTTACCCTAGTGCCTACAGCCCAAAATTCTTAAACCCTAGTGACTTTAGTTCTAACTAGTTGTAGTTTTGTAGAGTTGTAGACAAGAGTGTTCTCAGTTAATCTTAATAAACAGTTGTTGTCTGGTTATCTAACTAACTAACTACATTATCTAAAGCCAGCTATAGGCCTAGTGTTTAGAACTGTATTAACCACGTTATACCAGATGATGGCAACATTTCTGCAATTTTAGAAGATCTCGATGGACATTTTGGTTCTGCACAATTGCCAAACCACATAGGAAACTAACAATACATGGGTGAAATAAAATTAAATCATTTCACGTGATGTTTGCATTTTATGTATTGTCAAGAGTATGGGCTTTGCCTGTACAGAAGAAAGGGTTTGTTTCTCTGTTGCTACACAATGGGCACATCTTTCAGAGGTCTGGATTAGGTGTGGTCAGTTCATGACAATATAGTGACCGCTGTATGTCGGGGCTGTGCCGTCATGGATGTTGGCGTAGTAGGAAGATGTTGACTCAACACTAACTCCACGCAAGTGCGACACCGCCCCACGGCGTCGGAGGGTGGAGTTTACGAACTGCTTCTGAAAACGGATAGGGAGGGAGCCGAGAAAAAAAGAACTATCTGGCGTTTTTACATTGTTTAAAAAACTGGTTTGTATCGGGGAAAAGGAACTACCGTCAACGTTTTTGGTTTTTAGAGTCGCAGAGGCTGTCGGCGGAGGTGTACCCACGCATTCAGGTCAGACACAATCTTTCTACTTTGAAAAAGTTTCCACCGTTACAGAACTCCATGACGTCACCAGAGACTTGGTGTGGAAACCAGAAAACGAAAACTTAACATCATAAATATAGATACAAAATAAACTAATGCATACATGTAGATTAGACCTACAAATATAGTATTGAAAACCGTGTGCTGGCTTTTAATATAAAATCAATACAGAAAACTAACTTATCTGCTGTTTTCTAACATAGTCCTATACAGAAAATTATATCCTCATTTATAATATACCCACTGTATACGTGCTAAGTTGTGTTCCATAGAGAAACACCTATAATGTGTTATTATCCCCAAGTCCTGGGCGTTTATGAGTTAGATATGGCACGCGGTTGAGGTATGTATTTGTACTTGAGACATTGTGAAGTCTGTCCCTCCGTTAACGTTACATATTTTAAAGAGACGGCTCTCTTGAAATCGCTACCACACTTTGTCTCTATGCCGTAATTGTCGTAGTACTTTAAAATGCCCGTTTTGTTTCATTCCTTTCATTCCTTTCCTCCATTCAATCATTGCCCTGACCTGCTGTTGCAAAGGTTGTAAAAGATGGAATAGCGTTTCCCCTTCGAACTAGTTGGCTAATACTTAAAGGCCACTTGGCCTTTCTAGTGTGGCTTCATAACCCTCCGTGTGTAGGCTGCAAATATGGGCTGACAAATGAAATCCTAACTTTTTGTTCTTGTATTGTATCAACAAATCAAAGTGCAGCCTTCAGACAAGCAAGAAACAATGCAGCCTCTGGCTATGATTTCGTGTGTGACATGCTTGGAGGACATGCATATTTTCAGTGATTAACATCCCCGGTCATACTAGGATAAAGGGACAGGTTTGTATTGAATACATGCCAAAAGCCACATTGCATTTGGTATGGAAGGGTTTTGTGAGTCCTAGTCAGCTGTTTTTCCGCAGTGCTACAGGGCATGTTTCATGTTGGCACATGACATGCACTGGGATGGCACAACATGCAAAAAAAAATCCCTTCTACCTCTGTATTTAGCTCTTGTGTATATTTTTATCCAAGCACTTCTCTATCAACCATGATCATTCAAGGGTCACAGGAATATTTGTTTCATCTATTGTCTTGTGCACTTGTGCAAGTTA
The DNA here is from genome assembly GCA_034670385.1 of Hoplostethus mediterraneus. Lineage (NCBI taxonomy): Eukaryota > Metazoa > Chordata > Actinopteri > Trachichthyiformes > Trachichthyidae > Hoplostethus > Hoplostethus mediterraneus. Next base: position 1,358,622 of record JAXDDW010000066.1, read on the forward strand.
TTAATAATGTAACTGAGGGATGGCGTGAAGGCGTGAGGAAAATGAAAATTTTGTCTTGAATCCACCTAATTGCAACTAGTCAGAACAATCCATCACAACAAACTATATGAACCAAAACAAACAATATCAATTGTGTTTGATGCCCTATACTAAGCTGGCTCATATTTATGTTTCTATGATCAATATGACATTTTTAAGCATGCCAGAAACTTGCAGACAGCTTTTGCCACATATTCCTTATCCTAGGTAACAAGATTTCCATTGAAGGGCCTCACTGTGTGACATTGTGGGGAATGAAGGCTGCCTTTGTCTTCTTATTGCCAGTGGAGAATCCTGCAGAGGGCTTCTGCTGTGGGAAGTAGTTAAAAATCACTCCATCTCGACTTCTTGATTCTTTTCTTAGCATTTGTGTGTACATGATAGTCACAGGAATATTGTAAGGACACAATCTTTTTATGATTGATGATGACTCGGTTGAGAATGTACAATGTAGTTTCTACTGTTCCCTGTGACCTTGTTTGATTCTCATAGTTCTCACCTTGTTTAGACAGGCAGAGCTACAGTTAAATAGCAGAACATCAAGGTTCAACATACTGAACATAATAGTCCACATAATAGTCCACATAAAGATGCTAATAGTCCACATAGAGAATTCAAGACCTGCTTTTGTGCAACATTGTGTATAATCTATGCTACTTGGTGTTGTGCTTCTATATTTAAGAGATGTCCATCACAAACCTTGAGGAAACAGGAAGCATGATTAAATAACGAAAGCAAACTTAACAGGAAGTGCACCACTTGCAATCTGAAACTCAAGGCCTGAACTGCTCACATGATAACTACAGGATAGTAACTAGGGATGCATTGATCAGGTTGTCTTGGGCTGATTCCAATTTCTTTAGCAGCATGATTGGCCGATCACTGATCTTATCAGTGATTGAAATGATGCATTTCACCCAGACGTTCCACTAATCATGTAAATGTGGTCGGCAAGCGTAAATTGTACATTTCCAATATAGCAGTGCGTCTAACACAGTTCTCATGGCTGCCATGGCATAGCTGGCCTATAGGGGTGTCCCAATTCTCTTGGGATCGAGGGGTAGGGCGAAGTGCGAGGGCTACATGGCCCTCCAAACGGAGATTTTTCAGGGGCACACTACAAACCAAGGGCTATGAGAAGTCTCTCAGAATGACCTGCTAATCAACTGGAAGATCATGGCGAACGCTACATCCAAAGTGAACCACAAATGTAGTATTTTCTTCGTTAATAAAGATTTAAAAAATATTCTAACCGTGGTATTATCTTAGTTTAATGTCGTTTCAATGTATTACAGACCTTTTCTTTATAACAAGCATAACAAAAAATCGCTAATATTCCGATGTCTCTACTTTGCTAGTTAGTTATGTTACAACATTGTTATTAGGCTGATTTGTGCATGACAGTCCCGCATTTTGACATATTTCCATGTCGCATTTCCCCCTTTGATGGCATACGACGAAATATAACTGAAGTCCAGCAGCGAAGTTGCTGCACTTGTTACGGCTCCTCTAATATCAGTGCAGACTGGCAGGGTAACGTTAGGAGCACGGCTTGCTAGACTACAGACAGGCGGTTTGTAGCTGAATGGTGTTTGTGTACAGTTGTTTGTCCAGCTAAATAACCACATTGACCCTGACGTGCTCAACATTTTCTTTCAATTTTTTTGTTCCCAGACAAATTGACTACAAGGCTCCATTATGTTAGTCTGTCATTGCACCTCAAACAACAGGTGCTGAACCCATGGGAGAAATGTTACAAAGAATACAGGAGGCTTTTTGGTTCAGGGTTTGTCTGTCTCCGTTAGGACCCTTTAGTATGGATTGATAACAGGCCATACCATTGTTAAAGTGAGCTCTCGCTCACGGCGTCATTGGTTTCACAATCAGTCACATTTTGTTTTGTATTATGTGGAGGTGCTTTCAGGTCACGGCAAAGTCACTGCAGATAACACAGAGCTGTCCAGACTACTATGCAGCATGATTCTTCTTGTAAATATTATATTTAGTTGGGATTCCTTTCAAGCCATCATATAGATTTACCCCTTAAGGAAAGCCTCATGTGCAGCCTTATGTGTACATGCAGAAGAAGACATTTAAGGAAGTTGACTAGTTTCACACTTGAATTCACATTCAGTCTGAAATACTAGCCAGCCTTGTGACTAAAACTACCCTAAAACTAAAACTACTAAAAATTCGACCAAAACATGAAATCATCATTACTGTAACATTTATGAAATCACTTCAAGACAAATATGTACACCTTTAGCTGTGTAAAGAACTTTTTTTAAGAACTGATCTAAAACATCAACGGAAAACGTCACGTGTCAGCCCCTCAGAATCAAAGAGCAATTTCTAGACCGACGTTCAACAGTCATTCATGGAGAAATCCATCAGAGAAGAGGAGAGAGACCAATTTCTCCACCGACAGTAGCCAAGATATACCAGAATGCAAGCTATATTTATATGCCAATACACCTTTGATTGAAAGCAATAAGTTCACACCCTGTCTCTGCGGGTTGTCAAAAGGCATTCTGGGAAATGTAGGAAATCACTAACTGAAGTAGATGTGGACGAGACCAGTTGAGGTAAAGTGGGTACACCAAAAAAATAAATTACAACACTTACATCACACAATAACTCCTGGGGCCAGATGCATACATGTTTGTGTATATTTGAGTGTAGAAATCTGTTTAGACACTAAATAGGAAACGTGTACACAGTCTTTTCATCAGATTTAAAAAATCCTGTGTATGTGTATGGTTCCTCCTGATAAATCACTTTTCAAATGTTGACAAAAGTATCACTATGTACTCATAGTGAATGTTTTTTAAGCCATAGACCCTAACACAGTGTAGTGAAATAACAAACTCCAAATAAAATGTCACCCAAATTCACACTTTGACATCCCATCCTAAAGTCATAGCATAGCTTGTGAAGAGTTAATCCTTCAGTTGGACTTCTGAAGTTAGTAGGATAGGTTTAGTACAATAATAGGATTGATTTCTTCAGTCAGGCCTTAATATTTTGCTGATCCACCAGCATTGGGTGTTACACAGATCTGGATTATAGAGAAGAAATAGCCACTATTGGAGTTATGTCAGCACATTGTATGTCATGGCCCACTCTCACTCCAGTTTAGGAGATCTGCTTCTCGTTCCACTGTGCAGGGGAGGCTGCTCAGCTGTAGTGTTTTCAGCCAGCCATATTTGGTCAAGACAACATGTGGTGCTATTCCTCTGCCACAAGAAATCATTTATTTTAAACTTTGTCAGATTCCCGAGGCGCTGTCAAACACCTCGGGACAAGAGTTACTTAACTTTACAGCCCAAATTGAGAAGAAAGGTTGTGTTGTTTTGTAGTTTGACTTGAATGTGGAATTAAGATGCATTTCACAAGAAGTTAGTGATTTTGGTTTCTTGGGATGATCAGTGGTCTGGCTGTCATGCCAGAGTCGGAGAAACAGAAACTGACACTCACTCATTAGCAGAGGTTTAAACAGTCTCTTGGCCAAGATGTATACTTCAAATTCCTCCTGCAGTACGTGGTAGGGGGAATGCGGGGGGAGTTTACTACACACACAGTAGCAGATATATTTAACATTACGGGCTAGCTGGGTTGTTGCATACTGTGGACCAGGCATGGACCTGCCAAATTGAGTTCTGCCATGGATGGGAAAGGTTCAAGGTTCAAGGTTTTTTATTGTCATATGCACAAACATTCACAAAAAAGCAAAAGTTGGCAATGAAATTCTTATGCCTCTCTGACACCTTACGCTAATGCTGAGAACAAATATTAACAGACATAATTTAAAAAAAAAAAAATCATGAAATCATGATGCGCGTAATTGTAAGAGATTACCAACAACCGATACTTGTTGTAGACACTTTAATTCAGATTTGGTGACAAGGGATTTCCCAATCTGGATTTTTTTAAGGGACAAATTATGCTTTAACGTGAGCAGAATCAGCTGATATTGATCAATGTGAATTCACATAAAACTTAAACTCTATGTCAATTTAAAGAATGTGACTATTACATGTAGGCAGAGAACAAATTACCCAATCAAATCCCACTGTTAGCAGGTTTGGGAAATACAATTGTTGCACTTATGCTCTGGAATGAAATAAAAAAGGTTAGGAAAGGTTGACTTCTTGTCAAAAGTGACAACCCAAAAATGTCGAAGTAGATGAGGCAGGTGGAGGGGAAGTGGGTACATCAAAAAAGTAAATTACAGTTCATTCCAAGACTTCCGGAATGCTTAGATCTCATCAATTTGTAATATTTAAACAGTGTGAGTGTATACAAGGGGGATTTTTCCTTTATTTCAAAGAAACCCCATCCTGGTTGCAGTTGCATGTTCACTCACCCATAGAACAAGGAGAGTATTTTTTTACCTAAGTAGTAGAGCATGGAACAACCTGGTCTACAGCTGTTAAATTGGGGTGAACTATGAGAGAGCATGCTCTCACTGACTCACCTGTATAGCTATGGTGTGAGGGAAAATGACTTGCAGCTGAGGTTGATAAAGAGGAGGCTTGGTTTGTATAATGGTGTGTGCCAGGGGCCATCATTGTCTATCACTATTTCTAAAGCCCATTGGTAAATTAAAGGATTTGGTAAGTAGTAGACAAGATGAAGAAGTTTCTGACTCTAGGTTAGTGCTTACTTATGGAGCGGTGTATGAAAAGGATATTTAGCTTTACAGAGTAAAAGGCATTTTATGTAGTCCAGTGGTAGTCCAGTGGTTCCCTACTCCCACAGTGCATAGCCATGCACTTTGTCAATTTCATTGGTGATTGGCAGCCGTCTTGTTCATCTAATTGTTCCCATTTATAGTACATTTTTGTATGTAGGTCTCTGTTTTTCAAATTATTCAAAATGGCGTGAAATCCAATGTCATTGACATGGACATGAGATTTTCAGTACCGAACCATATGTACCAAACTTTGTGGAAATTGATTGACAACATTTTGCGATTTGTGGTATCCGCTATGGGTTGGTTATAAAATGCCTTTGCGTAGTTGTTTCCCATCATGCACTTCACATATCTGCCCAGTTTTATGATGACTGGACCCACTATTATTGAGTTACGATCATTTCTCTTATTAGCAACGCACTTCACTCAACTTCATCAGTTAATGGCAACATAGTTGTTCATCCGGTTGCTGTCTGGGATATATGGCCTCTGATGTTTGACCTCTAATTATAGTGCTACCATATTTCTTGTTTAGTAACTGACCACCAATATCTATCATTTTGCCAAATTTCATGTCTCTATCATGTACCATCTCACAGGAAATTGCAAAAATGGGAGAAGAAGAACAATTAAGAGCAAAAACAATGAGGGCTTTGCCCTACAGGCTTGAACCCTTAAATATATGATATACACCACCTTACCATCTTCTGTTTTACAGGACATTTTGGCAAAGGGAGTTAAATCTCTCTGGCATTAAGGACTGACATGAAACCAGCCCCTTTGTAGAGGTGTAAAAACTTGTCTACACAAGTTTCGACATTCTCACATTCATTGAGCCAGCTGAGAAGTGTTTCCATGAGTTGTATATGAGTATACATGAGTATAGTATGACTTCACGAGTGCACGGTTTCAAAAGCTGGTGCTTTTTGAAGGGTCCCTGGTGGTCTTAATGTTTTTTGGCTACTGTTACTGTGGACACTGCTTCAACAAAGGAGGCAGTAAAAAAAAAGAAAAGTAGATCGAACTTATTTTGTCAAAATGGCAGCCTGCAACATCAATTGTTTTGTTTCCGTATACAGTGGGGTCCAAAAGGCTGAGTCCACTTATCAAGAACTCTTTTGTGTCATCATTTATCAAAATAATATTTCACCAACATGATTACATAGTTATTCAGTAATATATGAGTGAAATTATTTTCACTGCAAGTAAAAACTTCTCAATATTTGGTATGCCCACGGTTTGCCTTAATCACATCTTGCACTCTGTCTGGCATTGATTCTAGTTTTTGCAGAATTTGAGAATCCACATTATTCCAGCACCCTTTTAGAGCATTCCAGAGAGTGCCGTATGATGTTACAGTATGCTTCACCTTTTCCCTTTTCAAATGTTCCCAAACATGTTCATGGGGTTGAGGTCTGGTGACGGTGGAGCGAAAACCATGCAAGTGTAGCATGAGTAATGATTAATATGCCTCTATGTCAGATATTGACTATGAATGTAAACAATTAATAGTAGGATTATCGGGGCACCACCTTAGTTTTGTCTAAGGAACTATTGTAAATCATAAATCGGACAATATCTTTTAATATATGATCTGATGGAATGAATTCTTGACTGATTTGAACTCAAAGGAAGAGTCTTAAGTCCTACGTCTTAGGACTTAGGACACTATATTAATAACAAGAGGCAGCATGCTTGAATACCCACTTTGATTGATAGCCTCATTCTGATACCTAACACATGCCCTGGACATTCATATGCACTCGATATCAAGGTAATGTGCTCAGACTACTTGCTAAAATTTTTAGAATACAAGATACAAGAATACAAGATTAATATTGTCACACCATGTGTTGCATAATTCAAAGTGTTGCATAATGCATAATTCCCATATTTGTACTGTCATTTTAGGGCATAAGAATTCTCAATTCTTGCATTCCCCTGATCTTTCTTGTGTCTGTGCTGGGTGCAGGGCTAATTAGCCAACAGACTGGAATGCAGTGCAAACATGGACGGTGACAGAATTAGGGATGCACCGAATGTTCGGCAACCGAAGTTATTCGGCCGAATATCGCCAAAAAACACATATTCGGTATTCGGCCGAATAAATGAAAAGGCCGGATTTTTTTTTACCAAATAATGACGGTTTTGATGGCGTGATCAAATAGCACCCATGCAGGAGCCAGGCGCGCGTAGCGTAAAACGCAGCAAACATGTCAGCGGTATGGAGGCATTTCAAAATCTCCCGAAAGACCCGAAATTAGCGACATGCATGTATTGTTCAGCTCAGCTTTCTAGAGGGGGTACTTCGGCTAAGAGCGATAGCACTATAAGTCTGATCAATCATTTGAAATCAAAACACATCGAAAAGCACGCCGAGTATGAGAAAGAGACCGCAGGGAAGAGGAAACTTGAGTCTCACAGTCCCGGGCTCAGCGCGAACACATCCACTCCATCTGTGGCTGGCGTTTTAGAAAAGGCAAAAAAGTTTGACAGTGCCAAAGCAAAAGGCATTACTACAAAGGTAATAGAATTCATCGCGTTGGATGATCAACCATTCTCCGTAGTAGAGGACGTTGGATTTCGCAGGCTTATGGAGCATATTGAGCCCCGTTACACTATACGGGGCGGGGTTGTCAAAGATAGCCAGATAAAATATTTTATTTTACTAATTTATTATTTTAAGTTATAGGCTATTGTGCTGTGTTATGCAATGTTGGAAAAAATGGAAAAATAAATGAAAATTGCAAAAAATATTCGGTATTCGGTATTATTCGGCCTTCGGCCGAAGTGTTCCATTGTGCTTCGGCTTCGGCTTCGGCCAAGAATTTTCACTTCGGTGCATCCCTAGACAGAATGGTCAAGGGAAGAAGAGAGGCGAAAATTAAAGGGTTTGAGAGGTTGTTAATGGGGGTCTGTCAGTTGACCCTGGTCACTTGACGATAAATCCATTAAGTTCCCGATTTGTAGGTGCAAAATTGTAGGTCTTTGGTCAATGTGTAGGTGATCCTGTGCAAGTCATCAACTCTGGAATAGGCAAAACATCCCCACACCTGAATATTTCCACCATCATGTTGGACTGTAGGTTGCATTAACCTCTCATGCAGCCATCTCCTCACATAAGCTCTCCGATTGCAGCCGTCAAGTTCAAATTTTGATTAATCTGTAAACAAGACTTTCTTCCAGTCTTCAACAGTCAATTTTTTGTATTATTTGGCCCATGCTAAATGTTTACACTTGTTTTGTCGTCGAAGAAGTGTTTTGGAAACTGCTAGTCTCTGATTAAGGCTGCATTTTGTAGTCTACAGAGAACTACAATGATGGTGTTTTACAGTTTCCAGCGAGTTTGAACCAGTTTGAACATGCAAACACTTCCAAGTTGTTGCTTTGAACCGTTAAATACACTGATGTGCAAAATATTAGGTCCTCCTTCCTACTGTGGTGTTGCAATGCTATTGCAATTGTGGTGTTGCAATTGTGAAGAGGACTAAGAACCCTCTTTAACCTGTCTCTTCACCTTCATCTCCCCTTCAGGACTGAAGTAGATTTAATAGGTGAAAATGACAAAAGCAAAATCCCCTGGGGGAGGATGCCTCCAGATCCACTTACAAGGTTTACGACCCTGCCTCTGGCCTAACAGCTTGACGTTATGCAATCCTATCACTGCCCCTTAATCATGCTGGCCGGAGGAATTTACCTCTCTACTACCTTTCTATCATCTCAAAGTGACCTTCATTTTCATGCAAATGCCTCTGCAGCGTTTTAGCTGTGCTTGCAGTAGGTTATGACTCGGGTTCTTAGTTCATGTTCTGGTCTAGATAGCAGGCATTTAATTTCCTTTTCAAAAAGGAGGTGTTTATTGTCCAACAGTGATGAATGGGGTTTCCTCTGATTCTGAGCTCTATAAGTCCACCGCTGCTCACCTGGTCACACGCAGGCCAACAATGTGACAGCAATTTAGCAATGTTACTTTGACACTGTTTTTGTTTTCAGGGCACAAAAACAAAAGAAACGTCATGTGTTCATAGTAAAATTGGATGAACAGCTGAGCAGCCACTTTTATTCAGTCACAAAAGAGAAATCCCCCCCATCTGAAGGGCCTGTAGAGAGAGAATGGTGTTTTCTGAGCTGACTGTGGTTTTTCAGAAACACTCTGAACCCAACCCTTGGCAGCTTCAGTTGTCAACAGCACTGACCGGGGAGGTTCTTCCACTGACTTTTGTCTAAATTTAATGTATCTGGTATAAGGTCATTGGCTGTCTACAGTTGTAAGTCAAAACAGACTTGAAGCGAATCAACAATAGCATTTCTAAACCTGGGTAGGACTGTGATCCAAATAAGCTGGCAATATGTGGGCGAAAGGTGAAGAATGTAGGAAAGTGGGAAAACACAAAACCCTCACGAAAGTCAACAATAATTTGAAGACTTGTTTCTTGGTGTTTAAATGGATCTGTTACTCTAAAAAAGCCTTCCCTTTAGCTGACATATTTTGGTTTAAAAGAGACTTAAACATTGTACAGTGGCCTGCTATCTTACCCCCTCAGCATGCCATGGATTTTTCTCAGATTTATCCCTCTTCACATTCTTGTATTCCTTTGGGATTCAAAGAATTAAGTTCCTCTGCTTTCAGCCAGCGACATGAGGCTGAATAAAGGCTCACTCCCCTCTACTTGTCTACCGCTCTCTCTCTGTCTCTCTCTCTCTATATATCCTGGTAGTGGTATTCCTAGAGGAATGCAGGGTTGAATTCCTCTATGGAGCCTGAGGAAGCAGAGCAGCCATACTGTCTGTGGCTTATGTTGCCCTGGTAAATACACCAACACTTTATTTAAAGGATGCAGGCAGGCCCATGCCTCAACTGTGAGTGTGTGGAAGAGAGTAGGGTTAGACCGATAGGGGTTTTTGGATGGTGATAATGCCTATATTTTTTTTGATTGAAGCTGCACGCAGTAGAAAGCCCGGACTTCAGCCAAACAATTACGCCAATAGAGTACACACTGTTACAGATGTCTGCATCCTCAGCAATCTAATTAAGGTTGATTTAATTTTGGGTCCTGGGGGGGGTCCTCCCCCAGAATATGTTTTTTACTTATTACATGCATTGTTACATTATGTTACCTGTAGTATTCATGTTTTTTTTAAGGAAGTAGTTTTACTGCCGGAACCTAATTTCTGATGGGGTTTTAATAATTATTTACCCTCAAAATAAAGCACTGTCGCCTCACAGCAAGAACGTCCTGGGGTTTTTTTCTTTTCTTTCTTCGTCTTGGCCCTTTCTGTGTGGAGTTTTTGTAGGTGTGCTCCGGTTTTCTCCCGCAGTCCCAAGACATGCAAGTCAGTTGAATTGGAGAAAAAGTGCGAATAGGTGTGAATGTGACTGTGGTTTGTCTGTCTGTGTTTTCCTTACGATGGACTGGCAACCTGTCAAGGGCGTTTTCCTGCTTTCTGCCCAATGCATGCTGGGATAGAAAATAGATGGAAGGGAAGCAGGCTGGAGCTGGGGCAAGCAGGTGAGGCAAGGAGCGAGGGAAGCAGGCAGGCTGGTGGGTTACGGCGGGGAGACACAAGGGGTAAGGCGTACAGGGGATCTTGGGGAGACAAGAAAGCACGGTTAGGATAGCCCGGAGGCACACAAGGGAATTAAACCCTAGATATAGATCTAGAGCGGCCGAGAGCGCGACTACCACGGTAGTTGGCGGAGCAACCTGGCGACGAGTGGTTGAAGAGCTGGGGTTTTAGTACTGCTGGGCTGATGGCTTGATAGGCGGCAGGTGTGGAGGAGAGGCAGGGCCGAGCGAGGGAGCCACACCCACACCACACACACACACACACACACACACACACACACACACACACAGACAGACAGCGACAGACAGGGGAGGTAAAAACATAGGGAAACCCCGGGGTCGGGGCTGGAGCTGTGACAAGATGTCTCTAGCTAACTTCACCTTTCTGTTGCTCATGCACGTTTTTACTGCACACTGCATTGAACCCCTAAATGGCAGTATGACTTATTCTCAATTTTACACCATGTGACATTAGGGTACATCATCATATTTGCTCCTAGACGGATTGGATTATTGCTGCAGTAGAAGCACAGCACACCCATAGTGAAGTCATGGGTAGTCTTGGTACCTGCTATTTCCCTGCTGTGGTACCTGACTTTCCATTGATATTGATCGAATGGACAAAATAACATTTTAAAAAAAACCAACAGAATTCTCTTATTTTACTGCCATTTCCCCATTTGGAAGTTTCTCTAATAATAATCTGCCACTTCTCGCAAAACTGGCTCCACTTCCTCCTGCTAGAGGAAACAGGACATGACAAAAAAGTCAGGTCTCAAAATATCAATGGTTAATATTTAGTATACAAAAGCTTTGATGAATACTTGATTCTGATTGGCTTGAGGAGTGTTAATTCATTTCAGATAACCACATGTCTATGACATAGCAGTTGTAGATCATCCTAGTCCTAGTTCTAGAACATCTAATCGCCTCAACTCTGCTGGCCTGTCTCCCCTCATCTGCCTCCAGTTGGTCTGTTAGAATAGAGCAGTGCATGTATTCATAAGTGATGTGATTGACGGCTATCTATAGGCAACTTTTTTCAAATATATGTTATACCACTGCAACATATTTAGCTAACATTACAGTTAATCAAACAATGATCGATAGCTACATATCTCTTCACTCTCCTTGCCATGCCAACTAGCAGGCTGGATAGCTAGCTAGCCACGTTAGCTAGCCAGTTCAGAAAATTGCCAAGGAAAATGACAATGACAACTCAGTCTGTCTACAAGTTAAATTCACTTGTTTCATCAATCTTCTTGAAAATACATGCCTATTTTTTAAATTCATTTATTTTTATATTTCTTTATGTATTAACAGATGAACAGACAAAACAACAAAAAAAAAAAAGCCACATATATGTCAATCATGAACTCCCCCTACTTCCCTGTTTGGTCCATTCTTTTCTTTCTTAAGATCTTAAATGACACTGAACAGTTAATTACATTCGTACAGCCTTATTTGGAAATACATAGCTCAAAAATAACTATTTTTCATTTTTGCAGCAGGGCCAGTGAAAATGTTGCTGTTGAACGAAAGCTTATTGTTGAGCCCTGCACTGGTGATGTATTACTGTCACTGGTAGTGAATGAAAAGGTTGAGTCTTTCTGTCTTCAGCTGTGAGAAGTAGCACATCTTCGCTTCCTGTGTAAATATCGTTGCTATTGACCACACTACCCAATGCTCACAGAGAATTCTGATACGGGCAGAGATCGAGACAGAGAAGTATTTAGAGACCAAACCAATTTGTGTCATGTTTTGTTTTCACTTTGTACGCGCAGCGTACAACGTACCAACCCAGTAAAAAAACATGTGCCAAAAGCTTGCATTTCTCTCTCTCTGTGCCCCCTCAGATATTTTTGGTGCATGTCGCCTCTGAGGGAGATACAAAGGGTATACCAATGCGGTATTCAGTTATGGCAGTTATTCAGTTATGGCAGCTATAGGCTATGTATGATGCTATCGATGCACAAATACTATCCACTCATGGGGGGAGCTTGTCACCGAAAGTCTAGTTTCCTCTTTCTCAACATTTCACAACACAACTTGGCAGCTCCGCAGCTCAGACTGATCTGTCTGTCATTTGATTGTTCGATGGCTTCCCGGCTGTGTAGAGTTTTCCATTTTTAAGCACTGCTATGATTGGCCCGAAGGTCAAAACATGGCCCAGCGGGCAAATGTTGGTGTACAAAATGAACCAAACCAAATATTTAAAATGATCAACTATTATCTCAAAACTACTTTTTGAGATCACATAAATACAACCAGGAAATGTGAGTGTGCCACTTAAGCATGGAACAAGATATTCATTCATATTCAACATATTAATAGCATATTAATACTTTTAGGAATGTATGTTTAGACTTGCCATGTTAAATTGATAACCATGGCTTGTATGAATAATGTGGAATTAATTGCTGAACCAACCAATCAACCAACCACGATAGTGACAGAGTCATTTACCATGTACAGTGATCTGGCAAAGCCGCATCATGTAAGACATATATTATTTAATCCTCCCAATATTACATGCAGTGCTTAATTTGTAAAATAAGAGATGCCGGGGCTTAACTCGTAATGTAAAAATGCAAACTGAACAGAATAATGCATCACTAAATATGAATCAAGATTATCATTTTAACCATAATTATGCAGTCCTAGGCTCAGTTTTTATTCATCTGAGGGTGTCAGTTTGGCTGAGAAAGACCATTACATCGCCAAAAGGTCACAGGTTCAATCACTGAAACTGAGTCTCCATCAACAGCTATCCGTCACGTCCACGTCCAGGACCAAGACATTGAACTGCTACCTGCTCACTCATGGAATTGAAATGTTAACAAATCAACTGCATATGAGTAAATCACAGGTGCAACAACTAATTCAGCTTAAACTCAAACTGAAACTCAAACCGCAACATTTATATCAGCTAATTTTGCATTCTCTATACAGCAGAAATATCCCTATACTATGATTTTCTAATTTTTTTCTGTGGGGCATCCGTGATGCAACCCATTGTCCATGGAAAAATTCCACAATCATGGAATTGCATGTTGTTTATTGACATATATTAATCTACCATTCCTTTCCACTTGTTTTGTTTTCTTGAGAGTCTGTGGGTCTCCATCCTGCTGTACTCCACTAATATCAGGAAGAATTTGGTGATGATGATGTGTGTGAGATTGTAGGGCATGGATTCATGCCATGGTGCATTTATCAACCCTGGTGCACAGTTGTGAAAATACCCTTTGTTGCTCTGGCACTGTGAGATAAGTTATATTAATACTCATTTGGTTTCTGGTGGACCGTTAACTGACATGACATTAGATAGAGGTTGAAGTGGTCATGAACAGATGGAGCTGGCTGCTAAAGATAGAGAGGAGGTTTGGGTTGAGGATGTCATTTGACAAGACTGTTGTCACATACCACTGGAGGTCTTGGGAATGGGTTGACTCTAGGATTTGACTGATATTGGTTTTGGAAGTCTGATGCCAACATTTTTGGATTGAAGCCGCCAATACCCAAGCAGTTCAGTATTGCTCAGTTCTACAATAAATATGTAATCAATCAAACTGCATCATATCAGAAGTGGACGACACTGACTCGACCATAACCCATCTTTAAGTCTAACCCTAGTCAACACAACATGCAAGATAAGGGAGGGGGTCTTTTTCATGACATCTGTCAAAAGTGTCACACGGTCAAAGCACATGTGGGCCAAGTGTTCGTTCAAAGTTTAAGGAGGAAATAGTACATGCTGTAAACAACAGTAGCAGCCCAGCAATGCCTGATCACTCTTCCATACATACATTGAACACACATCACATGTTGGTGTGTTTTATGACTTAAACTATTCAGCTATTCAGCTAGGCAAGCTAAGCTGCCAGTTCCTCTGGCCATGGGTGAGTAGGATGTGTGTGTGTGTGTGTGTGTGTGTGTGGCTGTGTTTGGAATGGGATACTAACATACTACATACTTAATGAGTATGTTCTGCATACTACATACTTATGCTATTATCAGTGGACTGTTCACCCTGAAGCATACTCGAGTAGTACATCACATGACGAGGCTAAGCTAACTTTGAATGAAACACAGATGTAAATCAACATTAGCTACTTCCTGGCACTTTGAACACACCCTCCACCCCCATTAACTATTTCTTTGTTGGTACGATTAGCTTACATATTGTTGTGATGTAGTAGTATAACTTTAGCGCGTTTACTACCATATTTTCAGAATGCATAGTGACCTAAATCCTTATGTCACTATTAGCAGTTTGCTAGCAAGCCCACTAGCTAGCTTTCAAAATGTGATGGAACCAGGGCTGTTTTTTGATGCCCTAATGATGCATGCCGCACCTGTGGAAATTAAAGGGACCCACAGACTTGGAGAGGAAGTGTAGTGGCCAGGAACCAGCCTTGTGCCTCGGCCGAGGACCATCATTCTCCCTGCATTGCCTGGAGGAGGATACCACTGCAGGGAGGACGTCATGGTGCTCAGCAGAGCAAGGGAGCCTGGGGATGAGAACTGGGAGTACCGTTACACTGGTGGCCTATCAGGGACCAGTGGCCTGATCCCCATGGGCAGTATACTGGTTGTATACCTGGTCTGTAGCACACCTTTCCAGATACTGTGGCACCCCTTTATATTCATGTAGGTATGTAGGTAGGTACCTATATGACTATGCAGGGGTGCCACAGTACACATATGACCCTTTAATTTTTGTCTCCATTTGTCAGGACACAAAGTCAGGTAATTTGTATAGTGGCTTGGAAAGTAGTGTTGCTACACTTTCTATACACATGAACTGATACAGAGTAAACTTTCAGATATACCAATGGAAACTTTATTGCTGAAGTTGTTTACATTTCATCATACATTATGCCTTTTTACAGTCTCCAGAACATATAGGCACCTGGTCAACCACCACTGCAATACAGTGGGGGAAAGAGTAACAGCAAAAGCAAAATAATAAAGATAATTGATAAAATTATTATGACTTTTACTATACACTATATTTACTGAGACTACACACAAACGATAAAATACATTGTCAGCAAAGTAAAAGATATTTCCTCTGCATGCTCAGCTCCAGATCTATGGAGAGATGGTGAAGGAGAGAGGGTCATAAGCAGGTGCTTAGACAGTGAGACTGCATAGAGTTGACAATCGATGAGCTCAGACAGCACTCATTATGCATCAGGTGATGATCAGCAAGTTTCAGTGTAGCTATCAGTGGACTCATTTCTAGTCATGGAATTAGCCCGTTAGGGGTTATTTTACTCACAACAAAATTAGTTTGAAATCTTTTGAAAAAGGGGATTGCAAATTCATATGAATTTAAAATCTGTAATATCGATGAGTTCAAATTATACCTGACATTTTTGTGCCATCATTTGTCAACTTTGGTCTGTTGAGGTGAAAGTTGTAGTCTAGAGCAGCGAGCAGAACTCTTGCTTCATAGACTGGCGGTGTGAAAGAGAAGCGTTTACTGGTTTACATTAGGATGTGATTCTGAATGCCTCAAGGTCAGCAGTAGACCTATGAAGATATGAAGACAAATTATTAAGCACATGTATTAATTTCTCCCTGATGGGGTTGTGCTGCATTTTCCTTTGTGCTGCAGACTCTTATGGTCATTTGTGGTGGTGGCAGGCTACGATGGGGGTCAAGGAGTTGAAGGAAGTGTCTGCAGGGAAGACAAAAACAACATAGAATATTCTTTCCTAACAGCAGAATGTAAGTGTTTGTGAACACAAAGACTTACTTATTTTGCGAATTCATTAAGTGCTCTTAAGAAATGGGTTAATTTGAAAGTAATTTACAGTGCAACTGGATTTTCCTACTGGATAATGTATTAATGGATTATATCACTGAGGGCAAGTGTGCAAAGGGAAAATGAAAGCGGGAGATGACCTTGAAATGAATCCTGGTGGATGCCAACATAGACCTTATAATGAGCAGAGTGTGATTATTTAGAAAGACAAAGTGGACTCTATTTCACACTCAACATATTCCCAATCTGCTAGAACAATGTCAGAAGAAAGAATCAGCATTGGACAAGTAAGTTTGCACATACAAGGAATTCAACTTGGTCGCTTGAAAATGATAAAAAGTAGTAGTAACAAAAAAATAATTTAAGAAGTCAGGTCTCTTATTTATACATGCTGATGGTTCTCTCTTGGAAGCTGACTGATTGCACTGATAGGAAGCTATGGCATTCAGAGTGAAGAGAGAGTGAAAAACAAGCAAGATTGACCAGTTTCAACAAGTAACAGAGATGGGTTGAGGACAGGGAGTAGCTCTTCCACTAAATTTGTGGGGATGGGGTCTAAAGGACAGGGAACTGGCTTTAGAACCCACAGCCAGCTTTTGGAATTCCCGCAGTGGAAGAGGAGTAAAATGTGAAAATATCTAGTCAGTTATCAGGATGATTTTGGTGATCAGAGACAGTCAGAGAAGTCTGGAGCCAATTTTTAGCTTTTTGCTTTTCCGTTTTGAGAGGGGCAACAAGGTCAAAGTTGGTCCTTGGAATTGTTATTCTTTTAAGCACAGTAAGAGTAGCCAAGTAGGGTTCTTGGGTGAGTAGTAAGTTAGTCCTTATATTATTTGGATGCTCATGTTGTGGTCCAAAAAGTCAATTCAACAATTCAGCTCTAGCTTCCTCATGGATGCTGCAACTTTGTCAGTTACAAGTTTAGCATGTTGAGTGGTAAAATATATCTGGTAGATACACACAGTCAGATGGTCAGCATAGGGGGCATGACCTTCTAATAGGAAGGTAGTTGGTAAAAACATGTAACACCCCCCATCCCCCCAAGGATTAGACTGACATACTGGCCCCATAACAATTTCAACCCCACAAACGTTGCTATGTACTGCATGCTTATGTACTGCATGCTTATGTACTGCATGCTATGTACTGCATGCTACTACGCTTAGGCTAATCAGTGTTTCAATCAATGTTTCGGTTCCTTGAAACCGTGGTGCTGGTTGTTTGAATGGCCTTTTCCTGCCAAACTGATGCACTGTGGCAGCTGTTTATGGATTTTGCAGCTCTTTTGTTGTTTTGCTGTAACTGCAGTAATTGCTGCTCTGGCAGAATACTTCCTCTCCTCAGTCAGGGTGGGGTGTGTGGCGCTCGCGGTATAATTTATGAACTTGGACATAATGGGCTACCACCAGCTATCTATTGCACACATCAGCTGGCTTTGGGCTATAGCAGTGAATCAAAACTGTTTTATTAGTTTTATTAAACCACATTGAGCGGCTTTTCACTCACTTTGCAAATGGATTGTCTTTCTTTCTTTGAGTTGATATTTTATTTATATCCAACTTATATACATTAATGAGCTTAGATGTGTAGTTTCTCATCTTTCTTAGAGCTAAACAAACCACTCCTACCTTCACTACAGACTCCTAATTGCACAGGATACACTGCTCCCGGCTGGAGCATAGCTGTGAGTCTACAGATGGCTAAAATTCCCTTTTATGGCATTGGAGGGCTTTTTAAAACAGGAAATGACATCATGACATGCTGAATCCGACTGGGAGCTTGCAACAACTCTGTGTCATTCCAGGGAAGACGGAGTTGCAGCTTTGTCTGGAAATGAAGCTGCTGACACAATACCCCCCCCCCACCCCCTAGCCAACACCACCCGCCCCACACACCTCCAACCCCTCTCGATAGTGAGACGTTATTTAATCTATAATAGCTTGAATGATAGACGCAAACCAACGTAATCATTAGCAAGTTTTCTGTATCAGCAGGTTGCGTTGAATCTGTAGTCAAGCCAAGACCCGTGCATATAAAACCCCAAGGGCTCAAACAGAGTTCAAAAGGAAAAGAGAAAGACGTGGAGAGAGAGAGACAAGAGCTTGTGTGCCTTTAGGTGGCACTTGTTTGTTTGTCAGCGTTGCCTGCTATGAATGTAGGAATGAAGGAAATATTCGCTAAGTAAAACACAGCATGATGTCAGACCTACAACAGCTTAGACTCTATTAGAAATGCCAACTTGGCTGTTAGGAAATCCCCTGTCCTTGGTTAATTTGATAATGGTATAGTATGTTTTTCCTTTTAAATGAGTAAAAAAACACTGTGTCGTACAGACTGGTTTTCCTACAATCTGTCATGGTTATGTTTCAGTTAGCTGAATACTCACTGCTCCACTTTCTATGGCCACATCTACTACTACTGACAATGAATGGAGCCTTTATCTAAGTAGTAAATAGAGCAGTAATCTTACTATAATTCCTCCATAGTCTTCAATGCAACATAGAAAGTTAGTGTGTGAATGTTTCCAAATCTACTTTGTACATTCAAAAACAGCTACTAGGAATACTTCCATAGGACTATTCTATAGAAGGAAAATGAGCAGTCTTGTCTGCTTAATTCTTTATTCTTCAGATGAGGTATAGGGACAGATACAGGCTGACGTTTCAGCAGAGAATGCCTTGATTGAGACACAGCTCATGGCCCAGTATTTCAAAACCTTTAATCTAGATCAGAATTATCCAGATAGGATTAAATCTCAAAATTGGGTATTTCAAAACCAGAGATGTGATCCTGATCCTACAAAATTGGGATACGGATTTGGTAATCCAATCCTACCCAGAATCCAGATCAAATGTTGATTTTGGGTATTTCAAAACTCTATGGTGGAGATTAGGATAGGTTTGATGCTAAAAATCAGGATGATCCTGATCCCACTGGAAGGGTGGATCCAGCATAGATTCAAGGTGGATGTAGAGACATGTAGGACACATGGCACATATTTAATCATTCTTTTATTCAATGCTTGCATATTAAAGTAACACAGACCATGCCAAAACAATATCCATTCTAAATTAAACAATTAACCAATAAAATATTTTCAATTAGAGCACCAAAAAACTCTGTTATAAAACTGTTATAAAAATGGGTAGGTGCAAAAACAAGAATTTCACATTTCTTCCTCCGAAAGTGCAATATCAGCATATTTCAGCCTCTCTTCTAAGAGGCGAATGCGAAGTTTGGTTTCCCTCTGTTGAAGCAAGGTCAGTTTAATCTGCTCCTCAGCTAGAGAGATTTACAATCTCAATCTCTCAATCAAGGCGCTGGAACATTAGCCTGTATCTGTCCCTGTTCCTCCCCTGAAGAATAAAGAATTAAGTGGCCCTTTTCTTTCCATGGATTAGCCTATGGAAGTGTTCCTAGTAGCTGTTTTTGGATTTACAAGTCCTAGTCATTTTTTTTGTGTTTGATTGTTGATACCTACATGATTATCATCCATGTCCATGCTCATCTAATTTGATGGGTCCAACATAATCTGTTATTGCCACATTTCACTGTGAACTGTGTTCGTTAAATATAAGTGATTATTTTTTTGACTTGACTGACTTGACTCTCTCTCTTTCTACAGCCAGGGAGAAGAAACACAGAATTCCTCATCCAACTGGGAGGAAAACTCCCACTAAGATACCAATTTCTATCAGGTACATCCCCTCTCACCTTCTCTGCAGTTTATATCCACAAAATGTTATAGTAGTCAATTTGAGTTGCCTATCAAACAGCAAGTACATTATGAATTTGAGATGGAGGCGGTAGAATTGAGACGCGTCAGTCCATAGGTTAAGAAATTGCTGTGTCAGGTAATGTGCAAAGTAATGTGCAAATGTGTCATTTAATAACAGCCATATTTATCATCTACATTTGCTGAAAAACGTTTTGTATAGACAAACGCCAACAGAGGGAACATTTTTCAGCGCTCTTCTCCAGAATCAGACTCACTGAAAAACAAGGCCACACTTTTTCCGGTTTGCAGCATAACAGAGCTTCACTTGCTAATAGGAATGAGATTTGAGAACCGCTGCTGAGAAGTTCCAGGGAACTTTTCAGAAAAGCATTATGTTTCACACTGTGATTACAGTATGAAAATGCACATTTCACACCAGATCAACTTGGCTACTGTTGACAGAATTAACGATTCAAGAACTGGTCTTTCAGTTAACATGCTTTTCCTGCATCATTTATTCACCAGTTTTGCTGGTGAAGCTTATCTTTGCTTTCATTCAGTACTTGCTGTTATTGACTTAGGCAACAGATGTTTTGCGACAGTTGAAAAATGTGTATTACATATGATGTGTAGGTGTTTTGTCTACATGAAAAAGAAAACTGTATATTTCTAAGATGTGCAGGGATAGAAAACAGCAAATTAGGTGTTTAGAGACCTAGCCTACATTAATATGGTGAGTGTAGACTTATTAGACTATAAGTTTCTGTTGTGGTTGTATGAGCATTAGTTGCTACATTAGAATATCATACATGTTGTTTCAAATTCCATTTTAGAGATTATTTTTTTGGCATTTCTGTTTTATTAGACAGTTCACAGTGAAGAGGGACAGAAAAGATGACAAAGGTTCCAAGCCGGATTTGAACCCAGGATGTCAAACCCTTTGTTAGTGGCATTTTTATTAGATAGCCAGTGATCCTGCTTTTGGTGTTCTTACCAAAGCAGGAGTTTTAAGGACACCACTGAATAAGAACGGTTGTCACGGCTGGCCCACGACCTGGGCTATACCCGGGATAATAGTGTGGTCTGAATGGGTCCAACGCGATGGATTAGTGTGTTAAAAGGGTATTCCCTGGTTTGGCTGTGGCCTATCAGGCTAGTGAGTGGCATCCTGCAGTGAGGCTAGTGTAGCTAGCCAAGCTGAGGCCTGGCTAGGTCATATTGTTAGATCCAGAAACAAGCTTAAGAACACTATTGCCATGTTCTATTCCAAAGATGTCAGAAGAAAGTGCTTCCCATACACAATTTTTAGCCCCGTCCTGTCACTAGGAGTCGGGGGCTGAAATAAATATATTTATTTGTGAAATAAATATAGTTTTTGAACTAGATGTAAATGTATTGAACTAAAGTCTGTTTTTATTTAATTGTTGTTTGTGATTTTGATTTTTTGTGTTTCGTTTTTAATAGCTTGTTTGTCAGTACATTGGTTTTGTCAGTATGTTGGTATAATGGGTTGATATCATAATCTTATTCCCAATCACTCCCCATTTTTTATTTGTTCACGTTATGGCTTTCATTTATATTTATCTTGCAATGTGCTTTGTAACACTGTTTTGATAAGAGCACTATAAAGGTTAATATTATTCTTAAAGTTATTTTTCTCAGCAACCAGTCAGATTAGCAAGCAACTACTTGACACCCCAGGATTATAGCCCAACATTACGCACCTATCTTTACTGACTACTGAGAGAGGCTGATAAGTTTTTTCTTATCACCCCATTCCCAAGGCCAGCAACGAGCTTTGTGTAGCACTCTGCATGATCAGACAGTAACTCAGGTTACTAGTCCACATAGCAACTAGATTTGCAAATACTTTTTACTTCAAGCCAAAGGGGAACATGTAGCTTGCCAGGCCACAACTTCAGAATCTGTGATCCAACTTTGGAGTTTAAAGCTGCATTCACATCACATAGGAAAGATGGTAGATATGAGTGTCCTACTATAAAATACCATTCACCTTAGCTTTCAGATGGTAAATACTACTACAAAATAGGATAAGCTAAGACTTTATTACCCCATAGGGAATTTGTTTTACATCACCCAGAGCATTGAAGACCAGGATAAAACACGATATGGCTAGGACTACTATTATATAAGCCAATAAAATTGCTAAAAGTTACAAGGGATGTGTAAGCCTAACTATGTTTAAGAGCTACATGAGGTTGAACAAGAGCTGAGTAATAAGGTAACAATATCAACAATGAATGGGCTAAAAGCAATAAATAAATAGCAACTGTGTTAAAAACACAGTTTAAGAGCATTATGCTATAGGGAACAAATTCATGTTTTGCTCTATTTGATTTTAATTTAGGAACTCTGTAGCGACGGCCAGATAGTAGTGGATTATACGCTGAATGCAGGTTATGGCTTGGGTCCTGAATGATTCTGTTTGCCAGGGAGAAAACAATAGAAAGATTTGCAATTTGCAATTTGGCTACTGATTTTTACAATTTTACTTAATTCATTTTTATTTTGTAAATGAAGAGAGTTAAACCAACATTGTATCCCGAGGGTTAAAATGCTTTGTACACAGCTTGCTATAGATGGCACCATGTTAGCTTTTATTAGAGTTTATTGTCAATTATTTTTCTGAAGTACTTATATTCACATAGTCGCTATTACTCCATGCCATTTATTGATAAAATACTTCAGCATTCAGATGGTAAATACTACCTGAAAATAAATATTGCTGGTAAATGCTACTTTGGAATGGAATACTTTTTGGCAATGGACCCTGATTTGTCCAACTTTGTAAATTACGATGTCACCAACAAGGGAATAGCTGTAGCCAAGTGTAGGGAATGATGCTATTGCCATATGGTGCAAATTCAATTACCCATTATTGTTATAAACACGATTCAAACTTCCCACACAGGCTTTATTCCTTCACATGGTGTATACTGGACATGTAGCGCAAGGTAGAGGTTACTATTCTTATTAAGAAAGATCATTTTTATAGCACATTTTAAAGTGCACCATGAGGAGAATGAAAAGTAATACATTGATGATAATGTACAATCAAGAAACTATGGCAAAGTGTATCATTACTGCTGTATTTCTGGAGGCTTAGTTGGTACTGGTGAGGGCCATTTAACCACTGTCAGAGGCAAAAACGGCTTTACCAGGGGACATGACTTAGTGTTCTATTCAGACAGTATTCATCTTAACTGGATTACTGTCATTTTACTAAAAATTGAGCAATTCAAATGCACCCCGTAGCGCGACACCCTAAGCCCAAATAATTGCCATCCAGGAAATGTCCACTCATTCACTGACCCAGTTTCACAGAGCAAGCAGGCTCTGTTGGTAGCTCACTGCCATCGGTGTGTGAGTGTGTGTGTGAATGGGTGAATGAGAGGCATATACTATAAAGCAATTTGGATAAAAGCGCTATATAAATGCAGTCCATTTACCATCCATTTTACCATTTACTTGCAGAGGTATTGCGCAATTGCTCAGCACTTTGACTCTTATGCCCGGATTGCGGAAGTTAATTTATTTCCAATGGAACCCAGCACATGTCTTGCACCATTGTGTTGCATTGCAGCTGCGGTGAATTCTCTCTAGCCTTGGCAGCAGTAACTGTGTTACTTTTCACTGTTATATTTTTTGTATTGCTCATATTTATTCATTATAATAATTTGTTCTTGAAAGAAAAACAAATGTTAGGAATCCATTTCTTTCCCATGTTTCCCACTTCTAGAGTATACTTAACATGTTGAAATTGTCAGCAGTATGTTTCCATAACCCCACAATTGTTCATAGTCTAGTTTATTGCTTTTATTGTTTCATTATTTCTTATTTGTATATTATTTTGCTGTGCTAATATTCTATTTCATTTTCCCTACTTAATCATTTATTTTGCTGCAACCTAATGTCGTCGTTTCAATTTATGTTAAATGCACTTCTCTGGATTGTCCATGTTTCAGGTAATTGGCTATTGGCTATTTGTTACAAACCCCTGCCCCTTTTATCTGAACGCGCTCATAGTTGGATTGGAAAATCCCCAAAAACTGGAAATGTAAAACCCATCGCTTCCTGTGCACCAGAGCTGTCATGAACTGTGTATAGGTTGAATCACTATTGTGTTATATCAATCATAGTGATAGAGAGTAGCCAACATACAATTGCAATTTCTGGCTTTCAAAACTCAAAATTAATATTTCTGTCCGTAGAATTAACAAATCTCACAGGCAACATTTATGCTGAAACAGTAACACTTCTCAGGATTATCAAATATTAATAATTTAAGAAAAAGACACAACTGTAGCTCCACAGTTTTTCTGTGCATCTATTTTCAATGGGAATTTTCATGAGTGGAAGAGCCACATTATTTTAGTAGGGTTTAGGTTGCTGACCCAAGAACCGGATCCTTTTCCAGGCCTACACTGAGCCAGAGTGTTGGCCACTCTATTTATATCAGGGTTTCAACCTCCACACCATGTCTGTACCAGCCACAGGGGAATTCCGAGAGAAAAGTAGTACATTCCCTGCAAATTCACCTCTTATAATGATTACATTTAAACCCAAAGACAGTTTTCAAATGATTTCCTGGAATATATGCAAAATTATTTGACAATGTTATCTTACTGAAAGAAAGAAAAGCATGATGCAGTGTTTTTGTGTCTTTATTGAGTATTTTGTTAGCAGCTGTGAACTTAAAGCTGCTATTTGTAGAATATTTGCCTCAATATATCATTCTTGAATTCATTTTGATAGCATACTGTAATGGCTGTAAAAAAAATGAGACCACTGCTGAGATAATTGGTTTATTCAAAGCCTTGCTTTCTATGTGTTCACTCTTTGCTCCCCGGGTACGATTTCTCACCAATTGTGCAGGATTGACTTACTGGATTGTACTTCATAGAGGGGAAGCAAATTGTGTTTGCGACAGTGGTAGAAAAAGACACTTTATTGATCCATATTTTTTGTGGCACACACGCAGGGAGGGTGGCTGCAGAAATTTGTCCTCTGCATTTATCCCATCCTGTTTTACGCTGCCCCTTCAGGGGCAGCCCTCTACATCAGCACCCAATGTTGTGTTTTCCAATTGGAGTCCTTATTGTGGAAGAGGACCCCATGTGAGCACGGGGAGAACATGCAAAGTCCACACAGAAAGGCCCGGGAGATAACCCACCTGGGCACCCCTGCACACACACACTCACACACTTAGGTAACGACTACACATCATTTATATTATATTACATACATACAATTTCCCTTTTTACTATATTTTTTATTTCCAAAGTGCTCTTACTGTAAAAATTGTGTTGTTTTTTTATATAGAGCTCTTTCTGTAATACTGTAAATATTGTGTTGTTTTTTTTATTGTAAATAGTGTGAACCTGTTATTTTGCCCTTTGCACATTTCTCTTGAGCATTGCCACTTTTTTCATTTCACTGCACACCCTGTGTGTGTATGTGACAAATAAACTTCTTGAACTTGAGGCAAGAGGCGGGTATCGAACCCAGGACCTGCTTGCTGTGAGGTAGCAGTGCAAGCACTGCGCCACTGTGCACCGTACTAGCACTAAGGGATTCAAGGCCACCAAATTTATAATTCTAGCAGCTTTAATTGTGATCAGTGAACGCTGAATGATTGTTTGTACTAAACAAAGAATCAATCTTCAACTATATAAAGGATATAGGAGAGCTTGCTGTGGTCCAGTTTATGTTCTTGTATAGGGATGTGTCGAGTTCTGGAGTATAAGGACTTCTAATTGTGAACTGTTTTTTAAAAAAATACACTTGATGCGAAAGGATGCAAATATCATAGCTTAGTATTTAGTAACATTTTGCTGCTGTGTTGTCATTTAGGTGTGTCTGGTAAAACGTTGCCAAGTCTCCACATGAATTTGAACAGTTGGAACACGCATTCTTAGGGAAAGCACATTAAAATGTCAGTCATCAAATCAATGAACCAATGCTCCCTTGCTTTATTTTCTCGCCCATCGATGAACATCCCTGTCAACCATGGTTTCATCCCTACAAAATCAGTCCATTTTGCCAATGATATTGTAATGCCTGAATGGATATATCTCTTCAATCTTGGGACAAGTCACTGCAAGACATGACATTGGATTACAAAACACTGGATTCCACCGAATTGCCATGTATTTGGATCAGTTAATGCAGTATGTTGCAGTATTGGAATCTTGTTTATACAGGTTTTCAAAGATGTCTGATGCCGCAACACAAATGCACAAATCACAAATGCTTTCAGCACCTTGATTTGGTCAGTGGAACTCCTTTCTTGCTGTTACAAAAAGTAATTTTGGCCTAACTATTCACAACTGACTGAGCAGAGAGCGAGTAGGTGGGACCATGCACTGTTGAACACACAGAACAGCAACCAGTATCTAACATTATGCTGCCCTGCAACTAAGCAGACCAACTTGAACTGTTTTAAAATTTCTACTTCAGGTGACAGTACTAGCTGGTATTGGTGTCTGATTTTGACCATCCACCAGCTTTAAAGGGAATTCACATCAATATTGTCCAATTAGCCATTGCCCCTCGTATTTCAGCTGGCCCTTCTCCTCAGCGATAATTCTCTGCTTGTCTCCTGACTTGTGTAGCTGGATCACCACAGCCTGGGGCCGGTCAGGTTTGTGCCATCCGAGGGTCCATGTGTACCCTGTCGATTTTCACGATTCCTTGCTTGGTCTCCAGGTTTAGTAGAGTGGGTAGCCAGCCAGAATTTCTACCTGCTGTCAGCCCTCTGGGGTTTCTTACAGATTGAAAATAAGGATATTGTCTCTGCGTCTACGTCCCTCCATATCAATAATCTTCTCTGTCAGGGTTTGTACTTTTATTTTCTAGGTCAACCAGCCTAGATTCCATAACTGTCACATTGTTGACACTTGGGTCTCAGCTTCGGTGATATGTTTTGTATTTGACTCAAGCTGTGCTGTGATACCATTCAAAGTGGTTGAGAGCTCATACATTTTTTTTCCATCATATGGATATTTTCTCGGTGACATTATGAGCAGAGCTAGTTCATCGACATTAATGGTGGTGCAATCTTGAAGTGGAGCTTCATTGAACTTCATCACTTCTAGCTAGCAGGTTCTTTTTTTGTTCTCTTTCATGATACTTCATCAACATAGATCTGGTGGTGTTGGAAGGTTGTCATAATCAAATAATCAAAATATAGCTCATTGGGAGTGGGAGATCTATGATGGACTGCTCAGGTTGACAGCATCACGCGACCCTGACTTTCCATAACTTATGAATCGTTCGTCAGAAATATGTTGTTTCATGCCAGCACAATAATAGACCTCCCGTGTAACTCAACAACAGGCCGCTGTATGATGAGTACCAGTTTATGCCCAAGCAGAGGTTTAGGCTCTAGGTTAGATTTAAGAGAACAGAAAACTTAGTTTCCTCCACATTGTATTAGGCACCTAAACAAACTTCTGGGGGGGGGGTGTTGTGTCCCACCATTTATTGTTCTCACACTATGGGCATTGTGAAGGCCTTTCAGACTATAAGCGTGGTTAAGGGCTATACAAATAAATGATTCATTTTTAGATTTGAATCACTTTGTATCTCTTCTTTTAATCTTTTATTATTTGTTTTAACTTTTCCTTTCTCCGCTTTGTATCTCACATTGCATGAAACACATTGCATTGGACCTTAATGTATGGAATGTTGATTTGATTTGTAACTAATGTTTTTTTGTTGTGAGGACCCAAATACTGTTTGGATGCCAACCACACAATGGCATTATTTCTCAAATGCCTCAAGATCTCATTGCCTAAAACATGTTTTGTCTTACATCACACAAGGAAATGGATTTGGTGCTTTCTAACCACCTTCCACCTGTTTGTTGGTCTAGGTATAACTTCGGTGGAACTGCAGAGGGACAATCATGGTGGCGCTGTCATTAAAGATTGGTGTGGGGAACGTAGTGAAGACCATGCAGTTTGAGCCTTCCACAATGGTCTACGATGCCTGTCGCATGATCAGGGAAAGAGTCCCTGAGGCGCAGCTTGGCCAGCGTAAGTAACACACACACACACACACACACACACACACACACACACACACACATAGATGTCACACTCTCTTCTACAAGGGGTAGCCAAGTCAGAGACCGTTAAAAAAAATAATTCTTGCCCGCCAGTAGTTTCCAGTTATTGTAACGAAAATTAATTGAAAAAATAAAAACGTGGCGATGTGCCACACATCTATCTACATATAAATTATTATTTTTTTATTTCTCCAAAAATATATAGTAAGATGACTGTATATTCACTCAAAAGTATTCTCTAAACAGAATTTTGGTAATCAACTCCCTCTTCTTCCCATTTGGTTCATTGCTGTCGTTTCCGAGCTAGTGCCCTAGTCGGTTTGTTGAACTGTTGAACTTAGTTCAACATAAATATCGACCACGTTTTGTGATGATTGGACAAACTCATTGATTTATGGCACAATTTGCGCCAGGCCCCCTATTGAGCGATTTCAAATTACGTGGTTCAACATTGTTATGAAACATATCCAGAGTTTTGTAATGATTGGACAAACAATTTCTGATTTATAGTCTGATTTTTGTTATGCCATGCCCTAGTGGTCGATTTAAATGAAACTTTCAGGGTATGTTTCAGGTACTTGTGGACATATCCTGCAAGCTTTGTGATGATTGGCCCAACGGTTATTGACGTTGGTCTATTTATGTGCTGAGCCACGCCCTTTTGAAGTTCATTGGTCAATATCTTGAAAACTAAATAAGATATCAACAAGCTTTATAATTTTTTTTTATAAGTTTGGTCCAATAATGACCTCCAGAAAATTTGTTAGCAATTGGACCTACGGTTTAGGAGGAGATGTCAAAAATGTGTTTTTCCAAAAAGAAAAAAAAGAAATGTAGTCAGGCAGTTTAGTGCTTCTTGAGGCTTTTTTATAGAGCACATTGAGCTGGACTTGTGTGTCAAATTTCAAGTCAATCGGAGTCACGGTGTGAGGGCTGTGGCCTTTCCAAAATGGGCCTTAATTACAGCGCCACCATCTGGCCAATTGGGCTCATGTTTCTTGGGAAGCATTTGCACATCATTTGCAGTTATTGGGCTCATTCCAGCTCACGTCAATTTGAGCCTGCGGCATAAGAAAAATAAACTGGCACAAACTCTTAAATAGATTTTCTAACCCTTTGGGGGTTGAACCCTAATTAAAAAGCATGTGTAGGGCACACACTACAACCAGGGCCGCGACAGACAGAGATGGACACTTCAGCCGCATCTCTCCCCACCAAAGCCGCCAGTCTCCAGGGCAGGTGTTGGTGGAAAAACGCTAAGTCAGCGTCTACACTGAATTCTATTTCATATTTGCATAACCCCACAAATGGGGTTGACAGCTCAAGAGGTATGGCAAGCTGAGATAGAAATCTGATTTAAATGGTACATCCTTGTGAAATTCATATTGGTATTTACATCTTTTATGTATTGATCCAGGTAATCCAGTAAGGCCAGTGACAGTCAGCATGATGCAAGAGACAAACATGTTGAGGTCACGCAGCTTGCATTTCTCTCTGTGCCCCCTCAGATTATTTGGGTGCATGTCACCCCTGCCTGTTGCTACGGAAACCTAAACGTTTCGGTTTGAGAATAAAACTGCTGAGGCTACTGATGGGCGTTCATTTTTCAAATAAGGATAACATTTTACTGACATTTATTAAAAGCAAATGCAGAATGGGATTGCACTTCGGTCTTGAATACATAGTTATATTCATGGTCTGGCTCACCTATCAACTGCAAAAAAAAAGATTGGCCTGAGGCTAAATGTAGTTGCCGACCCCTGTCGTAGAGCAATCAAATTTAGTGAATAGGTTTAAAATCTCCCCTACTACTAAGGCAAAACAATTGTCTGATCAGCCAGAAAAAAAATTGTGGTGTTGAATTCAAAAGCATGAATACAAAATGGATGCATATACATATATACATATATATTCAGTCTATTAAAGTAGGCCATATAGACAAAGCAAAGCATGTTTTAAGATTTCTTTTTTTTTATTGGAAATGGAATTCAGAAATATCTAATTTATTCAACGCACTGAGTCAGTACTTTGTAGAAGCACCTTTGGCAGTGGTTCTAGCTTCTTGGATACATCTGGATCAGTTTGGCACATCTGGATTTTGGGATTTGCAGATTTACAGATTTGCGGATTTACTCAAGCACGGTCAAGTAGGACGGTTAGTGTAGTTAGGGCTGTCGCGGTAACCGCATCACCGCGGTTGTGTCAAGGCACCCGCGGATGGCAAATGTATTATTTGTTTTCCATTTCATTATTAAATTAATCATTAAGCCCTTCCAGGCTGTGCCTGGCTGCATCCTCCGGAGCTCGCTTGGTCCCCGCCCCGGTGATGCCCCGTCCCCACTCCGTCTTTTCGCCCTCGCCTCGTCCCGGTACCCCAGCCGCGGACCCTGCTCGGACGCGGTTGCTGGCTCTCTGCTCCTCCAGTTCGCCAGCCCTCGATCCTCCCGATTGCTGCCGGCTCCTGCATTCACGCCGCCAGCCTCTGACACTGGCACCCTTACGCTCACACATCCACACAGAGGTTAAAAAGGCCCGGCTACAATCAGCTTTAATTCGCCGCAGCAGCTGAATCCAGCCCGAGCCTATCACCCTCCCTCCCCCGAGTCCGCCACAAATACGTTTTTTGGATAGGGATTTTTTCAAAACAATTATGATTCAAACTTCGTGTACACGTTCACATCCCTACTTTTATCACATTTCAGAATGTTGAGGGACAAATGGATAGATTATCAAACATGTTTGAAATTGTTTGGGCTAACGCCTATGACGTTAGACATTTTTTTCCTGTTCTTAGGACCCGCTAGTGTCTTACACTGAACTACACTGAACCGATCACGGGTAAACTAGCATGTATTTAAAAAAACAAAAAAAACAAAAAAAAGGCGGTACCACCGCATCCCGCGGCGATGAGCCACATACACAACCGCGGTGGGAAAATTTCAAACCGCGACAGCCCTAAGTGTAGTGTCTGCAAACAGCTATCTTCAAGTCATTCCACAAATTTTCAATGGGATTTAAATCTGGACTTTCACATTCTTGTTCTGAAGCCATTCAGTGTAGATTTGATTGCATGTTTCGGTCTTTGGGTCTCCTCCCTGACCACGATCTTTCCTGCCCGGTGTCACACTTTGGTCAGATGACCAGCTCTAGAAAAAGTCTGGGTAGTTGCATATTTTTTCTATTTCCTAATTATGGAGACTGACATGCACTGCCACCTGTGGGATCTTATATAAACTGCTCAAAGAAATTAAGGGAACACTTAATCATCACAGTATAACACCAAGTCAATTAAACTTCTGGGATATCGATCTGTCCAGTTAGGAAGCGTAAACAGTTGTGAATCAAGTTCACCTGCTTTGGTGCAAATGAAAGTGACAATAGGAGAGGAGAGGCAATGGCAAGACAACCCCCAAAAAGGAAATGGTTTTGCAGGTGGTGGCCACAGACCATTTCTCTCTCCTTATCCTTCCTGAGTGATTTTTCTCTAGTTTTGCATTTTGCTAGTGCCCTTGTCACTACTGGTAGCATGAGGCAGTACCTGCAGTCCATTCAGGTTGCACAGGTAGTCCAGCTCCTCCAGGATGGCACATCCATACGTGCCGTCGCAAGAAGGTTTGCTGTGTCTCCCAGCACAGTCTCAAGAGCGTGGAGGAGATACCGGGAGACGGGCCATTACATGAGGAGAGCTGGACAGGGCCGTAGAAGGGCCACAACCCAGCGGCAGGACCGGTATCTGCTCCTTTGTGCGAGGAGGAACAGGAGGAGCACTGCCAGAGCCCTACAAAATGACCTCCAGCGGGCTACTCGCGTGCATGTTTCTGACCAAACTGTCAGAAACAGACTCCATGAGGGTGGCATGAGGGCCCGACGTCCTGTTGTGGGACCTGTGCTCACAGCCCAGCACCGTGCAGCTCGATTAGCATTTGCCAGAGAACGCCAGAATTGTCAGGTTCGCCATTGAGCAGGTTCACACTGAGCACATGTGACAGACCTGAAAGAGTCCAGAGATGCCGTGGCGAACGTTATGCTGCCTGCAACATCATCCAGCATGACTGGTTTGGCAGTGGGTCATTGATGGTCTGGGGAGGCATATCCTTGTGTTCCCTTAATTTCTTTGAGCAGTATATATATATATCCTTCTGAATCATGTCCAATCACTTGAATTGGCCACAGCTGGACTCCAATCAAGGTACATTTGGATGCACTTTGGACTGTCACTTGTTGAGTCTGAATTTAATCCAGGGGAGAGGGAGGGGAAGTATTTCTCGGAGTGATGAGTATGACTCTGCTCTTCTCACTGGACTGACAATGTCTTTCCACAAATGGGAAGCCAGGTGGGAGAGGAGTCCAAGTTGACCAGGTCTGTGTAAGGCTTGACGATGGTCTGGAGGTGTGGGGGTGTAGGACGGGGTGCACCTTAGCAACCTGTACCAGGAACCTGTGGAATGCAGGACGGGGATGACAAGGGGATAACGCAAATAGAATAATTGTAACCTCTATCTTTGTGTTGCTGATTACAAGGTCTGCAAAAGATTGCTGATCTGTCAAATGTCTGAAGGAAGTGAAATTGAGTTTACCAAAAAATGTCTCTAAAAACAGAATAGCCCTCTGCTTTTCCTGTAACCCCAGCTGGGTTGCATACAAAGTTATGCAACGATATGTAAGCGATTTGTACCATGTGTACATTGGACAGAAACTCTGTTCCATACTTGTCCCAACCTGTGAGTCATTTTCCACTTTGAAAGAAACCGAGTGAGAAGCCAACATCAACCTCTTGGCCGACTTCAAAAGCTTTTGTCTACTGCTCTGCATCTTAAATGATCAAATTGTCACAACTCTGAAGCTGTACCAGCACTGTTCTTGCCCTCGAGAAAGAAGTCACATTTTCAAATCTGTAATCAGATCTGTTGGGAACAGATGTTGCTTTCCAATGTGATTATTTGAGCTTGTCAGATTTGCGGCCACAGCCGTTGTAGATACCAGTGTGGCTTGGCCTATCCCATAAATCCCATAAAAGGAAGAAGGAAGTGAAATTGAGTTTACCAAAAAGTAGTACTATGCTACTGTTATAGACATTAAAACATGCAGAGACCCACTGACCCGGTCAACTTGGTGAGAAAAGCTAGCACACACACGTTGTTTACATAACTTCCATAACCACTGCACATGCACATATGCCTGCATGTAGAGAATCACACACATTCTTACTTATTCATTCTTGTGCCTTTTTTAGCCATTGACTACGGGCTGTTCCTGTCTGATGAAGACCCCAAAAAAGGCATCTGGCTGGATGCAGGCAAAGCCCTGGACTACTACATGTTGAGGAATGGGGTGAGTCAGTCAGTCTTACACACACACACACACACACACACACACACACACACACACTGGTTAAATACTGGTTAACAAATCTCGTACATTGACTGGAAAGTTGGGATGAAAAAGAAATTAAGAAAGGATAATATCATAATACCCCATTATAATGTATTGATATGAAGACAATAACATCTGAAAGGGCATTTAATAATTGATTCATGGCTTTTTACACAAAAGTATAATTGAGTTTGACTTTTGAATGCACCAAGACATAAAATATGAACTTTTTATTACTGTCATCCTTTAGAAACATATCATGGCATGGTGTCATGTTAATTACCTCAAAAAAGAATGTAGAAAAACTTGTAGGTGGAAATCCACCAAGCTTCATGTCTATTTGCAAATGGAGTCAGGGCTTTTAAAGCCACTTTTTGCTGATTTCACTGCAGGACCTTATGGATGCTGTATCACATAAGACAATCCTTCTGTCATTTAAAATGTATTCCCACTAATTTTAATGGGTGCTATCTGGCTAGATTATTCTATCTTGTCAATAGCTTTATCTCCACTGGTTGTGTTCCTGGCTATTTTAATGCAAGGATCAGCCTCTCCTGAGAAAAAAAACTAAAGTAAAGTAATAAAGAAGTATTTTAAGTTGCTTTTGGACAACACTGACACTGTTGACCTTGCTGCTCTAATTTACCTAATTGACTACACCATTGCCTTGGTGTAGTAATCAGCTAACCTGTTGAACAGAAACCTTTCAGTCTCCATAGGTGATCATTGTCTCTGCAGCTTCATTGATTACATGTGGTGTGCCTCAAAGCTAATTTCTTGTATCCGCTTTCTAATTACTCAGTATGGCACTGCTACTACTACCACTACTACTAGTAGTAGTACTAGTGATCACCTAGCAACCACCTAGAATCACCCTAGCAACCACTAGTAATCACATAGCAACCACCTATTAACCACTAGTAACACCCTAGCAACCACCTAGTAACACCATAACAACACCCTTGTAACACGTTTGCAATTGTGATCATTTCATTTCTCAGTTATGTGCAATAGTATAAAGATCAAGGCAAAAAGTACAGTGAATTACTTACTTACTTTCATGATGTGTATGGATGTGTTGGCATGTGTTTAAGAGTATGTGAGTTTGTGTTGTGTGTATCTGTTGTTTTCTTTTTTTCTTTTTTCAAATTGTCAAATAAACTAACTAACTAACTAACTAACTAACTAACTAACTAACTAACTAACATTTTTAGTTATTTCTAGAGAACAGAGAACATTCTACTCAGGATAAACTTTCAACTGTTAAAATTAGAATTGTTTTAAAATGTGTTTATTTCACTTCAAACTGAATATAATAATAATAATAATAATAAAAATAATAATAATAATAATAATAATAATAATAATAATATTAATAATAATAATAATATAAATCTCAAATTCAACTTTTTACCTTTTCAAGCTGAAGCAAGCACACCACATTTTTTGTGTAGTTATTATATATTATTATTGTTAGTAATTATTATAAGTGAGTCCTATCCATATCAGAAAGACAAAACACAATGTTGAATCCTGTCAGATCACAAAGAATTCCACTGTTACAATTATTCATAAATAATTCAGTTTTAGGAAAAGTCAAAACAAATGCTGCCACCATATATATACTTAGTTACATACAAGTTAGTGTGATTATGCTGTGCCAGGCCTCATCTTTGTTGAGAGAATCAAACTAGCCTTGTGAGCTGAAGTTGAGCTTAAAGTTGAGAAGTCAAGATAGTGGATGTTGAATGAATGTTATGTCTATCAGGACACTCTGGAGTACAAGAGGAAGCAGAGGCCACTGAAGATCCGCATGTTGGATGGCACAGTGAAGACCGTCATGGTGGACGACTCCAAGATTGTCAGCGACATGCTTATGACCATCTGTGCTAGAATAGGTCAGCTCTGTCACACACATCACCTGGTTCACCTTGATGACTTGATGACTTTCTTCTCTTTATAGTCTCTCAGTCAATCAATGAAAAGCATGGCTGGGCAATATCAACAAACATTGCAATTATCTTGATAGAACTACATTTGTAAAATGACTTTCAGTGTAATTGTTGAAGTCTAATTTTAGATATACCTTTTGATGTCGTTTTTAATTATTTGAGTTGCTAAATAATGTTAGATTATGGAGGTATCACCAATTGTAATTACCAATAATGGCCTATTACTTCATGAAGTTGTGACTTGAAGTTCCCAGCAAAAATTTAGACCTTGAATAGATGGTGATACGACCAGTTGCACCCGCGTTGGAAAAACAAGTAAACACAATGAGATGGCGTCCATAGTCCACAGCTGCTACCAAATCTTTACTGTGCCATAATATACAAAATTTTGTGCTTGGTTGGGTTCGATGTTAAACTTGGCCACCTCCTGCACATGTCTGCTCCACATTTCTCATTCTCAGTAGAATTTTTAAAATGCCAATGTTGGAGGCATTGATGTGATTGGTGAGATTTTTCATCCCTAGCCCAAAGAACCAGGTGGCTCTTGATGGTTGTTTGATGGATTGATGGATTTCAGTTTTTAAGAACATCCACCATGCAAGGCATACCAGTGGTTCCCAGCTGGCAAGTGCCAATGTAGATCCTTTTGCACTCTTCACATGAAACATTGCACTGAAGGGTTTGGTTATGAAGTCAAACCTGAAGGTCACTATCTTGTGCTTTGTCAACTAATGAGGTTGATTACTCTGACTGTTATGCTTAGAAATGCTGCTTTTTTTGCTGCTTTTATTTCTTGGTCAGGCATCACAAACTATGATGAGTACTCATTGGTTCGAGACATCGGCGAGGAGAAGAAGGAGGAGACCACAGGCACTTTGAAGAGAGACAAGACCCTGCTACGAGATGACAAGAAGATGGAGAAGTTAAAGCAGAAACTCCATACAGATGATGAGTGTATGACACAAAAAGCTGACACAGTCTCATACTATTTTCAGTATTATTGATAGAAGTAATTGAAAATGCATTCATTATTCAAAGTTTGTACCATTGATTGGCAAAGGCCAATAGATATGATTGCCATAGACTTAGAACAGCCTATTTATTAAAGAGTCCTAGATACTGACAGTTAACTGGTTTGGGTACCATATGAGTAGATCAGGTGAATTCAAAATGCAGAGTAAAAGTGAGGTAAAAAAACGAAACTACTGTTGACCGGTTGCTGCTAAATAGCAGTTAATTAATGTTTTCAAAATTGTTTTTCCGCAGTGAACTGGTTGGACCACGGTAGGACGTTGAGGGAACAGGGTGTGGAGGAGACGGAGATGTTGTTGCTAAGGAGGAAGTTCTTCTACTCTGACCAGAACGTAGACTCCAGAGACCCTGTGCAGCTCAACTTGCTTTATGTCCAGGTATATAAACCACAAACATGGACTTTGCTTGTATTTTTTCCTTTGGAAGTACCATACCATTTTCTTTTTTTCTTAATAAAGGCTAAGATGCTCGTAGAGGGATACAAGGAAATATAGAGGAGGCATAGAGGACAGCACAGTTACAAAAAACTAAATTAATTAAAAAGTAGTAAACCTTTCACCATGTAATGCAGGTTCATTTTCAATTAATTTGATGGAATTAGATAGTGGTATTGACAGATTCTTTACATTCTGTGATATTTAGTCCAGACAGAGTTATACAGCACCTCTTATAGTATGTGTGTTCTCTGGTGTGTTCGTTTGTTTGTGTGTTAGTGTGAAACACTTTTTGCAATGCACACTGCTTAAGTGAATCTGTGTAGTCTGTGCTCTTTAGGCCTCCATAGCCCTAAGAACCCTGCATAAAGAAAATACAGTTGTCGCAGTACAGTAGAAGTCACACAAGCGTGAGCCAGGTCTAGGTTGGTGCATGGTACTTTCACATACCAGGAAGTAGCTTGTTGTCATGCTAGTTTGTCCATTATCCTGGCTGGCAGAAATAGCTGGATGGAGCCATGCTACCTTCCACTGAACCAGATTGGCCTTTACTTTCTAGAAGTTTGTCCACGCTGGGCTTTAGTGTGGTTTTGATAAAGACATTGCTAGTGAAAGCAGCTGGTGGAGAGTGAGAACGAGAAGTTGAGGGGTTTATAAATGACACCAGGGGCCCTCTAGTGGCTGGTCTGCACTGCAGCGCTTACTCCAGCCATTGAGCTCTACAATCAGGGCTTTTCAACTTTGCTGGAAGTGGTTCC
The DNA here is from genome assembly GCA_034670385.1 of Hoplostethus mediterraneus. Taxonomy (NCBI): domain Eukaryota; kingdom Metazoa; phylum Chordata; class Actinopteri; order Trachichthyiformes; family Trachichthyidae; genus Hoplostethus; species Hoplostethus mediterraneus. The sequence goes on from JAXDDW010000066.1 coordinate 1,396,059, forward strand.
TAATAGCAAAAACACATGGGGTAGGTGGGAAATATGTATTTTCTTTTCTATTAATATACATAAAAATTGTACATAGTACTGCTATTTCGAAAGTGCTCTATTACTGCTATAGGTACAAAATGAATATCATATACAGTAGCCTACAACTGTTTGTTATAGGAACATTTTTGTACAAAATCAGACTAATCTATGAAATGACTAGGCACGAAATGCCTAGCATCAGTGACAAAAGCATCAAAAAGACATCAGTGGCAAATACAAATCAACACCATCTCCCCAACATTTTGATTGTCAACAGACATTACATCACAGTCTTTTAGCAGATGCTTTTATCCAAAGCGACTTACAAAGGTGATAGTTAACACTATGTGGGACTCGAACCCATGACCCTGAGACTGAGAGTCTTATGCTCTACTAACTGGGCTAACCGGGCCCCCCAACAGCACAGCATAGTTAAGTAGGTAGGCCTTAATCTGTTAATTTACTACAAGTGCTGCTATTATCAAGTTGTACTTCAATCAATGAGAGAAAATGCACTGTCTCGACTTGGCTATTTCAACAAAGTTAGGCTATGAAGTAAGGGCAATCCTGAGACATTGGTGCAAGAACAAGCGTAGTGTGTCACTACTTTGGAAGGGCACAGTCGCTGCATAGTTAAGTTAAGCTTAGCCCTGGTCGAAAGAGATTGTTTTTCAATGACTCATTTTTTTCCTTCATGCCAAAATGATCTAATTCTCTGCCAGACCTTTCTCCTGTGTTCAGAAATGTCACACAGAAAGCAGACTTCTGCTGTGAATTGTTCATTTAACATGTGCTCCAGAAACTTTGCTGCTCTTTGTGCTTACATGTGTGGAGGAAAGACACAATTTCCTGTATGAGCACAGAGAAGGGCTTTAGCACCTTTCTTTTGCTGAGTCATCTGACATCATGATGCATGAGTGAATCAGTATGTTTGCCAGCAACTGTTGTAAAAAGGCAATGCCGTAGACTGGAAGTTGAGTGAATTAAATTAATTCAAATTCATTAAAATATTTGTTTTTTATGATCCATGCTAGTTGTAAAATCATACATCAAAGAAAGAGAGGATATAAATATTAGAAGAAGAATCTGGTATTTGTTAAAGACACTAGTATGAATACATTTATTATTGTTGTTCACTTAAATGTTGATTTGTAAGTGTATTATTCACGTCAATGTTTTCCTCAAAAACCCTTGACTCTGCATACTTCCCTTCAATCTCACCTGCTTCAGACTGTTAATTTTAGTGTTTCTCCTGATTGCCGTTGTGTGATCTTCTCAGGACTGACATCTTTGGTCTGTGTGTGTTTGTCTGTGTGTATGTGTGTACAGGCCCGTGATGACATTCTGAATGGCTCTCACCCAGTCTCCTTTGACAAGGCCTCTGATTTTGCTGGATATCAATGTCAAATCCAGTTTGGCGATCACAACGAGTCCAAACACAAGCCCGGATTCCTAGAGTGAGCACTGCTTTTTTATTACTTACATCATGATTTCACTCCTTAAATTATCACTCCTTGATTTCACTCCTTAAGTTATGTTTATGTCTGGAGGATCTTGTCAGATCATTTTCTAATTTCCAATTTAACCAAAATTTTTCTCCCCCAGTTTGAAAGAGTTTCTTCCCAAAGAATACATCAAGCACAAAGGAGAGAAAAGGATCTTCCAGGTGGGAAATGTACATTGGGCAATATCGATATTGTCAGTATTGTCAGATATAATAATCTAGTAATCTTGACTGAAAATTCCAGGCAAGATTACATAAAAATGAAATAATGAAGAATAAAATGGATAGAAACAAATTAGATTAAAGACCTCAGACTCTTTTCTTTGGGAAGCATTCATATTGTGACTGGAGAGGGTCTTGCCAGCTGAATCTACCACATTAAACAGGACCTGAAGATCAGAATAAAATGTTTTGTGCTCTAATTGCACTTGTCTTGAGTTGGGACTGTAAAAAAAAACAACTAAAAAAAAAGCAAGGACCACTTGGAATTTGGTGGTTACCTTAGTAACTTTGGGCTGCATTGATTTAATACATTTTATCTGATGTTATTCAATATTCCTGAAATGGACTTGTTGTTTTTCTTCTCTCCGCAGGCACACAAAAACTACCAGAATATGACAGAGATTGAGGCCAAAGTCAGCTATGTGAAGCTTGCCAGGTCCCTCAAAACCTATGGAGTGTCATTCTTCCTTGTAAAGGTAAAAGCTGTCACTGAACATTTATACTTTGCTGGCTTGTAAAACAGTGGCTTCATCATATCTAATGCCAGTGGAAAACCTGAATAATATTCAGTACGCCAGGAAAAATGAATACTACTCAAAAAGGTGCTCTGATTTCCATGCAGTCGCATTTCAAAATTTTCAATACCATTGGCTTTGGCATTTGAAATTAAGGTTTGACTCAAATTCAAATACCTGCCTAGATTTAATCTGCGAACAGCCGTTTTTTGTGCCAATACTGACTACCATTAACTTTGACCAGTTTTATGCCAAAATTCCCCCAGAATTTTATTTTTGACTGTCCGAAACCACATTTAGATCATATGACATTAAAACTCTCCAATGAAAGAGTTTACTAATGAAGTTGTTTTTTTTGTGGGTTAGCAGCTCCTTAAGGCAGGGCGAGGCAGCTGTCATTGCAGGTTTTCCAGACTGACACCACTGAAGCTGTTATGAATAAAATCATATCCTCATATTGGCAATAGACAACATTACCTGGTCAATATCCAGTTTTTATCGAAAGGCCAGTATTGGCCTAATATATTGGTTAACCAATGTATCAGTCAAACCCTATTTGAAATAGAACAATGTGACTTTGATGGTTGAAAATGTTTTGAAATTCCAGTTTTTTATGTACAGTGAGGACATTCTAACCATTCATTTATCAAACATCCTGCAGGAGAAGATGAAGGGCAAGAACAAACTGGTGCCTCGTCTGCTGGGTATCACCAAGGAGAGTGTGATGAGAGTGGATGAGAAGACCAAGGAGGTGATCCAGGAGTGGAGCCTGACCAACATAAAACGATGGGCTGCCTCACCCAAGAGCTTCACCCTGGTTGGTTCCTCACTTCTGCCCTTTCATAATAAGGGGAACATGTTAGAATTCAGTGTTCTCAACCTTAGCTACTCCGTCCTTAACCACATTCTTCTGCCTGGACTGAAATGGGAAATATAAAGACGCATCTTGTCAACGTGAGAAACACTTGCAACACACTGATTCCAACTGATTCCACACTGATACATTTTAGGTGAAATGTGGCTTTTGGTGGAGAACTGATACTTCCTGTATTTTGTTCACACAGGGAGAGATGGATGAAGAAAGTATTATTATGCAAGATGATATACATTCATCATTTTGAGTGATAGTAATGAGTGAGAAATCTATTGACATGATATCAACCATTTAAAGGACGGACTGATCAGTAAACCAGAAGGTCCCCAAACAACACTATTTTGGTCTCTTTATATAATGCTGGCTTACTATGACTCTGTGTATGCTAGTGTTAGCATGGCGCACCGGAGCCAACGATATAAAGGTGAAACGTGGATGACTTTGGTGTCTATGTTCTCAGCACTTAACGGGGAAGTTGACCAATGGGACAATTGACCAATGGGACAATTGACTTATTGTTTTAATCTCTCAAGTCTTGTATCTCCTCTGCTGCTAGGACTTCGGTGACTACCAGGATGGCTACTATTCTGTGCAGACCACTGAAGGGGAGCAGATAGCCCAGCTGATTGCTGGCTACATCGACATCATCCTCAAGAAGGTAGCGAGAAGATGGCCTTCACAAATATGGGACCAAGATTATACAGTATTATAGTAAAATGCCTTTACTTAATGCATCTAATAAATTGATCACCAATGACATCAATGCTATCTTTCCATAGAAAAAGAGCAAAGACCACTTTGGCCTGGAGGGAGATGAAGAGTCAACCATGCTGGAAGACTCTGTTTCACCCAAGAAGTAAGTGCTGTGTTAACTTGGTGTGTGTGTCCACTTGCTTCTTGTCCTTGTGTGTGTTGTGGATAATGCCACTAGATGCATTTTAGCGTCATATTTGACAGACAGAAGGAAGATGATGTTTTCAATAATAATACAAGATCAAAAAAATTAGATGATACAAATTTGATCTCTAGTTTCTTTTACAGTGGTATCTTGTCGTTGTAATTTTCTCACTGTCATTTCTGAAATATCCTCTGAAGGTGTGTTTTCCAGTCCTTTAGTTGAAGGAGGGGAAAGCATGTTTACCAAACCCAGAGAAGTTCTGGAAAAGTTCTGGAAAATGCTCCAAGGCCATGGGGCAAATTATTTGATAGTGAGTGGAGTTGTGAAGAAACAAGCATACAGTAAACCCTCTTATAAACCTTCAATTCCCACTATGTTTGAGCTTCTTTTGTGCATTATTGCCAAACGCTTATTCAAAATTCTGTGATACAAAATTATCTCGGCAGTTGAAATATGCTGTGTACATTTTTTTCTGTTGATGAAATTTAAGTTTCTGTTGGTGGCCCTATTTTCTTTGTCTTTTCAGCCATGGTGCCTATCGCTGCTCATGCTAACTACCTAGTTTATCCTAAACAAACCAGAAACATAAAATGATCCCTTCCTGTGCGCCAGAAGATGTAGACGTACCCTACACACAAACTGGCTATAGGTTGAATTTCTATTGTGTTGTATAAATCAGTTATTGAGAGAGATATTTGTTTCATATGAAAATGTCATGGATTGTTACTTGAAGTCCCAAGTGATTTTTGTAGCCAAAGACTTGCTACATACAAATCAGATATTCATCAAAATATGTAACATTTGAACCAAGATGTTTACAAAGCAATGGCTATGGATATTGTGCTGTATGTCACAGAAAAGTAAATTTTTTTACCTCCCTCAATCTGCTTTTCTCAATAATGCTAACACCCCCAGGTCCACAGTGCTGCAGCAGCAGTTCAACAGGGTGGGTAAGGTGGAGACTGGCTCGGTGGCCCTGCCGGCCATCATGCGCTCAGGAGCCGGAGGTCCAGAAAGCTTCCAGATGGGCTCCATGCCTCAGGCCAAACAGCACATCACCAGCGGACAGATGCACCGAGGACACATGCCTCCACTGGTGAGAAAAAAACACAACAAATACTGCAAAGTATTTAAATATACTTTATGAACTGGAACTGTTATTGACTCAAAAGGAAGTGGATATGCCACTATGAAATACACATGGTGTTCAGAGACACACAATCTATAGCAGAATATGATTGGAATAGATCTATTGTGATCTTATTATTTTCCATCTGATCGGGTATTGTTGAGAATTGTATTGTTGGGTTTTAAAAAGGTCATAATGAGACTATAAGACTTTAATCAGACTAATCCTGGCAAACAGGTAAAAACCATACTGCTCCTGTATTATACTGTCATGTAACTTTGGAAATATAATCATAAGCCCTTGATTTAAAAGACAAACATAAAAAACATATTTGTAGTTTGGGAAAAAAAGATAAATGCAAAGGCTACACTTTCTTTAAAATCTAAAGTCAATCTGACTGTGGTGACCCAGACCTAATGGTGATTTAAAATTCCTTGCATTCATGGTTTTTCATACTGCCCATGCCTCTCTTTCACTTAATGAATAAGATTACAATTTCTAGCAACTGCTAACCCCTTTTTAGACAGTTTGAAATGAAATTGTAATTACTTTAAAATATTCTGATATAAATTATACCAAGGTTCTCCTATGTTTATCATTTTGTCCATTTTTAGAAACATTTTAGAAATTTTGTGCATTTTCAAGAAAAGCGATACTTCTCTCTGTGGGACTCAGTCATACTTAATAATTCTGATACTTCTGTCTGTCCAAAGACCTCTGCCCAGCAGGCCCTGACTGGAACCATCAACTCCAGTATGCAGGCAGTCCAGGCTGCCCAGGCCTCTCTGGATGAGTTTGACACCCTGCCACCACTCGGGACAGATGCTGTGAGATTTAGCTTTCTTTCCTTCAAGGGTGAATTCAAATGATTTGACGTATGTACTGTGCAAGCAGTCTCACCTGGCCACGTAATTAGAGGGAAATCCATTTTTCTTTTGCCCCAAGGCATCCCAAGCCTGGCGCAAGAACAAGATGGATGAGTCCAAACATGAGATCCACTCCCAGGTAGACGCCATCACAGCAGGCACCGCCTCCATGGTCAACCTCACTGCAGGTAGAAACACAGGCACCTAGCAATATTGATATAGTGAAAAAAGGTTATTGAAAAAAGAAGCGGCTGGCGACTCCACATGCGTCGGAGGAGGCATGTGGTAGTCTACACCCTCTCCAGGTCGGCAGAGGGGGTGGAGCAACGACCGGGACTGCTTAGGCAGGGGGAATTGGACATGAACAATTTAGGAGAAAAAGGGGGGGGGGGGGGGGGGACTACAGGAAGACTACAGGAAGACTAAGGATGTTTGTAAACACATTGTCTGGGGTCCAATAAACTCCAATCCATCTACCTGTACCCAGGTGACCCAGCAGAGACCGACTACACGGCAGTGGGCTGCGCCGTGACTACGATCTCCTCCAACCTGACGGAGATGTCCAAAGGTGTCAAATTGCTGGCTGCCCTCATGGAAGATGAAGGGGCAAATGGTCAGCAGTTGTTGGGTGCCGCCAAGAACCTGGCCTTTGCCGTCTCCGACATGCTGAAGACTGCCCAGCCTGCCAACACCGAGGTACTGACTCAAGGAATATATGTGCATGTTTGTCATATTATCTGCGTTTTACTGGTTTTGGTTTTGGAACACCCCGATGCTCACTCTGATCCTTATACTATACTTTTTTCATGTACTTGAAGTCTTTCCATGAAACTCTGATTGACTCAGGTTAATCAGGTTAGTTAGTATGTTATTGACAGCTGCCAGGTTCTTGTTTCAGTTTGAGTTTGTAATATCCTTCCGATCAGTTGAATAATCTAGTGTTTTGGGTTGCAGCCTCGTCAGAACCTGCTGCAGGCTGCAGGAAATGTTGGCCAGGCCAGCAGCGAGCTGCTGTCTCACATTGGCGAGACGGACACTGATCCACACTTCCAGGTAGGTCAGCCTCAACATTCACCAAGAGGTAGTTGGTACAATGTGTTGCCTCTGTTTTTAGGGTATTTTCGGTGGTGGCCAATTGGTTTGCGTGGGATATACAGAGTCAGCAGTGGAAAGAATGGTGTACGATGTAGTACAATAAGTGATGCATGTTATATTGTCAATGACTGTATTATGCCCTCAATGGCTTTAGTGGTATAATGAGGTTGTATACTATAACCCCTCTTTTTTTGCATCTACATTGGACAGTTTCTAGGTAAAGGATCTTTCATTGGTGCAAGGTGGAGAGTCGCCTCTAGTAGTCAAATGCTGGTAACACATGTGTCCTCAAGACAAACTAGTCACTCTCAATGGCCAATCATACTAATCGTTTGTAGATCCTCCTTAAATAATCAAATCTATCTTATTTCCAGACTACTGTCAGATGACTACCAGATTACCAGAGTTTGAGCTAGCCAACAGGGACCAGGGTTATAGCTCATGCATTACCCACTCTTTCATCATTCTGCATGCATTTAGGTTTTTGTTTGGTTAATCGTAACCAATACATTTGCTTGTAAATGTATAGACCGAATGAAATGTAATGCACACTAAATTACAATCCTATTTTCTTTTTATTATAACAGTTTATTCAACAGTTCAGTTCTAGAAGCAAAATTAAAAGATTTTGGTTAAGCTTTTCTACAAACTATTCATATTGGTTCATTCCCATGTTTAGAAGGCAAGCATCACTTGGCTCGTAGCCTTGAATGTCCAGAGAAGGTTTTAAAAGCAGATCAATTTGTATTTGTAGGTAACAAATGAGCAGTAGCATTGAGCTCAGTGGGGCCAAGACTGCCTTGGAAATACACAAAGAAAGAAATATATGCATTGTCAAAAGCTTTTTCATTATTTCATGGGATTTTGATTCAGTAAATGTTGGAGATGTCTGCCCATACTTCTACCAAAAGGTACCCTCTGAATCTCCCCATGGTTAAAGTGTACAATATACATAGCAATTTTAATATGAAATTGAAATTACAGCTGTATCCATATGGTGAAAGTGATGCAATAGACATGAATATAATCAAATGTTGCTGAATATTTCAATTCTTACACTTCAAATGTGTTACCCTGGGATGTGAGAACAGAAAACTCAGTCATCAGACAGCAGACAGCTGTTTTTTCTCTCACTTTCTTTCTTTTGTTGGGTCACTAGATTTAATTTCCTTAATTTTTAATTTAGAATATCAAAATAATTTGATAGATGGCATGCCATGATTCTCTTGCCACACAATAAGGGATTTCAATTTAGTGTACACTGTGGTGGAAGTTGAATAAAATCACAATAACTTTTACTTCTCAATCATGTATAACTTAATATTAATTAGCACTGACTGCTAACTATCATGTGTATTTTTGCCATTGGCAGGACATGCTAATGCAGCTGGCTAAGGCTGTGGCTAATGCTGCAGCAGCTCTTGTGCTGAAGGCCAAGAATGTGGCCCAGAAGACGGAGGACTCGGCCCAGCAGAACCGGGTTATTGCTGCAGCCACTCAGTGTGCTCTGTCTACCTCTCAACTGGTGGCTTGCACAAGGGTAATCCAGGACACTTTGACTATATCTACCCATGCACTGGTCATACAGTTATACCTACTGCCCAGAATATGACATTGGGATCTAAAAATACCAATGCATCCCCTATTTGCCTGTTCTGCAACTCAAATCTCTGCAACATTCTTCTTCCATCTCCAGGTGGTGGCCCCGACCATTAGTTCTCCCGTGTGCCAGGAACAGCTCATTGAAGCAGGAAAGCTGGTGGCCAAGTCCGTAGAAGGCTGCGTGGAGGCTTCGCAGGGTGCCACCAGTGACGAGGGCCTCCTGAAGCAGGTGGGCATGGCTGCCACGGGCGTCACCCAGGCCCTCAATGAGCTGCTTCAACACATCAAACAGTATGCCAGTGGAGGCCAGCCCATTGGACGCCATGGGGAAGCCACCGACCGCATCCTGGATGTCACCGAGAACATCTTCAGCTCCATGGGAGATGCTGGTAGGTGGAAGGGAGTCAGGGCAGTGGTGAGGGGAAATGTTGTACGCCTTCAGCTTACTATGCTTTATTTCATGAGCAGATATAAACTGGGTATACCTTTTTTTGTTCTTAAACTTGAGTCTAGTGTGACTTACAGGAAGTTGCCAGTTGCCATTGCTGGACTCTTGTACTCTGGTTTGCATTAACACATCATCTAATTCTGGCATCAGCATGCTCCACTGACATGAACTGACCCAATGCACCAATCCTCTCCCCTTCTACCTTTTCCCCTTGTGTGTGAAAGGGGTATAACATAGTGTATGCTAAAGTATTAGCATGGAGCCTACTATCACTCATTATAGTTTAGGCCACTGGTTCTCAAACTTTTTCTGTCAGGGACCCCTTTAACAATGGGTATGTTTTCAAAGTGTAAAGTGATTAGACCTATAATATACATGAAAAATACATGAAATTCTCTGTGTGAGAATTGCATAAAAATCTGCCCTGTCAGAAATCTATCTATGTTCTTGCTTTGCTTTTGTCTGTATTTCTTGGCACTTGGACTTTTAGCAGCCTTCATGATTAATACCTTCATAGTGTTTTTTTTGGACTTGTGTGGCATTGAACAGTTTTAGAGCAGTGTCTTTTTTAATGACTGTCTATGGGGAAATTGCTTTTTGGGCCACATAAGTATTTTAGGCTGCAATACCATGACGACTACTACTATGACTGCTACTTTTACTAGTAATTGTCCAACAACCAACACGTAACACCCTAGCAACAAGTAGTGGAGCCCTAGGAACCACTAGTAATCACCCTAGCAACCACTGTTAAATACTAACCACCCAGTAATAACCTAGCAAACAGTAGGGGAATGCAGGAAGTCATAAACTGAAGTAGTGGTAGACGAGTGGTAGACAGGTTTCAGGGAAAGTGGGTACACCAAAAGAGTAAATTACAACACTTCATCACAAAATAACTCATTTAACATCATCGATTGATAATGGTGTAAACACTTTCTCTTCTCTTTCTTTCACTTTCCTCTTGTCCACCAGGTGAGATGGTGCGTCAGGCACGTATCCTGGCCCAGGCTACCTCCGATCTGGTCAATGCCATCAAGATGGATGCGGAGGGCGAGTCGGACTTGGAGAACTCACGCAAGCTGCTGTCTGCTGCTAAGCTACTGGCCGATGCCACCGCTAAGATGGTGGAGGCTGCTAAGGTTCATACCATATTTCTCTTGTATTGTATCTGTATTTCCAGTATGAACAGGTGTTTGTCTGTATGTGCGCATGAATGTAATGTTCACTAGTATGAGCAGTACAGAATGCTGGTAATCTCGTTCAGATTCAAATTTGGTAAATTAAATCAAAACATGGTGACACTTACATTTTGCGACGACGTAAATGGGATTGGTTGTTCAACTGGGCGTGGGCATGCTCTGAGAGGGGCTGGATTTGCACCTTATGACGTCCAAAGGAACCATTCTCTGAAACGGCCTGTTTTTCTCCGATCTTTGGCACCGTTTTTGGAAAAAGGAAAATACAGAAAAACGGGTTGACTTCCAGATTTCACATTTTCTCAGCTGCTTAGGGAAGTAATTTCCTGTGGAACATGTATAAGCGCCAGGAATAAACCGTTTTCCATAATATGGGACCTTTAATCTGCATGGGTTATACAAAATTGACCCGATTTCTCACCTGTATTTATTGCAGTGCCACACAAACTCCTCTCTAAAGATCTGACCTTTGATTGGTTAACGTCACACCCAATTACTTACTCACCTGATTATACTTTATTGATTGAACTACTGCAAGAGAAGGTTCACTTATTTTTGCACGTGCACTAATTCTCTTTTTTCATTTTACTACATGCACAATTTCCTCTCAAGACATTTTGATTAAATAAGCATTTCATAGTGAAACTAAAACAAATGTTTATAATTGCACAAGGGGATCACAGACCTTCAAGCATGTCTGTAAGTTAGAAATTAGCTGAAACTTAACTGATCCTGATCCTCATGGGGAAGTTGCGTTCTTGTAGCAGCAAATTGTAAGAGGAAACTAAGAATTGTAAGAAGGAAAACTATAAAATATGACATATATGATGTTGGATGTGTGTGTCACTCTAGGGAGCAGCAGCTAACCCTGACAGCGAGGAGCAGCAACAGAGGTTGCGGGAGGCGGCCGAGGGTCTCCGCATGGCCACCAACGCCGCCGCCCAGAACGCCATCAAGAAACGGCTGGTTAATAAGCTGGAGGTAAAAGGGAAGGAGATGGAGCCGGGGATCTAGAGAACAAACTGTACTGAACGGCTTTACCACCCAACACCTACAAGGCCTGATTGGGTTTTGCAACAGCAACATAGTGTCCATGGTGGTTGGTTTCACATGGCTTAGCCTCTTACCATGCACTCACACTGAGCAACCAGAGTGAAAATATCATATCATGATTTTTTACAAACAACCACAGTTATAGTTGCCCATCAACAGGAAAGTTGCTCAAGAATTGATGACTCCTCCTGCCACATTTCAAATTCTCTATCAAAATCCATTCTTTCTAGTCTGAGAAAATCAGAAATGCTCTGTGCATACTGACTGTAGGCTGGTTCTGGAGGACTAGATGACATCAGTACAAGTGGAAGCCACTTTTTATGTTTTATGCACCAAATAATGAGTTCAAGTTAAAAAATACTCTTCAATAAATTGTTCTGTTGTAAATGAATGAGTTCTATTTTTTCAGTCTCATAAACGTTTCAAAATTTTAGTCAGTTTAATGACTGAAGCTTCATTATGTTGACTTTTTCTGTATCCTCAAAAAATTGAAAACGTCTCTCAGGTGTCTCAACGAGCAACAAACCTCTCTATTTCTATCTCCCTATTTCTTGCCAGAATGCGGCAAAACAGGCTGCAGCAGCTGCCACTCAGACCATTGCTGCCGCCCAGCACGCCGCCTCGTCCAATAAGAACCTGGCTGCCCAGCAGCAGCTCGTCCAGAGCTGCAAGGTAAACAGACCTCACTTCCTGGTTTTTGCTTCTTCACCTCACTGACAGTTCAGTTGGCATTGAGGTTGTTTTTTCCTCCATACATAGTTTCTCTCTTTGCCAGTCTCTCTCTTTCCCTTTTCCTGACTTTGTTAGTTCTCTCGCTTTCTCTATTTTACACTCTCACATTCTCTATTTGCATCCTTGTATGCTGCATCCTATCTGCAACAGAGGTGGCAAAAGTGCACACATTGTTTACTCAAGTACAGATACTTATGTAAAAAAACACTCTGGTAAAAGTAGAAGTACTGATTCAACTTATTTACTTAAGCAAAAGTCAAAAAGTACAGGCTCTGAAATGTACTCAAAGTATAAAAGTAAAAAGTAATAGTAGTAGAGCTGACAACTTCAAATATTTCTCTTAAATAAGGCCATGGATGGGGAATGTCTTCTTTCTCTGAATCTGCTCTGTCGGCAATGTTGGCTGGTTCACTTTCATCCATGTCGCTACTAGTTCTCCCTGCACGGACATCAGATTCACTAGACGCCTTTTCTCCACGGTCGACTCTCCCTCTCGTCTCCCTCTTTTACGTCTTTTACGTCATTTTCCTGTTGTTACGTCTGACGTAATGATGGCGCAATTATGCAAAAATAAAAAATAATACTTCCCCTCAAATGCATTAAAACCAAAGTAACGAGCCTGTTTTGAAAATGTAAGGAGTAGAAAGTACAGATATTTGTGTTAAAATGTAGGGGGTAAAAGTAAAAAGTTGTCTGAAAAATAAATACTAGTAAAGTATAGATACCTGAAAACTCTACTTAAGTACACTAAGTATTTGTACTTTTTACTTCCCACCTCTGATCTGCAATCACTAGTGTTAAGATAAGATGAGATACCATGAACTTCACTGATCCTGTGGGGAAATTGGATCAATTGGGATACAACAAAGACAATTTAAATATAAACAAGAATAGAGCAAATGGTGATTGTGGCAGATTCGGGGGTGTGGTTGGGCAGTTGGCTGGATGCAGGGGGTGGAGTCGGGCTGGCAGGTGGGTTTGCCCTGCCCCAACACCGGCTGCAGCCCATCGGGACTGAGTGGGAACTGATATCTGTGATATTAAGCATAACATAACTGATGATTAGAATGTATTAAGTAGAAATGTAAGAATGAAATGCAAGATATATATGAATTACAGCACCTGTTGCTTTTCTCCTTCAAATGTTGAAGGAGAATATTTTTAATTTAAAACTTTTAATTGTCATAATACCAATTACAAAAGTGCTTACAAATACAATTTTTATTTAAAGAAATTTAAAAAAAAGAGCAAACTGACAAATCAAACAGTCCTTAAGATAATTTATCCAGTTCAAATAATATTTAATTACAATCAAATGCAAGATTATAAAAATGCCATGTCCTGTGTGTGTGTGTGTGTGTGTGTGTGTGTGTGTGTGTGTGTGTGTGTGTGTGTTGTCAGGTGGTGGCTGAGCAGATCCCACAGCTGGTTCAGGGTGTAAGAGGCAGCCAGTCTCAGCCAGACAGCCCCAGCGCCCAGCTCACCCTCATCGGTGCCAGCCAAAACTTCCTCCAGGTCAGACATAAAAACCTGCTACATCACAATCACTTCATTCACTAAGTATAATTATTATATTTTATTTTAACATTTATTTATCCAGATGAAAATCAACTGAGCTCCATGCTCTTTTCCAGCAACACCCTGCTTCATTCAAAAATGACATTTCAATTCTAGTCATTTTTGTGACTCTTTTATACAGAGTGACTTCCAAAGAGGTCAACAGTAAAAAAAAAAAGAACGAAAATGGAAATTATGATTAGCCTGATTATGACATTTTGAACAAATTGACCGAATTAATTATTTTACACAATATCATAGGGTGTCAGGGTGTCACCAGTTTCTTCATGAACATGTGGAATTGTGTGTGGTCCAGTGGTCGTAGCTTATCTCTGCTTCACTTATGCCAGCCCGGTGCCAAGATGGTGACTGCTGCCAAGGCCACAGTGCCCACCATCAGTGACCAGGCCTCGGCTATGCAGCTCAGTCAATGTGCTAAGAACCTGGCCAGTTCCCTGGCTGAGCTGCGCACCGCTTCACAGAAGGTACTACATATTTATACTATCTATTATACTATAGCAGGGGAATTGATTGATGATCTTGATAGTTTCACAGCTAGAGCTCCAGAATTTGATAGCCTAACTAACAGGTCTAACTTCACTTGAAAACGAAATGTTGAATTTCTATACTGAAATACTGAAAATACTGAACGAATACTGAAAGCTACTGGCAAATCACTTAAGCCAGGTGCACACTATGCGACTTTAGGCTGATTGAGCTGTCCCAGACAAAATCCCCACATCAGAGCAACTCTGTGTGAGCTGGACGTTTGAGGGGGTCAGAGAAGCAGACATTCAAACATGTTTAATTTTATCTGCAATGCTCTGGTAGTGTGTGACAATTTTTGAGAACAGTAAGCAGCAATAGCTAATGACAGCTCATGAGGAAGCCAGGCGGAAGAGGCAGAAAGCAGTGGATGTCTCATACAAACAAGGTCACAAGGAAGTGCTTACCATGCCAGGTGGCAAAAGGCGTTGGAAAGATTGTGGGGAGAAGCAACATTAACCCTGTAGGAACGGGTAAGTACATGGTGAAGCCCAGGTAGCAGTGGACCCTTCAAGACAGCCCATGATGTACATACATTCCTAGTAGAATGGCACTTAATATCCAAGGGCACAGGTATCCCCTGTGTTCTGTCAGCATTTAGACTCAATGAAAGCAACACAACATTATTTGGGCTCTATGATTTCCCTCCAGCTCTCTCTGCAGAACAGAAACCCATGCCACCTGCACTTCCCCAACCACTCTTCCTTCTCAAGCTCCATTTTAGCACAATCAGGTGAAAAACAAAGTGCCCTTTGGTGTTTTGGCGAGGCAGCAGGGTATTGTGATCCCTCATAACCAAGTTCAAGTGATGAATCTTTTACTGTGTAACCCAATCTGAGCCACATGGTTTAGTGTGCCACCACTACATCGTCCAGACAAGAAACTACAGGAAACAAGGCTGTTTAATGTGAGTGCTATAGAGATGTTAGGTTTTTAGGTAGTCACTTTGTGTGCACCCGGCTTTTTTCGTGTTTATGCTGTAATAGTGATACTAACTGATCAGCCACTATGAATAAGATCTGAAGTCATAACTATTATATTGCTATTGTATTGATTGTGCTTATGTGTGCAGGCTCAGGAAGCATGCGGCCCATTGGAGATAGATAATGCTCTTTCGATGGTGAGGAGTCTGGAGAAGGACATGCAAGAGGCCAAGGCCTCCGCCCAGCAGGGGAAGCTCAAACCCCTGCCTGGAGAGACGGTGAGAGGCTGCTACCATACACACACTTTCTTAGATTTTGTCACCAGCTTGTGCTAATGACTTCCAAATAGGTCAACACTAGAATGACCTCACCAACATTACAAGCGACCAAAATGATGTGTGCAAAGTCAAGGCCTTAGTGCCCTGTGACCATAGATTGATCGTGCAACAGAGAAGTGCTAGGTAAACTCTAGAAAACATCTTCTTATCATGTTTTTCCTTGTTCAGTTGGAGAAGTGCTCTCAGGATCTGGGCACTAGCACTAAGGCTGTCAGCTCGGCCATCGCCCAGCTTCTGAGCGAGGCCACCCAAGGCAATGAAAACTACACAGGTAGGTTTAACATGAACATACCTAGACAACAGCAGTAGAAAACATCTCTGGGAAAACCTCATATTATTCACTCACTCATTCATTCTCTCTTTATACCTGGCATTAACCTGCATTGCGGGTGTTCCCCGATTGCAACCAGATAGCTCAAAAACACATAAAATCAACTTTTTGGCAAATTAAATACTCTGATTGACAATTTCACTTCTATGTCCAGTATTTTTTGACTTTTCAGATGATGCTAAGCTAAATTGTAGCATCCACTAAACATGCATTTACATAAATCACAAAAACTGGTAAAGAAAATGTTAATCAATTGTGTATTCATTTAATATGATGTCTGCTGATACTGGCCAGGACAATATGGATGTCAGCTAGACCATATCACTCTATAGCCAAACATTAGTTTACTTTAACCAACATAATTTGGGTTTAATTCAGCTGAACCTGTCAAAACAGCCATTGGTCTGTGTAGAAAGAGGGGTTGGGGAATAGATAGCAAATGAACAGTCTTCAAATTCAGATTTCACTTCTTTATCCCACCACCCAACAGAGGCCCTTTTCCCTTGCAGCTTTGCCTTCATGGCTTTCATGTCCTTCTGTTCCTCCCTCTGTTTTGACCAATTCCTCATCATTGGTCTGTTCCTTGGGTGCCTTCACTGTATTTCCTTCTTCCTTGTCAGACATTTTTAAGGCTACATGTAAAGAATTACGCTGGTGCTCACTGTATAATATACTTATAATATATAAAGCACAACTATTAAATGCCTTTATTTGGAGGGCAAAGATACATTTAAAACACCATCTACACATTTCAGCTTACACATTTCTCAGGGTGTACAAGCCAATATTCAAGGCTTATTTGAGCAGTTAAAAGCAAAGTAATGATTCATCTTTTTTGGAGAATTTGTCTGGCTATCTTTCTAATCAACACTGTTAGGACCTTTTTAGGACCTGATCTCTCTGACATACTTCTCTGCATGTGTATAACCATCTCTCCTCACCCTCTTGGTCTCTCCTGTGCACCCTAGGCATGGCGGCCAGAGATGTTGCCCAGGCCCTGCGGTCCCTGGCCTCGGCTGCCAGGGGAGTCGGCGCCACCACAGCCGACCCACAAGCCCGTGATGCCATGCTGGACTGCGCCGCCGACGTCATGGACAAGTCAGCCAACCTGATTGAGGAGACCAAGAGGGCCATCGCCAAGCCGGGAGACCCAGAGAGTCAGCAGAGGCTGGCACAGGTTAGACAGACATAAAGAGGGAAAGAAGAGGGGGACAACAATGACTGTGAACAGCTGATTGTGTACTAACATTGTGGCCATCTGAACTGTATGGAATACACATGGATAATTTCTGACTGATAAATCTGATTTTGATCTGCCTGTTGGCTAGGTAATAAGGGAACTTGAATGACTTAGCTTTGTTCATGACTGAGCCTTTGATTTTCAAGTGGAGAAGACAGGCAGACAGGCAGCGTACTTGAGGGAGAAATTATAGTGGATGATGTCTGAACCGCCATTTAAGTTTAAACATGAATTAAACACACCTAAAATAAATTCTTAGATGCAGAAAATTATGGGAGAAATTAGGGAGGGAGTAATTAGGGAGAAATTATAGTGGATGATGTCTGAACTGCCATTTAAGTTTAAACATGAATTAAACACACCTAAAATAAATTCTTAGATGCAGGCTTGATGTACTGACAGTGTCTCAAACGATAAAAAGACAACTGAATATGTCTAGAGACATGGGCCAGTAAGGCTGTCCTAAGCCGTTGCTAGGGTGTTGCTAGGGTGCCCTGGGCCGTTGCTAGGGTGTTGCTAGGGTGTCCTGGGCCGTTGCTAGGGTGTCCTAGGCCGTTGCTAGGGTGTTGCTAGGGTGTCCTGGGCCGTTGCTATGGTTTGCTGTTACACAGCAATCCCACTAATTAGATTAGATGCAACTTTATTGATCCCTGCGGGGAAATTGGGTTGTTGCAGTCGCAAAATAGTATACAGCAAAACACAAGGACAAAATCAAGTACAAATATAAGAGTGAAAAGTATGAAAAATAGGAAATATGATGTGTATGTGTTGTAGGTGGCTAAAGCAGTGTCTCAGGCCCTGAATCGGAGTGTGAACTGCCTTCCAGGCCAGAGGGATGTGGACAACGCCATTCGCACCGTGGGCGAAGCCAGCAAGACACTACTAGCTGATTCTGTGAGCACTTATTCCTCCTCTATACTAAATTTGCAGCCAAAGGCAACACACCTTACTCTTACAAAGTGTTGGCTGGCATGAAGTTGTTTTCTGTCTTTTCTAATTTAGTAAGACTTTTACTTACTGCAGATTGCATGTTTGTTTACCTTGCACACCAAAGCATCAAACCTAGATGTATTTCATTCTCTAAGAATGGCTTTGTGTGAACAACTGCAGCCCAAGTTCAGTGTGGATGTGTGGTTTTCATCTGCCCTCTGTAGTTCCCGTCCAGCGGAAGGAGTTTCCAGGAGGTTCAGGCTCAGCTGAATGAGGCAGCTGCTGGTCTGAACCAGTCAGCCAATGAGCTGGTTCAGGCATCCAGAGGAACCACCCAGGGCCTAGCCAGGTCCACCAGCAAATTTGGGCAGGACTTCAGCAACTTCCTTGAGGCTGGCGTTGACATGGCTGGCACATCCCAGGTCAGCAAAATGTAGAGGCTACTTTCAGAGGATTTTTTTGGACCACTTGATCAGCAGGCCATTCATTGAGTAAGGGAGAGATATTCTCTGACAACAAGAGAGATGCACGTTATGTGATGTACCATAGTTGCAGTGGTTAGGCTTATTGTAACACAATGCTTGGCATAGTATGTAACAGACTGTGGAGTAAGTTGACCCACCTTTCAATTAATTCATTTCTAACTATCTGTAATAAAGAAAATTCTTAGGAATTATCATTTTCATTTCATTGCCATAGGATTTTATTTAACAGTGAGTCACTGATGTGGTTTGACAA
Source organism: Hoplostethus mediterraneus (assembly GCA_034670385.1). Lineage (NCBI taxonomy): Eukaryota > Metazoa > Chordata > Actinopteri > Trachichthyiformes > Trachichthyidae > Hoplostethus > Hoplostethus mediterraneus. Next base: position 1,414,820 of record JAXDDW010000066.1, read on the forward strand.
AATCTATATATGGTGAGAACCAAACTGCATATATACTGTACATATTGCAATGCAGTAAGATGCTGAATTGAACTTAATTCCTTCTTACCCCCTCACCTTCAGTCTAAAGAGGACCAGACACAGGTTGTGTCAAACCTGAAGACCATCTCCATGTCTTCTAGCAAGCTGCTGCTGGCGGCCAAAGCCCTCTCCACCGACCCCAACTCACCCAACCTCAAGAACCAGCTGGCAGCTGCCGCTCGGTAAGAGAAGACGCCATCCTTCATTACAACTATGGAATTATTCCTGGCAGTTGTTTGCAGGGCTGTGTATAGTTTATGGTTCGCTGACTGCGTTGATTTTTTTAAAGCTATTATTTCCTGTTTTTTGTGCACTTCTTAAATCCTGGAGTCTTTATGAAATGCTGAAGAATGGGACAAGGGTCTAACCAAAGACACAGTTCTGATATGACATTGTTAGGTATCTGAGGCATCAGCCACCCCCAAGTTCTCTCTGTACTTGGCACTAGTATTTGTAATGACAAAGTCTGGAAAAGTAATATTGCTGCTAATTCGACCTGTGTGACAGAGATAGGAAAAGATAGGTAGAAGAGTGTTGTTAGGAAAACTTACAAGTGATTACAAATTCAAGAGCTGTAGGGCTGTATTTTCGTGAATCAAGGCAAGGTGCAGATCTAAAGTGTAGGGCGCAAGTGGGTGTGTCCAGTCTATTTTGGTATTTTGGAGACCAAAGGCGCAACAGTGGTGCAGTGGTCAAAGAGGTTGGTTTAAGAGGAATAGATTATCAGTACACATTAACTTTAAACTGCTGTTCACCTTTTAGGTCAATAGAGGGCAGGGCATTTTAATATTTTTGTGAATATTGGTAAGTCATGGAAACTACAATACATATGTACTGAAGCGTTCATTCGAGTTCATTCAAATATTCAGTATGTACTGAATGAACGTCTCATTCAACAATGCTTTACTACATCATCGAGTTTGAAAGTGAGATGACTTTGTCTGTGAGGTTGTCAGGGTTACGGTTGAATCTGGACCCAAAATGCAGACCACGACAAGGGAGTAGGAAAAAGAGGATTTATTGAAGAAGCAGGTGATGGGAAGGTGGGGGGTGCAGAGGCTGGGTTGGATGGAGCTGGGGCAAGCAGATGAAATAACTTGTCAATTAATGTTTTGCCAATAGTAGGGGTGGGCGATAATCGTGTTTAAAATCGTAATCGCAATTTAATGATGTAATTGTGGCAAATTTTCAAAATTGTTTATTTTTATTTTTATTTAGGCTACAAGAACGGGGAACGTCTAGAAGCGCCAGTTAGTAAAGCAACCAGTGGGAGTGTCTGTGCGTGTGCGCGCGCATCAGACGTAACATCACTTTCCCGTGAATGAATGGGCCAAATACTTTCCCCAATGCTGCGTTCATGAACTGTCCCCTTAAAAAATACTACGTGGTATTCAGTCACGTCCCTCCGCCCCGTCCAATAACGCCGTGTTCAGACAGGTTTTGACTGTTCGTTTTTTGTGAGCCGCGAGCAAATGTGTCAAGCCGGGCAGGAAGTCAGACACAGGAACAGCATAGAGCATCCAGTCAATTTCAAAATAAAACAAATTTCAAAATAAAATAAAACAAATAAAATAATCGTTCATTAATCATAATCGAGGTAAAAGTTTGAAATAATCACGATATTGATTTTTAGTCATATCGCCCACCCCTAATTTATAGTATTTACTTATCTGTCTCTCTCTCTTCTCTCTTTCTTTATCTCTTTTTCTCTCTCTACAGGGCAGTTACAGACAGTATCAACCAGCTCATCACCATGTGTACTCAGCAAGCTCCAGGCCAGAAGGAGTGTGACAACGCTCTCAGAGAGCTGGAGGTAGCTACCTTTTATCCATCCATCCATCCTTTCTTTCCCCCTCTCCTACCCTTGTATTCTGTTACTTTTATTCCTCCTGCTTTTTGTATATTGGATAACTTTCTTAACTAGAGGGCTGTTCCACAGAGCAAGGTTACTGGATAAGCCAGGCCTATTTCAGTAAGCCAGGCTTATTTCCAGGGAATTTGGTTACAGAAAGCAGGTTTAATTTAGCTTAAGCAGGACCAGGCTCATCTGGTGGGATCATTTTTTGGGGGGGATTTTTGCCTTTATTGGACAGTTATCAGTAGATAGAGGGACAGGAAAGATTCATGACATGCGTCAGAGGTTCTGGGCTGGATTCGAACCCAGGACATCGCGGTTACGTTAGCCCACCAGTGTTACAATTCTCCAACCCAACTTCATAAGTCGAAGTAAAATATTTTTGCTAATTTATCACAATGTGACATTGGCTAAAGTTATACAAAGGTTAGGTTAGCCTACTTCAAATGTAGAGCTCAGGCCTGTATCAAACTGTCTTTTTGGTCAAACTTCTGTTTATAAATATGCTCTACAAATATATTTTATTTGCTTACTTACTAAACTATCCCAGTAGAATTTGCATTAATTGCAATGATGATAAGCCTAATAATATGGCCTACTAGTGAAAGGAGAAAAAGTAATGGTGTGAACCATTATAGGCTAGGCAAATAGGCGTTCTAAAAGAACATTTTGTTAAATTGTAAAACTGAGCATTTTCACCATTTGCTCTCATTTATTTATGTTGCAAGAGTGAGAGGCAGGGGTGAGGAATAGGTGCATCTCTGTCTTTGTTGGGGATATCACTGAGGGGGAGCCCCGGCGTGCATGGTGAGGTGACAGACTCTTGAGTGGTGTTGCGGGAGGTTGTAGTGCAGGTGGTGAAGCGGACGTCATGGCTCTGGCAGTCCTGCAGTCTGGAGGATAGAGTGTGCAGTGTAGCGTTAGACATGTGGCTGTAGTTCACAGGGGAAGCAAGTGGTGAGTTGTCTATGCAACAGTGATGTAAAACAGTACCACTAACGAACTCAAGGGGTCACCAAAGTCATCAAATATTAAATTCTACTTTAAATTTGAAACCATGGAAACTAAAGCTTTCCATTGAACGCCAGGATGAAGATAATAAGAATATGCTTTCCTTTCAAAATGCATGTTTAGAATGCCTTTTCCTCACTAGTCAGCTGGGCAATATGCCTAAAATCAGTTGTTTTAAGTTTTAGCTTATGTGTTGAGACTGTGTCCCATCTGTGTAGTCGGTGAGGGGGATGTTGGAGAACCCTACTGAAGCTGTCAATGACCTCTCTTACTTCGACTGCATCGACAGTGTCATGGAGAACTCCAAGGTAGGAGAAAACACTGCTCCTTTCTCTCTCCCTCCTCTCATTTCTTCCGTATTACTCAGAGAATGACGTGGTCTATGTATATTGTCTTCGCAACACCTCTCATTTCCCATTGACAGGTCCTTGGTGAGTCTATGGCCGGCATTTCCCACAACGCCAAGAACTGTAACCTGCCGGAGTTTGGTGATTCGGTCAGTGGTGGCTCCAAAGCCTTGTGTGGCCTCACTGAAGCAGCTGCACAGGTAAAGAAAAACAACATTATTGTAGTATCAGACTCTGTAGTCGGATGTTTATTTTCACTTTTGATTGTACCACCTATAGGAATAGAATAGCATAGAGCATAATTGTCCTAAGATCATTTTGTAGAGTTTGTAGTGGCAATGCTTTGTACATACATAGTTAAACATAGGACATATTATAGAATGTATACAAAAGTATTTCATCTCCATTGATGGCAATTCCTGTTGCTATGTAATATGCTATTGTAAATGAAAATAAACTCTATTATTTACATTTTATAATTCCACAAAAGAGAGATAATGTACCATTATGAATGGAGATACAGGTGATTTTCAGATTGAGTCAAAGGATAGTGATGGAGAAAACATAATTGAAAGGATCAGAGGCCTCATTTATAAAACTTTGTGTAGATTCCATCCTAAAACATTGCGTATGCACAAACCTCAGAATCTACTAACGCAAGAAAATATTCAGATCTATAAAACCGTGCGGCGCACACCTGTACGCAGTCTTCTCTTTATAAATACCCACCTGCGGTGAATTGTGCGCTCGTGTACTCCTCCCAGTGTCCTCCCACTACTCCTCCCAGTGTCATCCCACAATCATCCATAAATGGTCAATGCTAAATAGGTCATGAATTTGCCGACGTTGTTAAGGAGCCTTTGTTGGACTATCAATGAGGGAAAGATGGAGAGACAAGAAAGGCGACTGTAACTGCAAGAAAGGCGAAATTTGCGGAGAGATCAAGGTGCTCATCACTGAGGTTGAGCGCCGTAAAGGTGTACTGTTTGGCGGCTCAGTAGAGGCATCTGTGCCACATTTTGGAGAACAGCACAAGCCCTAATAATCCGGCACACCTCAATAAAAAAAAAAAAAAAACTTTAGTTTAAGTTACAGTGCTTTAAGTTAGTAAGTGCTTATAAGACAAAATAAAAAATAGTAGACAAACTGACGATGAACAAAATGCTAAAAACAATTTAAAAACAGTTTAAAAGTTATACAACATTGAGCATAAGGAGCTACATATGAGAGAGTATAATATGCTTAGCCCCTCAGTTGTATTTATGCCCCCTCTGTTTAAGCTTTATGTATCTAAAGAAAAATATTTCCATAGGTGTATGCTAGGGCGTCCATAGTAGCCCACTGAAACTGAGCTGAGGAGATCGATAGACAGACAGACACGTCACTTAGTTCGGTTTAGGTTCACTTAGTTCACTTAGTGCGGTTCAGAGAGAGAGAGAGAGAGGGAGAGAGAGAGAGAGAGATGCAAGCCGCAAACTGCTGTTTCTACTCCTCCCCCTGCTGATTTTGACAGAATCGGTATCGTTCATAAATTCTCTGCAGTGCTCCGTTCTTATGTGAGTCTCTGATTAATAAATGTATTCTTTGATTTTGAACAGTAGCCTCATGTTGTTGTTATTTAGCCTTTCTGAGGCTGTTGCATGGTTAAATCACTGAGTTTTATTTTATGAAAAATTGCCCCTTCAGTCACTTCATCCTGGCGCTGAGTTAAGAGAATGCCTTTGTATAAAAATAGGTTTTAAGTAGTGGCTTAACAGATACAACAGACCACAAACCCTGTGAAAGCACATTTATAAAACTATGTTTTTAAGAGGACTGAGCTTTATTTTGTGATCTCCCCATCGGGCGTCGCTGATTCCCGTGTCTGAAAAACTTTGCGGTGAGCTCTACGCATGGGTGAAAGGATGCGTAGAACTGCGCACCTTTTACCGCATATCATTTTTTTATAAATCCCGACGTTTGTGGTAAAATATGCGTACGCACATTTCACCCCAGTTAACGCCACTTTTTTGTGCGTAGCAACCTTTATAAATGAGGCCCCAGGACTTTGGAAATGAAAGTGAAAGTGAGAGTGAAAGCCGAAGTGATGGCCTGAGAGAAGGCAACAGAGAGTAGTGAGTGAGTGAGAGTAGTGGCATTGAGGATACGCCTAGCAAGGTACAGCACAAGCAAAATGAAAATGGTCTGACCGAATGCATTAAATTAATTCAAATCTTTTGCAATGTTTTCACAAAATGCTCACAAAAACAAAAAAAAATCCCCAAAGTTTAATGTGAGACAAAATGTTCAATAAAATCAACAGTTGGCTATTGTTGAAGGTTTCATCCTGTAAATGACTCTGATTTGAAATGATTTGTCTGTGGTGATTGTCAGTTAGGTGTAAACTGACCAGTGATGTCCATGTTGTCATGTTGTCAGGCTGCCTACCTGGTGGGAGTATCAGACCCCAACAGTTCAGCAGGTCAGAAGGGCCTGGTGGACCCCTCCCAGTTTGCCAGGGCTAACCAGTCCATTCAAATGGCCTGCCAAAACCTGGTGGATCCAGCCTGCACCCAGTCCCAGGTAGGTATCAACTTCTCACCAGTGCCACACCGATATGTACAGTTCGACTATTATTGCCATAATCAATCTAGTCCACCATGGTTAATCAGTCTTTTATCCACTTGTCTCACTTCTGTCCACTATTTTCTTCCCCCAGGTGCTCTCTGCAGCTACCATTGTTGCAAAACACACCTCTGCGCTATGCAACGCCTGCCGCTTGGCCTCCTCCAAAACCCCCAACCCTGTTGCCAAGAGGCAGTTTGTCCAATCAGCCAAAGAGGTGGCCAACAGCACAGCCAACCTGGTGAAGTCCATAAAGGTTTGTGTTCAAATCCTCATCGCTGCAGTGTGAAGCCCTAAGAAGGTTTTTTTTTATCCATGTTGCATGAAAGCAAATGTCTGAATAGATGTGGAAGTTAATGATGATCACAAGGGTTATCCCACGTCATTGAGCTGAACTGTGTCTTTACTTTGACAGAGACTCTATCAAGTGAAAGCTTATGATGAAATCTATCTATCTAGTGCCAAAGACATATCACTGGAATCATGACAAATATAATTAATCCTGTCCAGGCTTTGGATGGAGCGTTTAACCAGGAGAACAGAGAGAAGTGTAAGGCTGCCACTGGGCCTTTGATAGAAGCTGTGGACAACCTGACTGCCTTTGCCTCCAACCCGGAGTTTGCCAGCGTTCCTGCCCAAATCAGCCCTGAGGTATGCTGCCGGTCACTGCACCACTATCTCCACTTCAAACACCGGTCCACACATCATGAATCAGCCCTGAATCAGTTCATAACTGCATTCTCACATTTGCAGTTATAAGCTGTTTTGTGGCATTTGAAATGGCTTCCAAAGGACTTCCCAGTTCCCATTTTTTAAGAAATTCCATTGACCATAATATTTCTTGTGACACTGATAATGTTTGCAGGACTGTAATAATATGAACTATTTAACATGATGGTTCATTTTAATGAAGCCCCGCGATTCCAGCATGACTGTGCCCCTGTGCACAAAGTGAGGTCCATAAAGACATGGTTAGACGAGTTTGGTGTGGAGGAACTCGATTGGCCTGCACCGAGCCCTGACCTCAACCCCATTGAACACCTTTGGGAGGAATTAGAACACCAATTGCGAGCCAGGCCGTCGTCCAACATCACTGCCTGACCTCACAAATGCTCTTTTGGCTGAATGGGCACAAATTCCCATAGACACACTCCAAAAGCTTGTGGAAAGCCTTCCTAGAAGAGTGGCGGCTGTTATAGCTGCAGAGTGAGGTCCAACTCCATATTAATGCCCATGGTTTTAGAATGGGATGTCCAGCAAGTTCATATAGGTGTGATGGTCAGGTGTCCACTGACTTTTCACCATGATTTCTTAAACCCCCCCCCCGCCACCTCCCTCAGGGTCATGCAGCGATGGAGCCCATCGTGGCAGCAGCGAAGACAATGCTGGAGAGTTCTACCGGTCTGATCCAGACCGCCCGCTCCTTGGCTGTCAACCCCAAAGATCCCCCCAAATGGTCGGTACTGGCCGGACACTCCAGGACTGTTTCTGACTCCATCAAGAAACTCATCACCAACATGAGGTATACTGTGTGTTAAATAGAGAAACAATAATAATAATAATAACTAGATAAGGTACATTTTCTGAAGAAAATGTGTGTGTGCTTGTTGACCACAGTCTTGTTGACTTGGTGGTCACTGCAAGTGGTTGTTAAGTGATTCCAACTGGTTGCTAGGTGATTACTGTTGGATGCTAGGGCGTTCCTAGGTGGTTGCTGGGCAGTTATTAGTTGTTGCTAGGGTCTCACTAGGTGGTTGCTAGGGTCTCACCAGGTGATTGCTAGGTCATTACTAGTTGTTGCTAGGGTGTCACTAAGTGATTGCTAGGTTATTACCAGTGGTTGCTAGGGACTCACTAGGTTGTTATTAGGTGATTACTAGTGGTTGTAGAAGTAGTAGTAGTACTGGTAGGAGTTGTAGTAGTAATGGTTCTAGTAGTAGTCATGGTACTTATCGTAGTACTAGTAATAGTAGTAGTACTGGTATTGGTAGTAGTTACAACTGTAGTAGTTGTTGTGGTACTAGTAGCAGTAGTAGTAGTCAGGGCCGAAGTGGGACTCATTTTCAGCATATTGACAGACCTCTTTGCCTCTGGCATTTGCAACATTATACCGTCAGTCCCCACATTTCTCAGAAGAATTTGGCTGTTTTGGGACTTTTGGGGCTGATACATACAAGGACTAATATTTGGCCAATATGCTGCATTTGGTATACTTGTGGAGTAGCCTTTTGATCATTTACACAGACATTTTTATTTGAAAGCAATAACTGTACATAATGCTAATAGAATGCAGCACATCTACTATGTACTGTTTTCCACTCTGAGATGTTGACAAAACTAAAGTCCACAAAACTATCAAGAGGCAATAATAATTTGATAATAAATTGAACTGTTTGATACAACATATTGTGGATTTCTTAGATATGTTCCATGAGAAGACAATTTTCTAAAAAAAGAAAACCTATATTCCATAATCCTAACAGCACATGCACAAAAGACCAAAATGGGCCTAAGGTGGCAGACACAACATAACATTAGCCCTAGTTTGACAAATTTCAGTACAAAATGACAAATTCTGGGACTTATGTAGTTCAGTTAATCTTATATGTATCAACCCTATAATAGTGGTTCCAGTGCCAGATTTTAAACATAGGGATGACACTTACAGAACTTACAGTACAATGTCATTGATCAGAAATGTAAAATATTGCATTCTCTTTTAGCCACTGTATGTATTTCATTCTGTTTTCCCCAAAGTAAATGTTTCTAAGATTATCTCACTGTGTGTGTGTGTGTGTGTGTGTGTGTGTGTGTACAGAGAAAAGGCTCCTGGTCAGAGGGAGTGTGATGATGCTATTGAGGTGCTGAACGGCTGCATCCGAGAGGTCGACCAAGCCTCCCTGGCTGCCATCAGCCAGCAGCTCACACCTCGAGAGGATATCTCTCAAGAGGTACAGACAGACACATACACTTTCGCTATTTTCATTTTACATATATATTTGCCATGAATGTTTGATGAAAAGTATTGTCAAAGCATCAAAATGCAATTGGATAAACAATAGAAATACATAAATAGCAGATAACCGCACTTGTATGAGCCTGTGTGTGTGTGTGTTGCAGGCTCTCCATGAACAGATGGCTGCCTCGGTCCATCAGATCAGTAATTTAATTGAACCTGTAGCCATTGCCGCTCGGTCCGAGGCCTCCCAGCTCGGCCACAAGGTAAAAAAAAAATCATCGTAGTCATGCTTATTACTTAGTATTGGTGCCTTATAACCCAGTTTCCTAGTCTTACGGCTCTTCTTTCTTTCCTGCCCACTTGTTCCAGGTATCTCAGATGGCAAGCTACTTTGAGCCCCTAATCATGGCAGCCATTGGTACAGCATCGAAGATCCTCAGCAGCCAGCAGCAGATGGCAGTCTTAGACCAGACCAAAACCTTAGCAGAGTCAGCCCTGCAGATGCTCTACACTGCCAAGGAAGCCGGAGGAAACCCCAAGGTAGCAGACATATACAGCACTGTGCAAAAGTCTTAGGCACGTATAAAACAAATCCGTACAACGAAGATGCTGTGATGCCGCCCCATCAGATCTGGATTTTCCACCAAAATGAACTTTCATATATTGTGTATACTCTGCTTGCCCAAACTCGGCATCTATTGCACGCCCAACCGTCCTGGTAGGGGGATCCCTTTCTGAGTAGCCCCTCTCAAGGTTTCTCCCAATTTTCCAATAAGGTTTTTGTGGGAGTTTTTCCTTGTCCTCTGTGAGGGTCTAAGGCTGGGGGATGTCGTGTACTAATCATTTATTATTTTCACATGTTGTGCACTGTGAAGCCCTTAGAGACTGTAACGGTGATTAAGGGCTATACAAATAAATGTGATTTGATTTGATTTCAGAAATAATGAAATTAAAAGTTCCTAAATATCAAAATTTGACTATAAAGAGCAGTAATGTAAAGAAAAAACAAAGAAAAAAATCTAGGGCCAAATTCATATTAACAAATCTATGGTGCCTAGGACTTTTGCACAGTACTGTATGTCAATGTAATGTTGAGCCTGCTAGATGAGGTAGTAATGTAACCTGGGCAGATGAAGCCCCTGTCTTATTTCAGCCTTTGTAGGCCAAAACAGAGCAGAGGTGCTGCAATATGACATTTACTGCATTGTGTTTTTGCTGAACTTAGAAGTGGCTACAGTGGCCAACTGGCTTCTCACAACAGTTTAAGAACAATATAATAACTAAATAATGTATTTATATAGTACCATTCAAAAAAGCCACGAAGCACTTTATAAAGTCTTGAAAAAACAGCAATTGCCAAAATAAAAGCAAGGCAGGCGTCATAAAACAGAGGTCATTAAAGCTTTAAGCATTACATAAAAGCAAGTCTATAAAAATGGGTTCTCAGAAGTCATTCATAAGATGATACAGATTTAGCAGCCTGAGCTCCTCCGGCAGGTCGTTCGAATGTCTAGGAGCCCTGGCAAAGAACAGATCGTCTCTTAGGCCCGATCGTCTTGTGAGGACATGAGGACATCTCAACATAGGACGATGATGTCTTGTACTGTGTTTTGCTGAGGCAGATAAACATGTCTCCTATGTCCCCCTTTGTATTTGTTGTTGACCTCTGTATTCCTGTGCAGTTCCAATTCAGTTTTTCATGAAGTGTATCTAATCTAATCCAAACTCTGCTCTTGCTCCAGGCGGCCCACACCCAGGAGGCCCTGGAGGAGTCGGTGCAGATGATGAAGGAGGCAGTAGATGACCTGGGTGCCACCATGGCCGAGGCAGCCAGCGCAGCGGGTGCTGTGGGTGGCATGGTAGACTCCATTAACCAGGCCATCAATAAAATGGAGGAAGTGCCTGGAGATGAACCCGACGGCACCTTTGTTGACTACCAGACCACCATGGTTAAGACGGCCAAGGCCATTGCTGTGACCGTGCAGGAGATGGTAAGGGAGGCTGGTGAAGTGTCTGCATGTGTTACCACCATAGCATTAAGTGCTTTTAACAGGGGTAAAAACAAAAATACTTTAATTTTAGCAGTGTTCCCAATGGGTTTTTAACAGTTAGAGCCACGAAAAGCGCTTCAGTATGTGCTGATTGCTGTTTGTTAAAACTGATCTATTTGGTGTGGATGCACTTAGAAGCTATTGGAAATAGACTGTTCTGGTTAATCATTTGTCCTCAGGTGACCAAGTCTAACACCAACCCAGATGACCTGGGAGGATTGGCCAACGAGCTGACCAATGAGTTTGGAGACCTGGCCACTGAGGCCAAATATGCTGCCATCACCGCAGAGAATGATGAAGTAAATAGAACTTACCTCACCATAACATCTTGGCATTTGACACACTACATAGACCATTCCACCAATTTCCACCAAGTTGCTGATGTTGTTCATCTGACGCCGTCTCCCTGTGTTCATGTGCAGATTGGTTCCCACATTAAGAAGCAGGTAGGCGAGTTGGGTTTCAGCTGTACCGGCCTGGTCACCAAAGCTGGAGCTCTGCAGTGCAGCCCCAACGACACCTTTACCAAGAAGGAACTGATTGAAAGTGCCCGCAAAGTCTCCGAGAAGGTCAGATAAAAAAAATCGCTTTACTTACTGATATGCCATATTTTTGATTTTGAGAAGGAAGTAGGCCTGAAAATCTGGAAATTTACAGTTACATGCCACTACATGTATGACAAAACATTTTATGTTGGTGTCGTTTTGTACATGATGATATTGTATTGATCTTCACAAACAGAATCATGGTCTAGTTAACTAAAATGAAATTAGATGAGATTAAACTTTAATGATCCCTGTGGGGAAATTAGGTTGTTACAGCAGCAAATAATAGGATACAGCAAATAAATAAATATAAATAAATATAAATAAGAGCAAATTGAAAGTATGTAACACACCACAACTGACAATTACAACACTAGAACATATAGAAATATATGAATAAAAGTATGAAAATCCATGAATCACAGCATGTATGCAGGGTGTGCAAAATATCAGTAGAATACACTGAGACAAGGAAAAGATAGGATATGAAAATATACCCATGTATTAAGTACGAAATTACAGACAGAAAAATCGTAAAATATCAGAATATCAGCTAATCTTTGCTAGTTATTACGTGGTGGCTATATGAATGCTAGTGGTTGCCAGGGTGTCAATGATTGGTTGCTAGGTAATTTACAGTGGTTGCAAAGTTAATACTAGTGAGCACTAAGGTGGTAATAGTTGCTTGCAAGGTGATTACTTATAGTTGCAGTCTTGTGTTTCTGGGTATTTTCCCATTTGACATGGTTAATGTAATTGTTATCTGTTTCTCTCCTCCATACGTCAATATCAGTTCCAGTCATATTATATTCTTCTTCTTACAGGTATCCCACGTGTTGGCGTCCCTCCAGGCGGGTAACCGGGGCACGCAGGCTTGCATCACGGCGGCCAGCGCTGTGTCCGGCATTATCGCCGACCTCGACACCACCATTATGTTTGCCACTGCTGGTACTCTCAACAGAGAGAATGCCGAGACCTTCGCCGACCACAGGTCTTAAACATTACAGAGATTTCCCCCATGGGAATATGTTAGCAATAACTTGTAAGCCATAGTAAGCAGTATGTCATAGCCCTTGATAACATGTTATACATGATTAGATTAAATGAAGCTTTACTAATCCCTGGAAATTGGGTCATTGCTGCAGGAAATGTAATAGTTACAACAAGGGTTATATACACAGATGCAACTGACAGTTTCTATAGTGTTTTTACCCTTTAAAATGATTATTTTATTTATCTTTTATTTATCTATTATATTTTTATTTATATATATATGTATTTACATTTTTATTATTGCATAATATGTAAATAATTCTATATTCTTATTAGAGACTGAATCACTATATATACAATATGTGGCAACTTTGGTCCTCACTCCAAAAATGAACATGTTTTGTTTAATAACTGCAAAATAATGTCCAGGTATTAGTGAATTACTCAAAACTATTTGCAGAAACAGTTTTAAATGGGGAAACCCAAATGCAGAATATATTGGGAGTGTCAATTTCTCCTCTATACTATTACTATTCTATAACATCCTCAATCCGTGTTGGTGACTTTGTGACCTCCATCCACCCAGAGAGAACATCCTGAAGACAGCCAAGGCGCTGGTGGAGGACACCAAGCTGTTGGTGTCAGGTGCTGGAGCCAGCCAGGAGAAATTGGCCCAGGCCGCCCAGTCCTCTGTCTTCACCATTACCAAACTGGCTGATGTAGTGAAGCTGGGAGCCGCCAGCCTGGGTGCTGAGGACCCAGAAACCCAGGTAGGGATAAGAGGAGAACTGCCTGTCTTTCTGCCTGTTAGAAAAGATTAGAGATTAGAGGTGTTGTCTGTATCAAGGACTGTCATAGAAAACACAAATCTACCTTTTATTGACGACAAAGGATTTAGAGTAGAAATGTCACGTCATTAGTTTACCAGCTTGCAAATCTAGCCAGATGAAGATCTATTGAAGTAACAGAAAACAAAGACAACATCGCTGATATATTATTATCATTATTATTATTATTAATTATGTTTTTTTATATATATATATGCTTACCTCATCGGATAGTCGAGCAAATATGCTTCCAATCCCCAAAATACAAAAATAAATCCAAAATGCATTCGCACTATCTGAACTACCACTACTGCTTGGAATAGACCAACAGACCAGTAAAGATTTTTTAGATTTAGATTTTTTTAAAGAATTTTAAGGTGATCACTTTCTCCAACATCCAAACCAAGTTTCCACATGGGCACTAGAGTTACATCACATCCTACACATATAGATATGGTAGAGGTAATAGTATGTGCTCCAGAAAATGTAACATATGCAACTAAGTGATAATATCATTCACGTATGTTTCACAATTCCATACCTCAACTTCATCCTTTTTATGAAAGCAAACTTTATATGCAGACGATACTATTGTACTATTGTAAGATGCTTTATACATAGTGAGGCATCACTTCTTCTTTTCTTCTTTTTGCTTTTTTCTCCCAACTCCTTGAAATCAAGACCATTATTCTTTCCTTACTGTATCTGATCATGTCCTCTTCAGTGTCTTTTTTTTTCATCACTGTGCATCCTTCCTTTACTTTGCACGTTTACCTGCTCTTTTTTTTCAGAATATATTATCATTAACTTAGTAAGAGGAAGCATGCATTTTGCTGTATTTTGAGATCACAGAATAATTGCAGTGGAGCCTGAATTCTTTTAGAGCTTTTACATTTTCTTCCTAGAGAGGGCGGTGCAGTCACAGCCAGACATGCAAAATTGCCTGTGAAGCTGATGAACATATTTGGATTTGAAAGTGCAGCTGATTTTTCGCCAATAAAGGAAGCAGCCTCTCTCCACTAACCAGCCCTCAAATTCTGTTTGGTCCTGCCTTATACTCCAGAACTGATATTTATAACCAACTGCAAATAGTAAGATTATATTTTTTCAGTCTGCCACTCAATTCTTCATTTCACTGCCTAACAGTACAAGCATATGAAAACCACAAATATACACTGACTTGTCAAACTGCACTCACATCCTTATTTATGAGTTTTTTGTTTACGATCTTGTCTTGGATTTACCAGACACATATAAGCCCAACTCTGGGCTTTACTGAGATCAGTGTTGGCACCACACAGGACATTGGACATATGGGTGGAGGCATTGCGCAGACTGACTTGGGTTCAATTTCCTAACTCCTGTCAAATCACCACCGCTTAATCATATGACTTTAATGAAACATGGGCCATTTGTCAGTTGGCAATGGGAAATATAGCTAATATATGTAAATAATTATATAACAGTATATATACAATTCAAATACCATATAGGTGAAAAGACGACCTCAGGATTTTGGCTTGTGGTTGGTTGACTGGTTACATTTCTCATTTGTCCAATCATTTGGTATCTTCTCAGTCTGCTCTGGCCCATACTGTTGGAATTACATGTTCTCTAAATCAATGAAACAGTTTATACCAGCGGCATCCCAGGTCAAACCAGTCCCTGATTAGACAGCTAGAATGAAAACTACCTGACAGAATAGGAAACCAGCAGTGCTCTGGACCCAGAGGTCCAGATTGTAGGAACACTGTCTGTCTTGGTGCAAATTTTGAATAGTCCCTCAATGAACATATCAAAATAATCTACAAAATACTCTGTGCTGTCCCCTGCAGGTGGTCCTGATCAACGCAGTGAAAGATGTTGCCAAGGCCCTGGGCGACCTTATCAGCGCCACGAAGGGGGCGGCGGGGAAACCTCATGACGACCCCACCATGCTTCAGCTGAAGAACTCTGCTAAAGTAAGATACTTTATAAGATACAAAATACTGCCTCACACCAGACATTATTTTTATTTTAACACGTGTTTATCCAGGCAAAGTCAACTGAGCTCCATGCTGTTTTCCAGCAACACCCTACTTTACATTCAGACAGTTAGACAAATTCAGTGCTTTATAGATCATGGTATACACAAATTTATACAACTGCTCACAGCATTTTTTAAACACTCAAACAAAACAACTGTTCATTTCATTGTATTTCCTCATCTTTCTTTCTTCCCTCTCGTCTATCGTTGCCACAGTGCATCTTTATGCATCACTGCAAAATGCATCATTGAACAGTTTTGGCATGCCACCAGTGTAAGCTAATGCCATAATGTCTATCCTGATTGCTGCAGGTAATGGTCACCAACGTGACCTCGCTGCTGAAGACGGTCAAGGCAGTGGAAGACGAAGCCACCAAGGGTACCAGGGCTTTGGAGGCCACTATTGAACACATTAAGCAGGAGCTGGCTGTGAGTAGCCACATCCAAGGATGCTTATCTTCTCAAGGGACTGATTTAAACTCGTGTTTTAATTAGAAGGCAGGGAGAATAAGAAGATGAAATGGGTGACAATAGAAATAGTGTATTAGTGGAGTATTATGTTTTATTTATTTAGTCAGTACATGTGAATTTTGACTTATCAAATGAGAAAAGCTGAATGGAAATGGCAAAATTCAATAGATTTCTTTCAGTATCACAAAAAAGTTTTTACATTTACCTGAAGCAGAAAGAAAGCTGAAATAAATATACAATATCTCCTCAACAGTTGGATGGAAACATAACTAATACTACATTTTGGCTGTCGTTTGAGTAATAGTAAGGAGTTATCTCACTAATACCGCCCTGTTTTCCCCACTCAGGTGTTCAGTAGCATGGACCCACCACCTAAAACGGCCACGCCAGAAGAATTCATCCGCATGACTAAAGGCATCACACAGGCAACTGCCAAGGCAGTGGCTGCTGGGAACTCTTGTCGCCAGGAGGACGTCATCGCCACCGCCAACCTCAGCAGAAGGGCTATCGCTGACATGCTGCACTCCTGCAAGGTACAGGACAAGAAAGCATTCAAATATATTGTTCCATTGGTCAACTAACTCTCTAACATATACTATTTAGAGAGGGGTGTCGAGTGATAGTAGGCCACTAGCATCATCCAAAGTAAGAAGACCTTTAGCAATAGTCATTTTGGACATTCGTATTGCCCACATTTAGTGCATTGGTTGATATCTGTCCTTGTTACCCCTTCAGCAAGCTGCCTATCACCCAGAGGTCAGCAAGGAGGTCCAGGTCAGGGCACTGCGTTATGGTAATGAATGTGCCGTTGGATACCTAGGACTACTGGAGCATGTGTTGGTGGTAAGAGACCTTTAACCTCACACACACATTCACCTATTGACAGTGCTACCCATTCTTCCTATTATAACCATTCCCATAAGAATATTATGATTAGGTAAGGAAAACTAGAAATTTTGTTGAGAATTCTGCAGCCCTGCATGACACCGGCAATACCACAAGGTCATGATGAATAAGTGACTAAATAAACATCTGAGTTATGGTTGACCTGAACAAGCTAATAGCCTGTGGCAGTCAGGACCTGTACTGATGACCAGTGTGCCCTGAAAAAAGATCCAGTTACAGGGAGGGCATCTGAAGACCAACAAACTTCCTGTCCTTCACCCTACTCCCCCCCATGTCACTTAATTTGGAGGACAGCCAGGAGTGAAATACTGCCTGAGCAGCCTGGCCTCGGCCCCTCTGTTATTTTAAGTTTTATGCTCTGGCACAATAATCGGATAGCTCCCTTACCCACTCGTGTGTGCACTTCATTAGTTGTTTCTAATAATAAGTTTGCATAATTAAAAGCAAAGAAAATGGACTTTATGTAGACAATTTAATTGTAGTTAATGTAATAATCTGTGACATATTCTCACAAATAAATATCCGTTTTGCTTCTTTCTGTCCCAGTTGATTTAACACAATAGCGATCCAACCTCTAGCCAGTTTATGAAACCTATTACATTGGCTGTTCTACACACCCGGTGTAGGGTAGGTCTTTTCTGTGTGAAATCCTTTGATGCACAGGGAAGGGATGCGTTTCACATTTCCGGTTTATTTGGAGTAAATAGAAGAAGAACTGAGTAGTTAGCATGAGCAGCGATAGCCACCATAGCTAAACAGACAAAGAAAAAAGCACCACCTACAGAAACTCATCAAAGAATCCAAGGAAAAAGATGTCACAGTACTGGGGCCTCATTTATAAAGGTTGCTACGCACAAAAAAGTGGTGTTAACGGGGTGAAAGGTGCGCACTTCTACACATCCTTTCACCCATGCGTAGAGCTCACCGCAAAGTTTTTCAGACACGGGAATCAGCGACGCCCGATGGGGAGATCACAAAATAAAGCTCAGTTCTCTTAAAAACAAAGTTTGATTTAACCTCATTGATTTAACCTGCAACAGCATCAGAAAGGCTAAATAACAACAACATAATGCTGTTCAAAATCAAAGAATACATTTATTAATCAGACTCACATAAGAATGGAGCACTGCAGAGAATTTATGAACGATAACGATTCTGTCAAAATCAGCAGGTGGAGGAGTAGAAACCGCAGTTTGCGGCTTGCATCTCTCTCTCCCTCTCTCCCTCTCCCTCTACAACGGGGGAAATGGAATTAGGGCTGAAAGTTGTATTTACCACCACGAAAAGCAAGCAGGCTGAGAAACCGAACTAAGTGACGTGTCTGTCTATCGATCTCCTCAGCTCGGTTTCAGTGGGCTACTATAGACGCCCCAGCATACACCTATGGAAATATTTTTCTATAGATACATAAAGCTTAAACAGAGGGGGCAAAAATATGTAGCTCCTTATACTCAATGTTGTATAACTTTTAAACTGTTTTTAAATTGTTTTTATCATTTTGTTCATCATCAGTTTGTCTACCATTTTTATTTTGTCTTCTAAAGCACTTTGTATTATTATTATTATTATTATTATTATTATTATTATTATTATTATTATTATTATTAAGGTGTGCCGGATTATTAGGGCTGTGTGGTTCTCCACAATGTGGCACAGATCCTCTACTGACCCCCAGACAGTATACCTTTATGGTGCTCAACCTCAGTGATGAGCACCTCGACCTCATTGATAGTCCAACAAAGGCTGCTTAACAACGTCGGCATTTTCATGACCTATCTAGCATTGACCATTTATGGATGATTGTGAGACGACACTGGGAGGAGTAGTGGGAGGACACTGGGAGGAGTACACAAGCGCACAATTCACCGCAGGTGGGTATTTATAAAGAGAAGACTGTGTACAGGTGCGCGCCGCACGGTTTTATAAATCTGAATATTTTCTTGCGTTAGTAGATTCTGAGGTTTGTGCGTACGCAATGTTTTAGGATGGAATCTACACAAAGTTTTATAAATGAAGCCCCTGGACACACTGTTTGTTTGACAAGTCATCTCTGGGAAGTGCAGTAAGAAACACCACAGCAATGACCGCTTGTCACCAAAGATGGAGACAAAGTAAATAAACAGGATCTTGAGGATTACCAATCTAAATAATAAATATAATTGCATGCAGATGGAAACAAAACCAGTGAACCAGAAAAGGAAATGGCTATGCCTAGTGCAGCCAGCGATCCTGTTCACACTGCAAAATCCGAAGCCAATGCGGCACTTTTTCCCACCATAAACGTGTCCTTTTGTCTGTACGAACCTGCCAACATTAGTCTCCACAGAAAGTATACGATGGCCTTCATTTCCTTTTATAGTCACAAATAATGGTGTGGTCTCCAGTTACAAACTGCCTACAAACTTATATCACCAAAGCAATATCTCACAGCATGATCACTGCATCGTTACAAAGGCAAACACCTCTACTGTATCTTGAATGTGAAGGTTGTCATGAGTTTGATCCACCATTTTCTTTCCTCTTCCCAATGCTCTATGTTCCTTCACTGTTGTGTCTTACTGGTGACTGTGCTAGCCGGTGAGTAGGCCACATGATTGACCTGCACAAGTGTGGAGCTGCATCAGTTGAATGTCTCAGGACATACTTTGCACCTCAACAACCCTACAGAGTACAGTGTCAGCACCATATTAGCAAACACCAGACCAGCTCAGCTCTCCTTATCTTGGATGATGATGTTAAGATTACCTCTCTTAGACCTGGATCGAAGTAGTCCGCACAAGCCAAGTCAGGACACAGCCTGAGAGTGCTGAATCAGTTAACATAGTTCATATAGCAGTAGACTGATGTTAGGTTGACCGTGCATTCACACTGAGCAACTTCCTTGATTGGTCACTCTATTCTGACAGATTGTGGGTGGTGCCACAGGCTCTGATTTCATCTATGTAGTGGTCTGCAGCTACAAAGCTTTGAACAGGAAAATCACCGTTCTCCAAGCATTGTTTTTGATACCTTTATTCTTGTAGTATTTCAAATTAAACTAGTTGATAATTGGGAAGCTTTAAATGGCTGGAATTAACATCTTGTCCATTTTGAACTTGCCAGGTGGAACATGGATAGATTGTCGATAGGCAAACAAACAAGTGCAGAAATTGGATTGGCTGTTGATGGCTGATGACCATGAACCGTTCAGCCATGGCCAACTTTTCTCAGACAACAAGCTTGTTGGTCGCTCAGCTCTATAGGAAAATAATAGACTTCTGGTGACTTGTTGATTGTGTTGCTCACAGTGTGAACACATGGTTAGTTCGATTTTTCTTGGATTGCCATCAGATGAGCACATCGCACAGTGAGACTGCTCACCTCAAAACCTCATGTCACAGGTCAATTAACATTATCTAGTGTTGTCGCATGGAGTTTTGTGTATCTTGTTGTGTGACACGAAACATGCCATATGTCCTATTTCCCTATGCCCAATACTGTTGGCAGTGGAGGTCATTCATGGGGAGTTCAGGTAATGGGGTAGTCACAGCATGTGTGAATGTGTTGTCTTAACGTGTGTCTGTGTCAATGTGTTGGTACATGTGATGTGTGTCCGTGTGCATTTGCATGTATACTATAGATTTGTGTTTGGCTGTGGCATTAGTTTGGCCCAGCGCATGCTTTCCTGTGCAGCTACATTCATGCTCCGGTCTTTTCATGGCAACACATCTGAATGAACTTGAGCTAGGCATAGACTGAGCCCTGTTAATGCCCTGCACCTGTCATGCACTGCTCCAACCTGGATCTGGCCATCGAGGACACACTCAGTTACTGACATGAACTACAGCTGCAGCCAAAACCAAAAGCCAAACACACATATGAGCACCAACAATTCAAACATTAATCATTATTTTCCTTGAAATATTAGATTGTCCTCATTGGTTGGATGCCAATATTTAAAATAAATCAAGCTCTTCATTAATACACATTATTAGGTATTAGGCATACACATTATTGGTATTAATGTACTGTCTCATTTTGTGCAAAGATTACACCATTGATGTGAGCGTCTGAAATAATACAAGTTTATACATTCTCCTGTAAAGTTTACAGAGCAGTAAGCAGTGTTCACAGCTAGTAAAAGATGATCGGTAACTGTCGGGATGTTCCAGCTTAGCATGTGATGGCATTTTAAGAGGACAGGTACTGTTAAGTAAGTCTGAGATTTGAGTGTTACACTGTACGATATTAAGCATCTGTGATGCAGTGCACTACAGTGGCCCAGAAGGCCCGATTGGAATAAATATGAGGTAAGATGAAAGGTTGTGACTGTCTCTATTTTGTTTTGCCTCCACCAACAGATCATCCAGAAGCCCACCCATGAACTGAAGCAGCAGTTAGCCAACTACTCCAAGCGTGTGGCTGGCTCTGTCACTGAGCTTATCCAGGCCGCTGAGGCCATGAAAGGTACCTTGACCTTTGACCTCTTCAGTGACAGAACCATATTCCTAACTTGTCACCCTCCTTGCTTCTCTTGGGAGTAGCTCTTAATTTCTTTATTTACAGAATGGTGCCAATGCACAATTTGTGTTAATGAGTCTGATATGGCTGGATTGCTGTAGGCAATATAGCTGAAAGCAGTGCTTAATTTGTAAAATAAGAGATGCCGGGGGGCAAAATCGGATTCTTGGCATTTGCCGGGGCTAGCCCCAGCACAAATTAAGCACTGGCTGAAAGCACCAAGGGGTATAAACTTTACACAGCTGTTGAGGAAGATTCAGAGTGGCCTTTTGACTCTGCTAGCTAAATTAATTTTCTGGTAATTGATATATCACTGGGACCAAAAGTTAATTCATTATATTATGAATACATTTTTAGTATGTATTCAAAATTAATGTGGAATGTCAGTATGTAAGTAATGAATATTCTCAAATTCTTGATACAGTTGTCTAATTGTTCGAAGCCTTTGTATTTCAATGTGTCCTCGTGATATTCAGCTGTGGACTACAATTTGAAAATACTCAAATTGTATGGCTCTGGAATAAGAATCTGACTAACGATCCATACATCTTCATAAACATGAAAACTGAAATCAAGACAGTTTGTGTTTATATGGTTGTGGCATTGCAACAAAGCACAATATATCACACACTCTCAATTTCTGTTCTGATTGCAGCAAAGAGGAAAATGTCTCTAATTTCTGTTTGCTCTATTGCAAAGACCCCTGCTCTGTGTTATATCATTTTACTAGTATTTTGCATGGTGATATATTACCTCTTCACTAGATGTTTCTGTTGGATCTCTAATTAGCTAGCCTATTCCTCTGTGACTTAAGATATTTATACCTCTCAATATTGTTACAATTCCTTGGTCACTGATAGGAGGCAATATAAATTAAAAAAAAAATGTATGCCTGTACACATGCATGCAAAGTTAAACACATTTTATCAAAGTAGTGATATTCTGGGCTGAAACATTTGGTTGTTGGAAACAAAGTTGACAGTCAAAATGTCTATATAACCGTACTGCATAAATTAGCAAGTCATTCTGCACCAGCATGGAGAATGTCTAGTACCTCATGTGGAGCTTCAATAGTGCCTCCATTCGGAGACATTGTGTAATACCACCTTTTGCCCATAACTATATTTTGGCAAAATTCCAATATTGGCCACTAGGTTCAGCTGCTTGAAATATCCATCGGGCTGAGAGTTAGGAGAGGGTGGCCTCATATGTACTTTCTAGTGGAAGCCTTGTTTTCAGTACTGGCTCTCAGCTGCTGCCTCAGGGTTCTACTGTTTCACACAGCTATCTTCAGGGATCCCTCTTATAAGTGTTAAGTACAAACTGCATTGTATTCGAGGCAATGCCATGAGCGCATCACTCACTAAATGGGACCCAAAGGCACCCCCCTGCTTTATTTCACAGTATAATGTTCCTCAAGTCCTATTTAAGAGACATTAGCTTCACCTGAATCCCTGTTGCATGCATCGTTATAAGTGAATGTCTTGAGTTAATAGATGAGGCAAAAATATCTGCCTGAGCGATGAAAGACAATGAGGTTTTATCGCTTTCTGTAAACCACTTGAGACTTGGCCTCGAGTCCAACTCGAGTCAAAGAGATTTTACTGGCATTTAGAGAAACCTGAAAGACTTGTGACTTGACTTGCAATTTGCTCATAAAGACTTGCGATTTGACTTGAGACTTGTTACAAATGACTTGGACTTGAGCAGAGATACTTAAAAACACCTCTGCATATCCCCACTATCCCCCTCAGCTATGTTTTCATATTCAGCTAATGCAAATCTGAAGAAGAGTGTATAATATAGCATACAATCATGTTGTCACTGTGTTGTTTGTATGTCACAGGTACAGAGTGGGTGGACCCTGAGGATCCCACTGTTATTGCAGAGAATGAGCTGCTTGGAGCGGCAGCAGCTATTGAAGCAGCTGCCAAGAAACTGGAGCAGCTGAGACCCAGGACCAAACCCAAGGTGAGAGGGCTTTTTCCACCAGTGTCAGGACTCCCCACCATTCACACTTACCCCGTTACCTCAGCCTCAGTGGCAGACATATTATCCTCCCCTACTGTAGATCATTCCATGTGTATGTTAGTTTGCTTCAGTTATCAGCTCCTCACTCCATGGATGATATCCCCACATCCTGCCTACTTTAGCTTTGTATACTACCCTTCCACTTAAAATAAGTTAACATCCATTTAAATGTCAGAATAACATTAAAACTTTGCTCCATTCTTGACACAATTATCCTCATGCTGTAGGTCAGAACAAGCCCTGTTAACATTTGTGAGGACTGTGCAGTGGCACAGATCGTCACACCCCTGTAAGGTGAACATGTTTAGTGATTTTTAGTGACATTTGCTTGCTGTACTTGTAAACAGGAGGCAGATGAGAGCCTGAACTTTGAGGAGCAGATTCTGGAGGCAGCAAAGTCCATTGCAGCCGCAACCAGCGCTCTGGTCAAAGCTGCTTCAGCGGCTCAGAGAGAACTGGTTGCTCAAGGGAAGGTACGTCTGAACTGTATTGGTTGCATAAACACACTTTGGTAAAATCTGCCACAAATTCAGGATGCTTTTGGGAACTTTTAAACAGTCTGACCACACCACTACCAGTATAAGGCACTAAAAGCCAACTCATCAGTTACTGACCCTCTAGAACAACTTGCTATGATATATATATATATATATGACACCCAGAACCAAATCCCAACCAAATTCATCAAGAAAATTTAAAATGATTTGATTTGTAATTGTCTTGGAAAACCACCCCAAATAAACCTTAAACTCAGCTGCTAAATCTCTCTCTGTGTATTAATATTTAATGTAATATTTCTGAGTGCGTTGGCAACATCAGGATACTGGTCATGCTAATAAAGCCGATCTGATTCTGAAAGTTTCTAAGCTCTTTATCTGCCAACAGGTCGGCGCTATCCCAGCCAATGCAGTGGATGATGGACAGTGGTCTCAGGGGCTCATTTCAGCTGTAAGTGTCTTCTCAGAAGCTTTATATGATCTTCAAAAAGCTTCAAAATCAGCAGTGAAACATCTCCTCACTATCTGTCTCCTTCAATTCTCAGGCCCGAATGGTTGCAGCAGCAACTAACAATCTGTGTGAGGCAGCCAATTCTGCAGTGCAGGGTCATGCCAGTGAGGAGAAGCTGATATCTTCAGCCAAGCAGGTGGCAGCTTCCACCGCTCAGCTCCTGGTTGCCTGCAAGGTCAAGGCTGACCAGGACTCCCAGACCATGAAGAGGCTACAGGTCAGCACTCCATGCAGCTTTACATACTCCCTTTGGCGCTCCAGGAGAGTCAATACAAATTTGATTCCAGTCCTGTAACTTTAGTTAAGCATGATGGGATTGTCTGCGCCCTAATTACCCATTCTCTGGTGTTCATACCAGTTAAGAACACATGAAGAAATAACTGAATGTGAGCATCAGTTTAGACAGCAGTTTGCCCTCACTTCATTTTGTTATGCTATTCTTTCCAAGCATGAGGAACTACTCGCTGTCAGATGTCAACATCTTCCCCCTTATACCCATAAACCCTTGTGTTTTGGGGTCGTTTACTGTAGTTAGTTTGAATAACGAACCATACCGCACTTGGAAGAGGAGTGAGACCCACATCTTCCGGCGTCTCGGTGCAGTTATGTGGAACCACCACAATTCGAATGGCATTGTTTTCAGCTGGCCGAAAGAAGTAAACACTCCAGAGTTCAAATAAACCGTTCTGAATATGCTTGATGGGAATGCACCCTAGGAGATGAAGGTTGGGACATTTGACCTAATGTCTCCTAGGGATTTACCTGTTGTGGAAGCCATGTATTGATTTATTTTATATTGTCAATCATTCTACCCTGCAGTTGCTAAGGCCTTGGTTTAAGCATATGCCACCACACAGAAGTCTTTCTCTCTTGTTGCCTGAGCAATTAAGTGTACTGGAGGGCAGGCGGTGAGCTAAGGTCTATAAATAGGTTTGAGAGTCAGTTTCTAGGTTTACAGGTAAGTCCTCTTAGCTGTACAGCTGCCACATCAGGATTAGGCCGGTCTATGTTTAGCACAGGTTGGAGCAGCCCTTTATCTGTGGCTGCAGTTTAATTTATCTAGAGAAAGTAGCCCTTGGAATTGGGGCATTCATTTAAGAACTCATTTTTGAAGTGTGAAAGCATTGCTGCTTTTTGGAGTTGGCTCAGCTCAATTGTAGCCATTGCTTTTTACTATATGCTTTATTTTGGTATTTGTATTAGAAGCTGACATAGTAGGATAGAAGGTAGAGGACGCTCTTATTCTTGACAAATTACACTGAAGACTGATTCCCTCTTGGAAGAAGTCTACCAGATAACCCGTTAGACTCGTTTTGACCTTTACCATTTCCACAGTGTGTAGCTGATGCAGCCAGTCCCTGCAGTTAAGACATTAAAAACTAAACTTAAACTTAAAAGTATACCTCACCTCACGAACCCACAAATAATATATTTAAGGCTGTGTGAATGCTAGCTGTTTGCACACCAACCAGACCAGGCCATCTCATATTCTCTGATCCAATCAACAGTGACTTATCTCGTCCTGTTCTGGGCTTGCAGCTGCCACTTGGGTAATTCCCATATATTTGTGTCTACAGTATCTCTGGAAACAGCATAACTTGGAAATGTTGCATCCATCATTGGAAACTTCAGCCTTGATTGCTGCTACAAGAAATTGCACACTTTTACAAGGCTGTGTAATTATTCAGTGTGCTAAGTAATTAATGTCCATTCGGACCCCCCACCAACCCATATATGGCTATTTGGACTGGCCCTGAAGCATTGGCAGCAGGTGGTATAGCAATGGCATGTATACTGCACATCTGACAGGACCGACCATGGATCATTCATGTCTAAGTGCAATTATCAGTAAAGTACCATCTATACCAGTTGTGGAAGAGTTCACCAAAGTCACAGTTTGCTACATACTTCGGCTTTGGGGTTGTGGTTCAGTAGATTTTCAGTGTAGTGTAATAATTTTGATAGAAGAAGAATTAATATGGCATTAATTGATTTATACTTGATTTAACATGGTATTAACTGTTTGATTGTTTTAACTGTATGCCATTGACTGAATTTCAGATGAAAAATCCACCAGAACACCAGTTCTCCCGTTGGTAGCAAAGAAATCCAGGGTGTAGTAAGAGTGTGAGGAATCTCCTGCTAAGCAAGATTTCATCAGGATTTTAGGAAGGTTGCCTGGTGGCAACTCGTGGCACAAAGATTGTAATAGTACCGATTTGGTGTCTTGCATTACTGCAAGCTGTAATGCAACAGCAGCTGTTGCACCTCTGATGGGGGCCTGGATAGTGTTGTGTTTTATGTCAGGGCCGGACTAACAGTAACATTCCAGCCAGAGATAAATCAGTAGACAGGGAATTCGTGGCGGCTGCCTAGCTCTGCCCTTGCTAGTACAGTGCCTCATTGCCTTCCGCAGAGCCTCAAAAGGAGAAAAAAAAAGCCCACCGTTTGTTTGAAAGGGGCTGCCAAATGAGAAATGCTTTGCTCTGAGTGAAGTAAAGCAAGCAACTCCTCATTGCCTTTTAAAGCTATTTCCAGCCACTGGGCAAGAAAAAAAGTTAGTGTTATGGTTCTCTCCCTGTGCACTGGTGGGGGCTAACATTCCCCTTTTGCAGTTCATGATCCGTAGGGTTGATAACTCTGGACACAAACTCATGTGTTGAGTTATAGAACCAAAGTCCCTGAAAGCCATATTCATTGCCAAACTATTAGAAAATGTTAGGAATCTACTGTGTTGATGTAGGATTTGCTTTTCATAATTTTACCTTGTCCTCCCTAATCTCAACACATCCTGACACACAGTTATTCTACCATTCCACAGGCTGCAGGAAACGCTGTCAAAAGAGCCTCTGATAACCTTGTGAAGGCAGCGCAGAAAGCAGCCTTTGATGCTCAAGATGACCAGGCTGTGGTGGTCAAGAGTAAGATGGTGGGCGGTATTGCTCAGGTGAGTAGGAGTTGCAAAAAATACATACATACTAGAAGTAAAAGAAATAGAAAAAAAAGCCAAGTCCTGACAAGAGGAGCAATGTAAACAGATGATGGATGAGGTAGAATACTCATTGGTAAGTAGTGCAATAGGAAGGTGGGAGTGATATCAGTATATGGAGATGGTGTGGGTGTGGTGTGTGTTGTCGGTGTGGGGTGTGTGTAAGATATGTAAGTGTAAGTGGCAGAGTTCACTAGGGTAACAGCCCTGGGACAGAAGCTGTTTCTGAACCTGGAGGTTTGGGCCCAGAGGCACCTGTAGCGCCTCCCAGATGGCAGGGGGGAGAATAGACTATGTGGGGGAGAAGTAGAAGTGCCTGTTGCACTTCCTGTCAAAGCTCGCAATGCTGTCTCTGTACTTGTTGGTATCAGACCTTGCCTCAGTGCACTGACCAGCTCCGTTGTGTTACAGATCATTGCCGCTCAGGAAGAGATGCTGCGAAAAGAAAGGGAATTGGACGAGGCCAGGAAGAAGCTGGCCATGATCAGACAGCAGCAGTACAAGTTCCTGCCTTCTGAGCTGCGGGAGGATGGGCAGGAACAGTGAGAGTGTATGCTTACATATACACTTCTCTAATACAGCAGTGACAAATCAGATGCTCAGGGCCTTACCCTAGCTACATTTAGAGGAAGGAGGAGAAAAGCTTTAAGGTATTATGCTTTAGCACAGGAGTAACATTGGGCAAATTGATTAAAAGAAATTCTAGGAGGTAAACGCGTGAAAAGACTTATCAGGATGTTTATTTTTTGTGTTTTCCTTGTTTAATTTTCATATGTTCAAGAGCATAATAGTGCCACTGATCATTAATTTTGATAATGCAAAAACTGTATGCAAGTTTTTAAGGTAACTGTGCTTTTAAATCATATCCATTTTAATATAATATCTGGGTCCTTTTAAGTTAGTCCTTTTTTTTAATCTGGATTGCATGTCTTCAGTATGTACACAATGTGTTACTTCATAAATTCCTGCCAATAAATGATGCTAGCCTTAACTATTAGAACAATTTATAGACATATATTTTTGTGAGCATGGTAACTGTTGGAAATGCTTATGGGCTAACAGAGAGTAAGTGATACTTGACTGCGCAGGTTTTGCCCAAAAGAAATGCAGGCTTTTGGTCAGATGACAAAGCTGATACTGTTCTATCAGTATGTTTGTCAAGACACGTACTGTGTTTTTATTTGAACTAAGGCCATTGAACTGCATTTTGTTGCAATTTGGACCAGAGTTGCAATGATTTACTTTGCGATGAAACAAATCAGAGAGGCAAAAACATATCATTTTTTAAAGATAGATTCTATTAAATGTGTTAAAATGGTATCTTCTATTCAATTTTTATATTAATAAAATAATAAAAATGTGTTGAAAAATTTTTGTCAATATTTGGATTCAACCAGTTATATAGGACTAAATTGGATCAAATGTCTTGTTTAAAGATCATGAAGCCATATATTTTATTTTACTTCAAGATGTTGTAATTTGAATCATGAATGACTTTGTTTGGGTGCTGTTTATTGGTTAACTTCTTTAAGATATAGACTGTAATATGCATCTAGTAATCAGCTAATATTTCTTTCTGAAGCAATAGATCTATATTTCTTGGGTAATTCCTGTTGTCACAGTACAATCCTATTATGTCAATGCTAAGGATACATATACATGTTTTGTTTGGTTACCCATAATTGAGTTTATTTCTCACTGCCAGAGGCCTCATTTTCAACATATCAATGCATAAAAGGTTCCTAAGTAATGTATTTTCCAAGTGTATTTAACTGTTAACATTTACCCATTTTAAGTGCACTTAAACATTTGTTTAACATAACAGAACTTCATATAAATCAACTCTTTAACACACAAGTTTTTTCTTTTGCACACAGCTGAACAATTATGCTTAATATAAAAGTGACTGAGTTTGTATAATCACACAAGTTTCAAGATATGTTTTCTTGTTTATTTTTTCACATTTTGACTTCAATGTGGTAAAACAAATCTATTGCTATGCTTAGTACCACCTCATTGGCACTGTAAAAGAGATTTATGGTCAATAAAGCTGGTTTTCTTTGAGAATATTGCCTTTCATCCATTCTTAACAACTTGAATTTTACACTTCCTCAGCCTATTTTAAAGAGAAGGGTAGGTTTAAGGTTAAGCCCCCTTAGGGTTTTATATTTTGAAAAAAGAGCATTCCATTTTTAAAGATAAATCCCTATGGTGGCTTAACCTTAAAAATACATATATCATATTTCTACACTATATAAATATACCCATGCTTGATTTCATATGGAGGAATAACCTTATAAAATCATTATCTAAACCTCAAATTGAATGAAGATATCGCATAAATAATAAAGAACATTCAGGATTTACATTCATTCATTGCCATTTCTATTCAGTGTTTTCATTGCTGATGTATGTACAGTGATGCAGTAATGGCGGCTTCTAGATCTCTGGATGTTATTCTTGCACCTGCACTAATTCTCCTTAAACTTTTAATTTTTCATAAACTGAAAAGTGGAAGCCATAAAAATCTTTTAATATTTGTATTCTTGTTTGATCATGTGCTCTTAAATAAATGAGCTGAATATGTGAAGGCCAAAGAAATCACAAAAAAAATCAAGTATCAAGTATTCTCTCTCCTCTGTAACAACTTCTGAGTTCAGCATTGACGCTTGCTAATTCCTAATGCATAGCCTGTTATACTGTACTATTATAATGGAAATTACACAGATTTTATTAATAAATAAATTATTTTGATTCGTTTTTAAGAATTGTTTTTTATGTGAAATTTCATTAGGAACAATATTTGGAAGTAGCCCCCTGAGAATTTAATCATAGTAATAGCAATCAAACTGCAAACTACGACCCACCAAACTACCTTCAAAAATCGTGTTTAATATATATTGTCTTGCGTATCGGCAAAGGTATACACTTTAAAATACAACTGAATTCCTCCTGACTCGGACGAGTCACTCGTCAATTCAGCATAGAAGTGATCCATCAAGTAGCGCTTTATTTCAATAAAATCCCAATTTAGAGAAAGTTAACTAAATGATGCTTGGCGTATTGGACGTATATCGAATGGAAGAGTGGCTCGTGATGATTCCAAATACGCCATGGGTCATATTTTATAGGGTGTGTAACGTTTGCCTACCGGCAACACATTATTAAAGTACCAGATTCTAATGGACTTTGGCTTGACTGGTCATATCGAGACTAGTTGTACTAAACTAGTTTTAGAATTCAGTTTTATCCGGAGTGTGGCTCTTTGCTCGCGACTTTTGGCAAAGCTGTAAATGTCAAATGTGGCGTTTGGACATACCTGTAAACGTGATAAATCGAAGAAGTTCTCACTTTATTATGTGATATAATTAGGAGAAAATCACCACACCACAAAGACTGGGGAATAAACACTACCTTCCCAAACTTGGGCAACATCTCCCCACGTGACGTCACTGAAAGCTTCCCCCCAAAAAAAGGCTGAGGCTCGTGTGGCCAGAGTTCCATCGTCGAACTCAACTCACAGCCGCTCAGACAAGACGCCCGAGCACTCCTGTCCACTTCCGTCTCCGCAGAGATCGTTACCTCTGTCAAGAGCACCGACTCCTTTTCTTCTCCTAGTACTGAGAACAAGCGTTTATAGGAAACATGGAGGCCATCAAGAAGAAAATGCAGATGCTGAAGCTGGATAAGGAGAATGCTATTGACCGGGCAGAGCAGGCTGAGGGGGACAAAAAGGGGGCAGAGGACAAATGCAAACAGGTACGGGAAAACTGTCAGAGTACAGGACTACACCGCACATTGCTTAAAAGCAAAGCAGCTCAATCATTCTCTCAACTGAAATTACATACAATGTTATTGCTATTGTGGGATTCTGTGATTCTGTAAATAGACAATAAAGAGGTGATTGGTGACAGTGATTCAAAAAAATTGTGACCATGTAGTATTTTTGTAATCAATTATACAGGCATATTTTCTCAATAATCATGGAATTTCTCGAGACGACCAGTGATGGACACAGGCACTGGGGGGTGAGGTGTTCTGTGAATTTGTTGGAATATATGCTGAGATGTTTAGGATGCAGTGTGAAGTTGTGAAGTTTTTTTTTTACATACTTTATTAATTTCCCAAGGGAGGAAATTCTCTGTTCTCTCTCTGCCTGTCATACACAGTCAGCCAGCTGGAGCAGGTTCTGTATCTTGCTCACGGACGCTTTGGCAGGTATGGTTGCACTGAACCCCCAGGAACCCCCAGGACCTCTGGTTTGGGGGATGACCTCAAGAGTCAAGAGTTTGTAAGGAATGGGCTTACTGAGATAAAGATCGAGCCCCAGAAACATTGAACAGATTTTTTCCTGCCATTCCAGAGTGATCCACGTTGATCCAAACTATAAGCTCAAGGATCTAAAAATGCTGATGAGGGAGTCACATTGCTGCTTGATTTGCTTGATATCACATCTTGGCAGTGTGTCCTCCTTGGCCCCGCTTTTTCTCTCTGTCATTGTGCAATCCATATGGCTTTAACAGTATATCGACTTCATCCTAACCTCTTACGTTCTTCTATGTGCACTGCCGACTTCCTGTCCTCACAATGCAAAAGAGCGATGGCATCCTTGAGTGATTGACCATTCAACCTTTTTCTAGACAGGAGATGTAGTGAATTGTGGATAAAGCCAAGACCCAACTGATGGACTAGTGAGGTATAACAAATCTGAATGTTTAATGGAAAAACAATCTTTTTCCAGATTTCAAAAATCCCAAAAGTTTTGTTGTCTCATTCAAATATCATATATGCAGTACACTTTGTGGATTTATTCTGCACACATCACTGTTTTAGGGTACACAGCTAT
Organism: Hoplostethus mediterraneus; assembly: GCA_034670385.1. Lineage (NCBI taxonomy): Eukaryota > Metazoa > Chordata > Actinopteri > Trachichthyiformes > Trachichthyidae > Hoplostethus > Hoplostethus mediterraneus. The sequence goes on from JAXDDW010000066.1 coordinate 1,446,849, forward strand.
TATTAGCTTTTAGTCTCAGCCAGCAATGTTACATGAGTCCTCTCTCTTAAGCCCCTTAAAGTAACAAAAGCTACCAGAGATGTGGAAATCAGAAACTCCCATGGCCCGCCACCATTAGCCGATCCCTGGAATGCGTTGGAGCCACCACGTGGAACCTCAGTTTCCAGGCTGGGAATTGGGAATTTCATCTTTTGTTTCTGGAGACCGAAGAGATATAGACGTCTACGGATGACTATTTGTTTCCGTCCTGCACAGCTCCACAGTTTAATTGACGCGGCCAGGTTGCAATCTATGAATAGTGCAACCGCCTACACGGCCTTTGTTCCGAGAAGAACCCGCCTTATAGCTATTACAATTGCAGCGCAATCATTTCTCTTTGCCTCAGAGCATCAAAGGGTGGCATGTCTATTTTAGTGTTCCCTTCGAAGACCCTCACCTTCTTTGAATTGTTGTTCCAGAGAGAAAGAGGGTTAAGGCTGGGTTGGGGGGTCGCCACAATGCCAGCTCTGGGATCTGGACTGTCCAAGGCTATTTGTGACCCAGAGGCCTTACATAGCTATGGACCAGTAGAGACCGTCAGATGGTAACATAGAAATGACATTTGTCATAGGGACATTGTGTTCGGGCCATATCACATGTCATTCACAATTGGCTTTTTATAGGCCTCGAGGCTGTTGTTACTAATGATGAGTTGCTGAAGCAATCTTTCAAATGAGTCATTCCATAATAATGAGGCAAAGTTAAATTCTGAAACAGCAACCCCTCTAGAGTCCAATGTAGTTGGAGAGATGTTGACCAGATAAGTCTGAGACCATGCTGCTAAAAAAAAATAGGAAGAAAAAATATTTCCTGATATAGTACATTCAGTATCTCTAAAAGAGATATCAGGATGTCATTTAAAACATTTAAACATTTACATTTAAAAAAGTGTCACCTCTTACAAAATCATTGAAAATTCCAATGATTATTTAAGAGAAGGGGACACTTTCTTTTGTAAATGTAAGTCCCATTTTGAACAAACAAAAGTTTCACTTGTGGAGAAAAGTAAATGATATTCAGATGTTTAAAGAAGGCTTTTGTTGATTTTTTTAATATACCTTCAGCAAACCCTCTCCATTTGTCCTATTTGTCCCCCTCTAGCTGGAAGAGGAGCTGCTGGGCCTCCAGAAGAAGCTGAAGGGAGTGGAGGATGAATTGGATAAATACTCAGAGTCTCTGAAGGATGCCCAGGAGAAGCTGGAGCAGGCTGAGAAGAAGGCTGCAGATGTGAGTGACGGGAGTTAACAGCAGGGGGTCACCATTACTGTACAAAGCCAGCTACAAACCCATTTTTGATCCATTGATCCATCCTATAACCTAGTCATATTTTCCCCCAGACACAGCAACACGCATTCTGTAAATAATTAGGATCAGTAGGTAATATAAACAGACAATACTAATACTAATAAAGTAGGATGTAAGTCCTTTTATTATATTATTATATTTTCTTCCCTTTTGAAACTTCTTAAATGTATAGATTTTGTTTTTTTTGTCTTTATTTTCAAATTTAACATTTTTCATGTTTTACTAGAGGGAACACCTTTATAAGCCATTGGGCTTCCTGATTCCTCCAACATGTTTCATTTGATTTATTTTCTCCATTTCTACAATTATACCTTTTTTGGGCAAATAAAGAAGTAATCATTTTGTAATCATTCAAGGGAGAGCAGCAAACATTTTGGCCATCACTAGTGTTATGATATTCACAAAAAGGCACTGAGCTTTCTAGGTGAGCATTTCCAGTTTTTCCATTATCAATTTATCTTATAGTTAATCCAACTCAGTCTGTTTCATCCAGGCCTGTTTGAAGACAATAACAATGCCTTTTCCATTCTGTCATCAATTCATCACTGCTGTCTTTACTGCCCATTTTTAGCACTATAAGCATCAGTCCTAAATCTGCTCTCCTCCCTCTTGTGGTTTAAATATGCACTGCACCGTTTGTTGAGTCAGTACTTCAGATTCCCCCTCCTGCTCTCAATTAGTTGTAGGGAGTTTTCCTCCCCAAAGATCTCACAAATTTGGAATTGTCATAAAACCGGTCGTGCTCCGACCAAATCTCGCCTCCTTATAAAACCTTCGCCATCCATCCTGCCGTTGACAGCTGCAGCAGGGACAGCATTAAATTTGAAATGTACAGTATCGGATTCTACAAACACATCATAAAGCTTGTCAGCACTGACGAATCTGGACTGCTTCTGGTTGGACATATTTGGTTTCGTCTTTCTCTCGTTCTCAGTTGAATAGCGTGTACAGCGCAGTGTCATGTTTAAATAATGTTTGTATGTAAGTGTATGATGTTATGATATTAATATGATCCTATCAGGTTATCCTTACATTACATTATAGTATAATAACAATAATAATATATATAGTAATAATATTTTTTTTTCATTTGCACTGTAGTAACTTTATTTTCATATAAACTCTGTGAATAGTTTTGATTTAAGCTATTTGGATAGTCTCATTCAATATTAAATGGTCAAATTACTTTTTAATTAATGTCCTGTACACACAAAAGTAACTGATACTAAAATAGTATTGCACAGTGTTGCACACAGTTATTGCACATAAACATGAGAACTACAGATAGATATTCAGCAATTCTACATTTCTATTGATTCTTTCCTAATGTCAATGCCCAATCCCTTTTCAGCATGTGTGTATAAGGAATGTTATCACACTGTTGCCCACCATTGTTTCCTTGTGACTTTCTACCCTCCCAAACACTCGTCTCTTCTCCCTTAGTCATCAACCACTGTTGTGGTGCCAGTAACTTTGTTACTTTGCCAATAAACCTACAAAATAGGTGCCAGTAGTAATGGTTGTGGGATTAGGCTTGAATTTTGAATCTCACTTGCTGACTGTTTTGGATTGTTACGCTATTCAGTGAAAGTCTTTAATAGGGAATGAGGACATGTATCACAAATGACACTGCAAATTATTGCTGGCCACACTGACTCAGGACAGAGTAAGGACTCACTTTATTTTTCCTGAAAGGAAGGAGCTCTCCTTATATGTAGTGTTACTATTATGTACCCAAAGAGGGAAAAGAATTAAAGGAATGCATTCATGTGTTTATGGTCATGCTTTCCAGTTCTCTTCGCAGAGAACTCTGTTAGGTGGTATTCAGTTACCAGATAAACATCTCCACCACGGGAAATAAAGTTCACAAACAGATTTGTGAAGGATATTTGAAAAATAAACAATTTACTGGATAAATAAGATGCATATAAAAGTGAACAATGTTTTGCAGTAATTAAATAGCTTTAAATGAGCAGTTGAGAACCACAACTCACAAACGTATGTATAATTCAGATACTTTATTTCCAAAATTATGATATTCTCATATCAAATCTATTCATATAATAACAAATATATTGCTGAATTTTACAAAACTTCCAAGCAAACGCAAGCTAAATCTTTAAATGCCCACTATGAACAGAGTTAATACACCATATTGACTTTTGAGTCTTTATTGTCATTAGTTAAATTAGGCTTTGTTGACAATTATTTACCATCCCTAATTAGTAAAACACATGTAGACTACTAACTCAAACAGCCTGAAGGAGGCTGTTGTGTAGACAACACAATGTCATGGAGACCCATACTAAGGAGATATAAAATAAATAAAATAAAGAACTGCAACTTGCAACTTAAAAGGACACCACCACTTTGTCAACCTTATCTCCATCAATCAGTCCTCACTAGTAGATGCTATTAGATGGTGCTGTTTTTGTCTACTCGTACTGTGTCTCGGAGAAAGGTTTGAAACGTAAAAACATCAGCCCACAATTTAACATTTTCGATTCAATAGCTTTACAGCCATATGACAAACAAATGAGTAAATGTGTAAATATTGTAAATATTTTATATAAATATTTTAATACAAAATATTGTTTATGTTATGTTTAGTAGCAATGGTCACATCAGGCACACCTTGTGATTTTCTCAAAAAAATCTTGATAATATTTTATAAAAATATTTTAATGAAAAATAACAGATTTTCTTTCAATGGCTTCCAGGAAACCCAAAGACCCAGGTGACCCAAAGACACCAAACTACCTTGTTTATGTTTACTAGCAATGGCCACATCATGCACACCCTTTGATTTTGTCCAAAAATGTTGAAATGTTTATTTTGCATTAAAATTGACATAAAATATTTTTTTTTTAAATTGAGAACATCAAAGGATGTGCTTGTTTCAGTGAGTGCAGTATGTGCAAAAGTGGAATTGTAGGTCATGATGACTCAGATCCAGGCTACCCGCATTCATTTGAGGGAAATCACAGAGTAACCACATCATCATTGGTGACTAGATCTAAGGTTTAGTAACCATACCATGTGTAGTGACTAGGTATTGGGTTAAGTAACCATATCATCACTACAAACCAGGTCTTTTATTGCCTGTATGGAAACTGTACTCAGTACAACCACAGTCTTCTAGTGTTTGCCACTGGGCAGCTCCAATGTGGAAGTTCATCCCTCCCTCAACAACTGTGTACTTGAGCTAGGTACTTAACCCTAAATTGCTCCAGTGTCAACAGTCAAAGATTGTAGAAGTACACTCTGTTTACTGCCGTCCTGGACAGATGGCTCCCTAGCCCGGATACAGGACCCTTTAGGAATATTTCATCGTATGGGGTTTTACCTCTCCCAAAGGATCCTGTCCTGCTCCATTGACTTTTGCTCCCTACAAAAGTCGGAGCTCTATAACGAAAAAAATATGTTGAGTTTCAATTACCCAAACAGATGACTGTAATCCTTTACTTGTCCTAATCCTTTACATCTCCTATGCACAAATATACTTTTAGACTTTGTTAAAGGCAGGTATACCCTCAAATCTCCAATGTAATGAAATCAAAGATTGGCTGATAGACGCTTTGACTTTTGTAGGGAGAAAAGTCAATGGAGCAGGACTGGACCCTTTGGGAGAGGTAAAAACCTATACGATGAATGATTCCCAAAGGGAATCAGGGCTTATGGCTCCCCAGAGAGGTATGACACATTTAGGCAGTTGTTTGTTGTTTTTGATACACACTGCAGTTCTCTAAGTATTTTAGTTAATTGTTGCAGTTTTTGCTGCTCATAAGTGCACTGTAAGAAACAGGGGACTACAAAGAACTATAAAAGACTGTAAAGGACTGTACAGAACTCTGAAGAACTGTAAATGACTGCAGAGAAAAAATGTTACAAAACCAAATGATCAAGAGAAAGAAAAAAAGAAAATTCTTACCAGTCCCTCAGTATGGACACTGAAAGGACATCACATTAAAGGACTCTAACTTTTCGTGTCCCAGCAGATGTCACAGTTATAAAACAGACACAACGTTACAGGTCTGTCAAGCTATCAGAGAGCCAGAATAAGACCGGAAATGTAGCAATGTTGTCTTCTAAATAAAAGCGTTAACTTAATTTAAAATAAAAAGCAACAATTAAGCATTGGGGTGTTTAGGAGAACAAAAATATTTACGAATACTTTGTGTCACTGGAAACCCCCGTAGCAACATTTTCGTCAATAAATTTTACTTTGAAAGTTCTGACCAGAAATGTCGTCATGCTTTGATCCTGACGCGCTTGACCCCGTTGCGCTGGTGACAGTAGCATCCCCGAGAAGCTTTCGCCCTTTGGCAACATGGCGACACTAACATCCATAGACGCTGTGAAAAGGAAAATTCAGACGTTGCAACAACAGGCAGACGAGGCGGAGTACCGAGCCGAGCAGCTGGAGAGGGAGGCGGACATGGAGAGACAGGCCAGAGAGAGGGTAAACACTATACTCACCACTATAGTCGATACAAGTGCTCACCAAGTTTATGTACCTGAGCCTATATGTCTATGCCAGAGCCCACTAAGGTACATAAAATAAGGGCGGAAACTACTCGATTGTAACTACAAAATAAACGCGTCACTTGTCTTTTCTAAAAAACGAAAAAGAATAATTAACTATCGGGATGTACAGAACAGTAAAACTCGTGTCAGAACTCTCGGTGGAGTCTCTGAATGCAACAGCGAGTGAAACGCCATCTGTTAAATATAAACTAAAATCAATGGTGAAGATTGTTCAATACGATTTTTATTTTTCAAAATCTACCCGGAAGTGGTAGTTCTTATTGCTGATTTTTGACACTGGTGTGTCATTAATGGTTATATCATTCATCACAACTGTTACTTTAGAGTGGTTTTACAAATATCCAAAATAGGACAAAAACAATGAGCAGGCCTCATTTATAACATATTAAGTTAAGATATACATTTGAGTAGGCTATAGGACACCTGCTGTGAAGGTGTAGGTGTAGAGTTTCATAGTAAATAATAATATATTTACAAGCAATCATCTAAAATATAGGGAAGGCTTACACTGCTCTCTCCTTTCAGGCTCCATTAATACTGTAACTTGCTAAGGGCCATTCTCCAAAATTAAGACAATATTGTACTCCCAACATGTACATACAAAACAAATTATATCTTAACGAGTTTTGGCCTCATAGTTTGTGGTATAGTGAGCTAACTTTGGGTTAACCCTGGCTTTTCAGTCTCACAATGGTGGCTCACTTTATAGAGGTGTACCATCACCATGGTAAGCATGGCTGCACAGCTAACCTGCTCCGGAGCAGGTTATCTGAACCCCAAACCTCGGCTGTTGTGTTGCCCCTGGTAGGTTACCGCACCGTTTGGATCTGATGTTTGGGGTTGAGATGCAGACAGCGACAGTTCGTTTATTGATATTGCAAGGGAAAAGGAGTGAGGGAGGAAGGGAACAGTGATTCTTCCTGGTCCGGGTTCCGACCCTGACAGGGTAAGGCTCCGAGGAACCAGGGGAGACACACAGAGTAGAGGGGGTGAGACACTGAGGGATAGCCAGGGGGAGTCTGAGAAGCTTCCGAGTCCATTTGTCCACAATCTAAGCCGGTGTTGTGCCCGTTCTGCGCATGTCAGGTTTCTAGGGCTCACACTACATCTTGGTCCAATCCAGGATCACCAACTCCACTTCTTTCTCTTCCTCATTTTCTTACCGTACTAGAGATTCAGTTTGCGCACCGTCTTGCAAATTCTTTCTCATTAGGCTCATTTTCAGCCTGGAAGTTTCATGCCTCAGACCAGCACACTGACTCATGCAACCATATCAGGGGCTCAGGTCGACAAAGAGGGCCAACATGCCTAAAAAGGCCTACATGTTATTGTTCCAGCCACCTTTATATACACATACCATGAAATACCCCTGCACCCCCTGAGCCACCCCTGTAATTATCTGCTGATGTTGTCATATTGACAGACCTCTTTGGAACACTATGCCTTCAGAGCCAAGATTTATAAGAAAGATTTGGCTATTTTGGGGTTTTTGGGATGATACATGCACTAATAATTTGCCAATATGCTTCATTTGGTATTAAAATTAAAATATTAAAAATGACACTAACTCAGCCGAGCGTAGCTGGAGCACTCGCAAGTAGCACTCCAGCTAGCAGCTACACTATCGTCAGTGAAGTTTTTTGCCTCAACCACGGACATGTAGTCGAGCCGAACTTCGGAGCCGTATATCAGCCCTGACCGTGCACTACATCGACAGCGACTGGAAGCTGCGCAACTCCTGTCTTGAGACGAGTTTCTTTCCAGAGGATCACACAGGCGAAAATATTGCGAGTGGTTTAAGTGATGTGTCTGCCAGCTGGATAGCTACTTCTAACCTGTAATAAGTCATTTTTTTTAAGTGTTTACTTGTACAGTTCCAGCACTGACATTCTACCTCTTTGATTTGATTTGATGGTAATCCATCTTACGTTTACACAAAACATTTAGAGCCAACTTTATTTTAAGTTTTAACAGTATTTTGTATTTCATTTTTATAAGCAGTGTTTACGTTTTGACTGAAGGTTTCTTTGGATTGCTGCTGTTTACATTTGTACGTAAATTTGAGGTCAGTTTATTAGGTGATACTTTGCAGCTCCTGAAGAGTAAAAGGTTAAGTTACTTTTAGTTATTGTTAAACTAAAATATTAAACAATTGAGTTATTTATACTTTTACTGAAGATTCCAAGGAAAACACTGTTATACCTACTTTTATGTTTATATTTTGACTTACGTTGTCACTATTTGCACTAATAAATGCTGCTGCAATCACCAATAAAGCATAGTTCAGGATTTCTTTTTTCATATCGTCATGAATATCATTATCGCAAATTACCCTGAAATATCGTGATATTATTTTAAGGCTATATCGCCCACCCCTAGTACATTGTTGTATGTTGTTTGTCTCAGTGCTGCTTTCTTGGCCAGGTCTCCCTTGAAAAAGAGATTCTTAATCCCTGCAAGACTAACCTGGTTTAATAAAGTTAAATTAAAAAAATCAAATATAAAATAAAATAATTGTAATGACAATGCTATTTCTTGAGTAATACATGATGTATTCACATATTTATCAATAAATATGCCATTCTTTAGGCATTTTTTATATCATTACTAGAACCTGTCCTCAGGCTGGGTTCTACAGAATATTGTGATTGCTTTGCAGGCCGAGGCAGAGGTGGCTTCTCTTAATAGGCGTATCCAGCTGGTTGAGGAGGAGTTGGACCGAGCTCAGGAGAGACTGGCCACCGCTCTGCAGAAGCTGGAGGAGGCTGAGAAAGCTGCAGACGAGAGTGAGAGGTGAGGTGCTTCTGCCGTTCACCCCCATTTAGCTGCAGTTAATCAGGGAAATTCAGTACTTTCCTCAAGTAGCTGAGCTTGCCTACTTGAAATCAGGAAACTAGGGTTTTAAAATGACACCAGACACCCTCTAGTGGTTGGTCTACAGCAAGCTCTTAGGCAAGCTCTTAAGCAATTTTGCAAGCGCACTAAAGAACTTTGCTACGTCCTGTCGTCATCACCTACGTGGGCTGCGTCTCCCTATACTTGACATTGATTGGTTTGTAGAGTGCCAAAAATATATCTCAAAATATATCTCAAAATCAACCACATGTTACGAAATTTGGTATCTATGTGCTAGAGCCAACTTTTAGTCATACCGTAGAGGTAGAATGTGATTGGATGATGTGGGCGTGGCCTGCAAAAATGTTCAATTGTTCAATTTACCATGAGATGGCACATGATACAGATGTGCAATTTGGCACAATGATAGATAATGATGTGTGTACAACCACTAAAAATGTAACAGTAACCTAGTGAAACGCTAGTAATCATCTAGCAACCACCAGTCAGCAAGCACACTCACATTTTCTTCAGAAACTGAATGCATCCACCTAATACACCCTAGCAATCACCTAGAAAAACCTTAGCAACCACCTAGTACACCCTAGCAACTTGCTTTATGTTCCCTTTGTTAACCAGAGGGATGAAGGTCATAGAGAACAGAGCAACAAAAGATGAGGAGAAAATGGAAATCCAGGAGATGCAGCTGAAGGAGGCCAAACACATTGCTGAGGAGGCTGATCGCAAATATGAAGAGGTGGGTCTGTCTCCATTGGAGATGTTATATCAGCTATATGAGTGGTTTTCCATCATGGTTCATCATGACCCCAGGTTTTCACTCCAACCAATCACTACAGCAGCTGATTTTGTTGCTTAGTTTCGCCTCATCTACCATTGAAGGTGTGTTAATCAGTGAAATGAGCTCCTATAATAACCCTGCAGACTCTTGGCTCACCATGTCATATGGTTGAGAACCACTGAACTAGAGACACATTACTTTGGAATCATGACGGGCATTTTGAGTGTACTGTAATTCTTATCACAAAGATCCTCAATGTACCCATTATTATAATTGCTGCTCCTAGCTTTTCTACATAAATACTCATGCTAGCATAGCACAAAGGTTAGTTATATCAGGTCCTGTGTAATGGTAAATGTCATAGTACAAAGTTGCGTATCTATCCAACATTTTCTACAAGCAGTATTCTGATTTTAGTCACATGTAGTATTGTTTCATCCTTGTGTACCATTCTCCCTGGAGGAGTGTTCCAAGTGTGTGTTGCACATTTGCAGGTTGCCCGTAAGCTTGTGATTTTGGAAGGCGATCTGGAGCGTTCAGAGGAGCGTGCTGAGGTGGCCGAGGCGTAAGTTACACCAACATAAACACATTTTATATCATTATAACACTTCCTCTGTGTCAATAACGCTGTCTGTTTATAATAGTATATCAGTGATCATGACACATTCAATTTTCGTCATTTCGTAATTCCCAATAATAAGGCAATATAAACCTGTAAGTTTTATTAATGTGGAGGATAATGGAAATTGTAATTGTTGCATGGACTCAACACGGCATTATAAAATTGTGCATGGTTAAGTTTGGTACCTGGAATGAGGAGTGTGGAGCAGCAGTTTGATCCAAAGTAATCTCACAGGGTCATAATACACAACAGCAGTAAATAGCAAGAGGATCAAAGGTATCCTGTTGCTCTGTCCTGTACGTTTCCCACCTGCTGCTCAACTCATTTCTGTTACAGCCCCATGTGTGAAAGCCCATGTGTGAAACACAAGCCGGCAGGATACCTTGGATACACTAACCTCAGAGAGACACCTGGTTGTGTGTGTTTTGTGTTCTCTCCCTTTGTGTTTTATGTAATGCATGCCTGAATACACCACCACCACCTCCACCCCACCGGGAACTTGCCTTGTTTTGTGGCTACCCTGCCCGATCTCCCCTCACCCCCACCCTCCTGGCTGTGGACTAACCCAGTCGAGTCAGGGAGCTAGAGGAGGAGCTTAGACTAATGGACCAGAATTTGAAGTCCATGATGTCCGGAGAGGATGAGGTACTTTGAGTTCTAAACCTTGTTGATGAGCTGTACTGCTGCCTTTCCCTCCTCTGGCCTTTAGCCTCTTAACTCCTCTTTACATTTTCTTGCTGACTTGCACTCTGTGACATGGACCATGTGCTTCAAGCAATGCTTATTATACCCTGTGGTTCAGCCATATTTGGGATCCTTGATATGACTTTTGCTTTCAGTAAAAGGCTTGCAAGGACTATCAAGGATCCTATTTTATTTTGCCTAACTATTATCTGACATTAATCCATTCAGGTAAGTTAGGTGGCTCCATTTACCCTTCTGCCTGCATCCTGCCTTTAAACAGAGTCGGGGTTTGATCTCTTCTGCTGTCCTCCCTCTTAAATCGCTCCTTTTTCTTCTCTTGCTTTTCTACTTTCCGCTGTGGCTCAGTAAATCCGGTGACCTTGAGGAAGAATTGAAAAATGTCACCAACAACTTGAAGTCTCTGGAGGCCCAGGCTGAGAAGGTACAGTAGAGTAGTAGCATCTCCGTTCAGCCTCAGGATTGGCCAACCAGACCATGGACTCTGATTGTATGAGATCTACTATTTTGACTGTTTTTAAAAGCAAAAGTCATTATATGAATGTAGCAACTTTCTAGACAAATTGAAACACATACAGTGACACAAACTCATGATCATTCACAACATACATGCAGTCCTAAGTGGCCTGCTACAGTAAGCAGCGATGCTGAAACTGAGTCAGCAGCATCCAAAGGTCTTACTATCACAGTTCTGCTGAAGGAAGGGAAGGCTTTGCTTTTCATTATTGAAATTCTGTTTCAACTTCTTTGTATTTGTCAAGATGCGAGGTTTCTTTATGATTACAGAGTATAATGATAAAAAGGGTAATATGATAATATTATGACAAGTTTCAAATGCCCTACAGTTGCCCTAAAGTTGGACTGTTTAATTGCAATTGCAATCCCAATTAAGCAAAAGGATCCTAATTATAATTTCCAAAACTGCCATTTAAGTATTTTGTCCAATTAAATCAATGACGCATTGTTATTTCCAACTAATTATTATTGCAATCCAGATTGTGTTACTTGACTTTATTGTTAATGTCATCCATATTTTGATTGCAGTACTCACAAAAGGAGGACAAATATGAAGAAGAAATTAAAGTTCTTACGGACAAACTTAAAGAGGTGAGTTGTCCTGAGTCACATTTCTATACTCTATAGTCCATTACAGAAATATTTTTTAAATAGAAATACACTTTACAATAGTCTCTCTCATCCTTTCTCCACTATTCTTACCCAACATTAACTGAATGTAACGGAGAGAATTACTCTTTTGTGGCAGTCAAATGTATTTTTACATACATTGTGCTGCGTTTTTTGCCCAGGCTGAGACCCGTGCTGAGTTTGCAGAGAGGTCTGTGGCCAAGCTGGAGAAGACCATTGATGATTTGGAAGGTATTCAGCACTCGACTTGTCTTTCAGCCATCTATTCATCTACACTTTACTCTCACTCTGATACTGACACCATTAGGTGTTCTCTTAATAACACATCTGCTTTTGCTTTCTATCTATGCATGAACGATGTTTCATTGCTAATCCCAGTTCGACTGTTGGAATTGAAGATTGGCTGGACAGTTGTGCTGTGTTTGTTTTGCCTTTTGCTCTGTTTTGACTGACGATGATGTAGCCAGTGATGTATGAATGCAGGGAACTTATCATTTGTAACTCCATTGCTGGTCTGCTGGTCCCAACCTGATCAGTTATTACAACTCGTTTTGCTCAGTTATGTAGTCATGCCACAACTTTGTGTGGAGGTCTATTGGAGAAGTAGCCATTAGTTAATAATGCCTGAATATATAAGAGCCAGGCTAGACTGGGTGTGTGTCCATTCAGTAACGTTATAAGTGAATAGTGTGATCAGGTAGATTTGTAGATTGCTGTGACACAGTAAACTGTCTTGTCTTTAGCCCTAGTCTCTACTCCAAAAGTAGTCTCTCTCTGAGTTGTAGGTTGAGAGAGTCAGCTCATTTAACCTGAACAAACTGTTGGTTTTTGGCTTTGTTAGCAAGCTAACTAGCCAGCAGGCTAATTTAGCAAAGCAACTGATGTTAATGTTAACACAGCACAACTAGTCACTACTAATGCTAGCTTGTACTCAATACGTTAGCGAGTGCAATTTTGGTGCAAATTTGGTCTAGAAGGTGGGGGGGTGGACGGGGACCAACGTTGGCGATGGCCAGTACATCGAGAGAACGTCCCTCTCGTGGTTGGTGGGAAATAGTTCCCCTTTTGTTGATTCCTTCAGTTAATGTATATTAACTGACAGATTATACATTATGCTCTGCATAAGTTCTCTGTTAGCCTGTAGAGGGCGCTGATTCACTGATTTAGCTAAAACAACATCCTGGGCTGACATAATTTAACTGATTGACCCCTTTGCTGAAAGATGAAGTTTAGCTGTTACTTCTGGTTGGTGTGCTGTGATAACCATCTGACTCTGACTGCATTTTGGTGATTCAGCTGGACGTTTATATCAGTTTATATCATATTTTCAATTTGCTGTTGTCGTACTCGTCCCATCGCCATGTTCTGTCTCCATTCTGTGCGTCTGTCTGGCGCGTCCCTCGTCTTTCTTTGTGTCTGTCTGTCCATTCATCTCCCTCTAGATGAGGTGTATGCCCAGAAGCTGAAGGGCAAAGCTCTCAGTGAGGAGCTTGATCTGGCCCTCAACGACATGACTACACTCTAGATGCTCCCTCACCTCCATTCTGTTCCTCCTGTTCTAAAATGCTTCACCTCCTTTCTGTCACGTTACTGCTGATTTCCCCCACTCCTCGGGAACATGTCCTACCCACCTTTACCTCTGTCAGGTGCCAACATTGGTCTTTTACAGAAGGAAAAATTACTCCATAGCCAATGTTGATACCTCTACTGAGATTTTGGTAGCCTCTGTCATTGTCTTCTGTATTTAAATATGAATGTATTTAGATATGAATGTCTTCTGATTTTCCCCTTCTCTCCCCTCTGTAATAAATGTCTGAATCCCTTTCTTCACATTTCTGGCTCATTTCAGTTATCTCTTGCCTGTTTTCTCTTCTTACTTTGTGTGTATACCCTCACCCACATTGCAGTTTCAACACAGTCACAATACCATGCTCATTAATTGGAGTCAAATTTACTGAATACTTGGTTTTACACCAGGAAATTCAAATTGGTTTTTTTATTGCTATTTAATTGTCTGAACATTGACTTAAAGTCAATCATTCTCAGTGCATCACTGATCTATCTAATGATAAAAAAATTGAACAATTCTGCAATGGTGTCTATTGCTCTATTTCTTAGTTACTAACATTGCACACACACAACACAACACAACTATTAACTTTATTTAGAATAAGTGCAATGGGTACTATATTTTTGTGTGAAAACGGAGAGTGGATGCTCTGTTTCTGTAGTCTGCCATTGCACTGAGACCTTCATTGCTCTTACCCTGCCATATCTCTTTATTCTGTTCCTGTATCTTCACGCTGGCTCTGCTACAGACCGCTATCACAACAAGGTGGAGTGAAAATGTATTCTCAGTAGCAAACCGATAGTGGTGCTAAATCAGCTTAACCACCAATAAGGGCAGAGGCACATTTGCTGGCTTGCTTCCAGTTTTCCACAGCGTACATTGGGAGCACATATGCCCTTGTTCCTGCATAGACTCAGAACCAGTGTATTATTTCCCTTGCAGATTCTGGCATCAGTTTCACACATCGGTATTGTGGTCATCAGTATCATGTCATCAGTAAGGGTGGGCACTAAATTAATGTGTCTGTTAATTATGAGTGGAACAGTACAAAATGGTAAAAACATCCTACTCTAGCCAGGGCGTGCATGCAAATGGGATAACTGGGATGAAAAAATGGCAATACTGTCATGTGAAGATATAGCTTTCACTATTTTAATTTACTGTCACACACACACAATTATAATTCTGCCAACTGTATGTTACTTGGCCGTGATAGTTAAGCTGAGTCAGTGCTATTGTGTCAAAAGATCAAGATCAAGTTCAAGATTGTGTCAATAGATAAACACAATTTAACAAATAACACACGCTTTTAAATGTCTTCATTGAATATATTGTTCGTTAACAGCCTGGACTGAAAAAAACATGAGATTAAGTAGCAGCAATAACCTCAACCAAATGTTTAATTTAGTGGCTGATCAGACCTGTACAATGGTTAGGAGGCATTTTGGACCATTCCTCCTTGCAGAACTGTTACAATTAATTGATCATTTTGTGATGCATGAACGGCTTGCTTCAGGGGTCTGTTCCAAGAAGCAGGTTCAGCAAACTCTGAGTCCAACCCTGCACTCTGAGTTGATTCATTCTGAGATGGCCAAGTCTGAGTTTTCGGTTCCAGAACGTCTGATTTGAGTTTGTTCAATCAACTTTGAGTATGTTCACCTTGAGTTAAGCGCAGTGCGCGACGACAATAAAAAGCCATCATCAATGGAGGTCCGATACTACAATTCACCATGGCAACCAGCAAGTAGAAGGGTCGTAAGTAGAGGGAATGGCTGCCCGAGTCAATGCATACGTTTGAATGCAGTAGTGTATTCATTTAACATTTAACCACACTTTCTTATAATATTACCTACATGTGAGAAAGTGGTGGAATAGTAGGCCTTTTGGAAAACAATATTTTCATTTAGGCGCAATCCCACGGGCACAAACACACTTGGCAGCAGCTGAAAATGAAATATAAAAACATTACAATAGAGTCATTTAGCAGACGCTTTTATCCAAAGTGACTTACAAAGAACCCACAACCCTGAGACTGAGAGTCTAATGCTCTATCAACTGAGCTGTCTGGGATACACGTACTTCAAGTGGTGTACTTAGGGTGATAATTTAGAAAGGCAAATCTAGAAATTGAATTACTGGCAACATAAGTTAGAGGTGGGTGCATGGTCACAGGTGAAATGTGTTGTTGGAACAATATAAAATACTAACTGTTGCTTTTGTATTTGTAGGAAATAAAGAAGACCAAATGAAAGGTGTCTTTATTTGACTGCTCGGGGTGGTGGTAGCTTAATCTGTGAACTGTAAATGGCATATTATATCTCGGACAGCTCTTCCATCCTGGACATAGAACATCTAATCGGGGTCTCAAAATCCTCTCCCAACGTAAGGACTATGCAAATTACTTCGTCTTGAATATCGATCGAGTTACTGAGGAAAGGACACGCCATGTCCGACAGCTGCTTCAGGTTCAGCAGAGGGAGGAGACAGGGAGAAAGTCAGGGGTTTGTTCAAGAAAACCTGCCAGCGAGCAGGTTAGGTTCACAGAGTCAGTTACCATGGTAACTGAATCAGAGTTTGAGTTACCTCTCTTTCTGGAACGGGAAACCCAGAGTTTCCCTCATCTCAGGGTTACCAAACTCAGAGGTTTCACTAAACTCAGCTTCTTGGAACAGGCCCCTGGTCATGCCACAACATTTCAATAGGGTTAAGGTCAAAATGTGATTTTCTTTCTGTGTTTAAGCCATTCTGTTGTAGATTTGCTTTTGTGTTTGGGGTCATTGTCATGCTGCATGATCCAACCTCTTAAGCATCAGATCATGGACAGTTGTCCTGATATTCTCCTGGAGAATTTCCTGTCACAATTTGGAATTCAAACTTTGTGGGGTTTTTATATGACAGGACATCTCTGACCCACACCTGAATGTCATCTCCTTGATTGGATCACCTGAATTAAATTACTCCCTTTCATAGAAGTCATTATCCTAGAGGTTGACATACTTTTTTCCAGTTAAGGCTGTTACTGTTTGAACAATATGTTCAACAAGAACAAGTATTTTTTGAGTGTTATTCGTTAAATCACAATCAATTGTGTTTAGCTATCGCTATGACTTATATGAAGATCAGACCATATTTTAGGAGCCATTCTTGCAGGAATGCTGGTAATTCATTAAGGATTCACAAACTTTTGCTCGCAACTGTATGTATGAAATGCTGGCCGGGGCTTTCTTCCTGGAATAGGGGCAGAAAGTCAATATATTGCCTCATGGCTTGACTTGTCCATAGGGAATGCAAATAAAATATGGGGTATATGAAACATGGCAGGAATTTAATTTACATACACAACAATCCCCTTATTGATTGTAATTGTTTGCAGGCTGCTAAACATGAATGTATTTTCACAATGATTTAGAGCAGTGGTCTACAAATCTGGACCTCTGGGTCCAGAGTACTGCTGGTTTTCATTCATCTCTAATAGGGACTGTTTTAGACCCGGGACACCTGGTGAATGCATTTAACTGGAGTCATCTGGATTGACTGTTCTGGTAAAGCTCATAGATTTAATTATTCAAAGGGAATGTGTTTTGTATTTTTCACCAACTAGTGAAGGCTACTGGCCCACTTGCTTGATTTGTGAACCACAGCTTGCCTGGAGTTTTATTGCCAAACTTTTGCAGAATTATATTTGAGCTTTAAAACTGAAAAACTAGTAGTAGTAGTAGTAGTAGTAGTAGTAGTAGATTAGCTCTTTATTTTCCCCAAGGGGAAATTGCAGTTATGTAGCAGAGGGTGTACAAAGCTAGAGAGAATCACACAGCATTACAATAAACAAAAGAATATGGGAAAGAAAAAACCAGCAGGCTCAGGGGTTGACATTGGAGGTAGCCTTGTAAAGCTGGATGGCAGTTGGCACAAAAGAGTGCTTGAAGTGTTCCCTTGTGCACTTAGGTTGGATAAGATGGTGGCTGAAGTTGCTTCTTAGCCCTGTTCATCTCATCATAGAGGGGGTGGGATGGATTCTCATTACATTACATTACAGGCATTTAGCAGATGCTTTTATCCAAACGACTTACAATAAGTGCAGGAGAGGCAAGAGAACTACTAGTCACCAGAAATTGTAAGTGCATTTCCTTCCTAAACAAGCATCTAACAGCATAACTAGTGCTAAGGTAGAAGTGCAATAAGTTATCTACCTACTTTTTTATTTAAACAAATGAGACAAATAAGTGAAGTAAATAAACAAGAGCTAAGACACAAGTGAAGCCAAATAAGCAAGTGCTAAGAGGAAGGGTCAGGGTAGTGTTTCTTGAAGGGGTTGACTGATTGATTGATTGATTGATTGATTGATGTAGTAGTAGTAGTAGTAGAAGTAGTAATGGTAGTATTTTATCTAAGCCTCAAGTTGTTTTCGAATTTAACCCTAGAACACTAACGTCAGGGTGATTTTCACCCACACGATTGTGGTCACGTGATTTTCATTGTGTTGCTGCTGTCTGAGTTGCGTGGGTCCTTGGGTAGGACTGTTGTTATTCCTTTCATGGTGGAGGGTTCACACCTGTTGGCACTGCAATGAATTAAAGCTAATTTCAATCTGTATCTTGTCACATTTTAGTCTACAGCCTAGAGCTCATTCCCTGATTAGAGCTCAGAGCCCTGTCTCTCAGGCTTCTAGCTTTAGAAGAAAGTTAGAATGAAAATCACGTGACCACAATCGCGTGGGTGAAAATCACCCGACGTTAGTGTTCTATTAAGATGGCATACATGGAGCACACCCTGTTTTACTGGAGATGGCATAACATATCTTGGTAAAACAAGATTAGAGGTGCGTCCCAAAGCTTTTTCCTTTCCTCCCCTCATTACCACTCCTCTGTTACCAGGAAGTAACTTGGAGGAGACAAGGGAAGGAATGGAGTAGTGGAGAAGTGAGGGAAAGAGGAGACCATTTCCATCACATATGGATGTCTGCTATTAATGAACTGGCCCTATCATTTATCAAGTTTTGTCAGTGTCGTAGGTAGGATACAACTATGCATCCTCCACCGAAGGAGACTTGAGAGACCACATGGTGCCAAAAACATCAATTTCTGGGTCACAAAGGAAAGGAGTGATTTTTGGAACTTTGGGATGCACCCTAGGTGTCCACCATGTCCCAGCATGTTTATCAGGGTAGTGTACGGTGCTGTGGCTACGGCCTAGCCCAACGAAGTATGTTAAAGCAATAATATTTGTGTTGCATTACTAGGGCCTTTCAAAGTGCATATTCTTTACTTAAGCCAGGGTTAACCACCCCTTTATCCCTGGTTAAGTTGGTGCTTTTTTTTCTCCATGCTATAACATTATTAAGTAGACCAAGTCTTACCTATTGCCAGTGAGAAATGAGGTTAAACCAAAGATTTATGGGCTGAAAATTATAATTTGTCTGTTCCAGCCTTTAGAAAAATAACCTACCATCACATAACCTCATCTAACTGTAAAAATGTAATAAAGCGCAATGATTGATTTTGAGGGTGGCATGACCCATGACAGGATATGGCGTTTATATGCACCAGCTCATACACTTAATACTTGGATAACCAAAATATTAAGAGAATGTTGGTTTGGGCTGAGCCCCCTTGGAGAGGGATGCTGTTCTTGTGCGTGGAGCCACTCACTTTTTAAAATTAATTATTTACATTTTCTTTGATGCGTGCTGGGCATGCACATTGATTGATTGATTGATTCATTAATTAATTTCTCCCAGCCCACTTCCAGGTTCAATAGAGCAATGTCCCATGGTGTTTAGTTAGGCCTACTCTTCAATTAGTTAATTACATGCATGTCTTACATTTCCTTTATCCAGTTGAATCAACAGTAGTCTATAATCTTACCCTCTTTATGCATATTATCTGTCAGTAATACAATGATGAATGATGATTGTTATCCAAGATACTGTAAGCTAATAATATATTTAAAATCATTAAAAACATCAAGAATGTATTTATATAAACTACTGGTACTGTAAAAAAAGAATACTTGCATACGTTGTAATAAATTTGGGCAATAAGCGTAGAACTGTTGTAGTCTCATCATGGTGAAATACTACTACTTTTGAAGTACTACTATTTCATTCCTTGCTCATCTATCTTGCCTAATCACTTTCTGTAGTTCTGCTGCTTTTCATCAAGTACTTTCTTATATCCATCTTTGGAGAAATAGAGGTTTATTTGTAGGCTATGTATGTTAAATGTACTTTTTTGGCTATCATGAGAGAAGATGTCATTTTTGCACTATACCTAGCAAGTTACAAAGCTAGCTTGTGTTGTAGCCAGCTAACTCATGTTAGTTAATTATAACAAGAGTAACATGAGTAACATGCCTTGTAATTTCTATTACAAGTAATAGATACTGAGTGTACATGTACTACTACCTCTGTCGCAGTCACTTACTCTGCGGGATTAGCTGCTCTGAACTGAGGTCAGTTGTGTAGTGCTGCTGTTCATTATTCTTAGTCTAGCACGTGTCTCTCAAAATCACCCTGGCTAAGAATGTGCAGTATGAAATGCCCTGTAGAATATACATTCTAAATTTACAAACAATCAAAGGAATCAAAGAACCTATGATTTTAAAACACAATTACTTGTATACAAGAGAGCGCAATAGATATGTGTGAAAAGATGTATAGTTTCAATAATAATTGTTAATGTTTGCTTACTTTATTCTGAACCCATGGAGGCTTTTTGGTATTGTGTTGAATTGTGTAATTACTGTGGCTTTGCTGAATGGGGGCAGATATTTAAACGGACCCAAATTCCAAGCTAACTAGTTGGCTGAATTCCATGTAGTTCATCTAGACATAGATCATTGCCTTCATTGTCACTGAGTTTCAGTGCAACATCCAGAGACCTTTCTACTATAGCTGTCCTCTGTGAGAGCCTCTTGTCCTCTTGCGCCCATTGAAATTTAAAACTGCTGATAGTCTGTGCACAGACTATCTCCCATCGCCACAGCAGATCACCTATCACTCGAGTGAATGCACCCTCACCTCAGTCAGGTTGGGCTACAGCTAATTTCATTTAGTGTTCATATGGGTCTGAAATGTTCTAATTTTGTTGTTGTGATACCTCTTTGACTGTGTGCCTTTTGCTTTTTTTTTTACCAAACACTTTCTATGTAAAATAACAATCTATAAACACTTCATATAGAAATGTGTACAGTATGCAAAGAAGTCACATTCATTTTCTTTATTTAGACTTTATTTAGGAAAATGTGTTCTATCCAATAGTTGATGCGTTTGGATTCTCACCTGTGACATTGTCCCCCTCCACCAGAGAAACTGGCCCAGGCTAAAGAAGAAAACCTAGACATGCACCAAGTGCTGGACCAAACCCTCCTGGAGCTCAACAATCTATAAAGAGAGCTCTGCCTAGCCTGGCGAACAGTCATAAACAGAGAGCAAGACCAAAAAACAAAAAGATTTAAGCATGCAAAGCTCCCAGATGCATACTTCTAGATACATTCTACATCTACCATACTACAATACCAATATGTTATTGTGTAGTATATGAAATAACCACTTGAGTGACAGAATGTCAAGATTTGTCAGTTCAGTAGTCAAAAGCCAATTATTGACTTTATATTATAACCTTTCCTCAATTTACCCTTAATATGTTCTCAAAATATCAATTCATTTTTTAAGGTAGTAAAACATAAGCTTGCAAGTAGTATGATGGTTAAATGATCATGTGAAATGATTATATTTTACGTTTTTGTTCATGTTTTTCCCCCTTGCTTTATTACACACCAGTGTCTTTTTACACCCAAAACATGGGGCAGTATTCAAGTGGTATTCCCTTCAATAAGATAAATACTGTATTGACAAGTGCTTTACTGTTAAGATGTGCCACTCATGTATTTGATAAGGGCTACATTATTTATTAAGCCTACTCAAACTTGGAAAGTGGATGCTATTTAGCTTGGTTAAAATCGATAAAACTATGTGATACCTGATATCTGAATTAAATTAAATTTGAATTAAATACAATTTTATTAGTTATGATTATTAAATCCATATAAGTTTAAACCACTAATAGACCAATCAGGATAGGATTTCTGACTTTGCTATTAAGTTTAAAATGGATACTTTTTTGAGTTATTGTGGTAACATCCTTTGAATTTGGAATGAATGTAGTTAATATAATTGCAAGATATGTAATGTGGCTTTTTACAATGAGGTTGAGAAACATCCATTTGTCATAATGTTTTTAATCACCCCGTCATGAAGTAGATACATACTTCAATCCCAGTGGGTAATTGATTACTGTTGTGAGTTCTGCAAATGCTGTAGTGCTAATGATGATTACAATATTGGTTCCTCTTAACTGAAGGAAGGCAGTTTTAGCTCTTTGTTTAAAACAAATAAAAGACTAAAGGCAACAAGAGGTGTCATGATTTCAGTCTCTGTTTGAGTGAATTTCTCTGTGCCATATGTTATATTGTATATACATAATCTATTAATTTCAGTAATTTACAGATAGAGATTCATTCTGTAGAGATCAGAAGGGGGTACAAAAATATTAAATATTTACAATAATATGATGATAAAGTATCGAGAGTTGTAAGTGTCACCAACACAGCTTATCTGGTTAGTTTGCATGAATCAAATCAAATCAAATCACATTTATTTGTATAGCCCTTAATTACCGTTACAGTCTCTTTACAGTGCCCAACATGTGAAAATAAATGATTAGTACACGACATCCCCCAGCCTTAGACCCTCACAGAGGACAAGGAAAAACTCCCACAAAACCGTATTGGGAAAATTGGGAGAAACCTTGGGAGGGGCTACTCAGAGAGGGATCCCCCTACCAGGACGGTTGGGCGTGCAATAGATGCCGAGTTTGGGCAAGCAGTGTATACACAATATATTAAAGTTTATTTTGGTGGGACATCGAGATCTGATGGGACGGCATCACAGCAACGGCAACTCAGTCAGCGTCATCATAGGACTAGGGGACCATGCAGACGCCAACACTGCCCAGATAGGAGAACGCAACGCCTGCTCAGTCAGCATCGTCCTAGGAGGGGGGGACCAACCAGACACCAACTCTGCCGGGCTGCAGCCTGGAACAGATAGGGGACACACCCACACACACCCATACACACACTCTCACTCACACAGACAAACATGACCAGCGTCAGTGGACAGGAGCAGGTAGACCAGGAGAATAGGGCATGTAGACAGGATGCTAGTATCCATCGGCAGGACCCTGGGCTAGGATGAGCTAACTGGTCTAGCCTTACTCTGAGACGAGACTGAGCCACTCCCTCAAGGCTGGTCAAATGACAGAGAGAATAAATGGGTTTTTAGCCTTGACTTAAAGACTTCGACAGAGCCTGCCTCTCTGATTGAGGCAGGCAGACTGTTCCAGAGATAGCGAGCCCGGTAAGAAAAGGCTCTGTTACCTGCAGTTTTCTTTTTGACTGCTGGGATAGACAGGTAGCCAACGTCCTTAGATCTGAGGGCGCGTGGCGGTTTATATGGATTAATCAAATCGGATAAATAGGACGGTGCCATCTTATGTAATGATTTATATGTAAGTAAAAGCACCTTAAAGTCACACCTGGCCTGAATTGGTAGCCAGTGTAATGAGGATAGAATGGGAGTTATATGGTCGAATTTCCTAGTTTTGGTCAGGATTCTGGCGGCAGCATTCTGGACCAGTTGTAGTTTATTAGTGCGCCCAGTAGGTAAACCCGAAAAAAGGGCATTGCAATAATCGATTCTGGATGATACAAAGGCATGTACTAAAATTTCTGCGTCTGCCTCTGTTAGCATGGTTCGAATTTTGGCAATATTGTGAAGATGATAAAACACTGTTTTAGTGATCTCCTTAATGTGCAACTCGAATGAGAGGGTAGGGTCGAATTTTACCCCAATACTTTTTAAGTATGGGCTCTGGGAGATTACACAACTATCAAAGTTGAGAGTAGTATTCTCAAATAAGTGTCTATGTCTAGCTGGTCCCACAATCAGCATCTCAGTTTTGCTGCCATTAAGAAGTAGGAAGTTTAGGGACATCCAATATTTGACCTCTGATAGGCAGGCTTCTAGTTTTTGGAATTGGGTGTCATCGGTTGGTTTGACTGGTATGTAAATTTGGGTGTCATCGCCGTAGCAATGGAAGTTAATGCTAAATTTGCGAATGATGCCACCAAGTGGTAGCATATAGATAGAGAATAGCAGTGGTCCTAGGACAGAGCCTTGTGGGACACCAAAGTCCATATTGCAACACTGAGGTCATGTTGTTGTAAAAGACGCGATGTGATCTATCAAGTAGATAAGACCTAAACCAAGAAAGGGCTGATCCCCGGATACCAATATAATGTTCAAGACGATCGTATGATCAATTGTGTCGAAGGCTGCACTCAGGTCAAGTAGCAATAGTGCTGAGGTTGAGTTGGAGTCAGTGCAGTTTCGGTAAATGGACTGTACTTGTATAACGCTTTTCTAGTCTTTTCCGACCACTCAAAGCGCTTTACACTACATTCACATTCACACACATTCATACACTGACACACATACACACAAGGTGCCAACCTGCACATCAGGGGAATCTAACCATTCACACACCGAAGGCGCAGGTTCGGGGGCAACTTGGGGTTCAGTGTCTTGACACTTCGACATGCGGACTGGAGGAGCCTGGGATCGAACCGCCGATCTTCCGATTAGTGGACGACCCGCTCTACCTCCTGAGCCACAGCCGTCCCATTCGGTCGAGTGAAAGGATCTAAAGCCAGATTGGAAGGGATCAAGTAGGTTATTTTTTGACAAAAAATGTGTAAGTTGACTGGCTACTGTTTGTTCAAATAATTTGGAGAGGAACGGCAGATTTGAGATTGGTCTATAGTTCTGAAGTACTTCGGGGTCAAAGTTAGTTTTTTTCAGTAGTGGCTTGATCACGGCCATTTTAAAGGTGGAGGGCACAGTGCCAGTGGACAGCGACCGATTGATCATATAGAGAATGGAGGGTCCTAGGATAGGGAAAACTTCTTTAAGCAGTTTAGCAGGCAGAGGGTCTAGCATGCAGGTTGTGGGTTTCAAAGACAGAGCTAGCTTGGTGAGAGAGTCTAAGGAAACTAACTCAAACTGTGAGAAAATACATTCAGCCCGGGAGACTTTTCAGGGATGAGACGGCACCACCACCAGAGTGTACTGGTGATCTCATCTCTAATCAGCGTGATTTTCTGACTAAAAAAGGACATGAAATCATTCGGAGAAAACAGAAAGCTATCAGAGGGGGAGGGATTCCGTGTTAGCTTAGTAACAGTGTCGAATAGAAATTTTGGGTTGTTTCTATTTGCACTGATAAAACCTAGAGAGGTGTGCAGTTTTGGCTGCCAAAGAGTGCACATTTATAATTTAGCAGGCTATCATTCCAGGCAAGCTGGAAGACTTCAAGTTTGGTCAATCGTCATTTACGTTCTAGTTCTCTCCAGGCTTGTTTAAGTGCGCGAGTGTCGTGGGTAAACCACGGTGCAAACTTCCTAGCGTGGTGTTTTCTAGTGACTAACGGGGCGATTGAGTCAAGCGCGTTGATAAGGCTAGCGTTTAGTTCGTTGGCAAAATTGTCGAGTGAGCCAACATGACCAGAGAGTGGTGCAAGAAAACTGGGCAGTTTTTCAGATAGTAATGAGGCCGTAGTGGCATCAATACGACAGCTAATATATGTATCTTCACACTTTTGGCGTGGGAAGATCAATTTGATTTCAAATTTAATCAGATAGTGATCAGATAGGGTGGGCACATAAGAGGAGAGCACTAAAGCAGAAACAGGAATGCCACGGGTCAGAACCAGGTCAAGGGTGTTGCCACCATGGTGGGTTGGTTCATTAACAAATTGAGTGAGGCCGCAAGTGTCAATTAGCCCCTATGTCTGAACAGAAAAAGAAAAGGGCACCACCTAACGCGCAGCCGAACGCACTACTCTCTGCAGAGCCTTCCTGTCCTGATATACATATTGTACACAAGGCGCAGTCCATTTGGTCCCGATTCAGGAACATGAATATGTGTGGTACAAGGGGGTCAGTCAGTGGTCACCTCATACTGACAAGTTGGTGAGTATGAGGCGTGGAGCCAGAGGTTACTAGCACGACTGACTCCACTAAAGAGCAATTAGCTCTAGGCTATTCCGCCTCTAGAAGCCTGCTGATTGGCCAATTCAAGATGCTGGTCTTGGTCTTGACTTGAACTTAGCGAACAAGGCCTTTAGAATCCACAATGGTTTTAAGGACTCTTCCTAGTAGACAGGAATTCCGGGATGCATTTTCTTCAATGACGAGCACAAGATCTCCAGGTTTCAGACTCCTCTCTTTATCTTATTCCACTTTTGGCAGTTCTGAAGGAGTACAAAAGGTAGCAGAGCTCCCTGGGTCCAGAAAAGCGTAAGTCAGAATTGTTTTCTTATTGTTGGACATCTTGATCTGAACAGAAAGTGCACATTCCGAGCTTCCAGCCCCAGTATGACTGTGAATGTCAATTGACACCAAAGCACTGCTAAGGGTGGCTTCCTTGGCAGAGCATGCATCCAATGTCTTTTTCCTGACTTCCATATCAATGTGTAAAATGCCAGGGTGTTTTTGCTGACACGTTTTACAGGTCATGCGTCTGTGACATGTCCAGCTAATATGCCCTCTGCCAAGGCATCCAAAACAAAGGCCCTTGGACTTGAGAAACTCCACTCTTTCTGCATTCGGCGATGCTTTCATTTTCTTACAAACCACCAAAGCATCATCTCCACCACAGAACATGCAAGGCTTTTCAAAGGCATTGGAGTGAATGTCCGAATTACCATGGTCTTTTTGCTGACTTGGAACATCATCAGAAACAGTTGAAACAGCAGTGGCAAAGCTGCTCCCCCTGCTGGATGCTTGTGGTTTAATATGATGTTTGAATTCATTTGATTTTGTCTTGACATTCACTTTGACAACTCGGTCTTGAATTTCACCAAATCCGTGCTTGTTTTTCCACAAACTGCACTAAGTCAGGAAACTTGGTCCTACGGTTGGTTGTCTCTTGAATGCCACTAGCAATTGATCTCCATCTTTCACGCAACCTAAATGGCAGCTTGGACATCATGACTCTAATGTTGGATAATGTTTCCAGCTCTACTAGAGGTTCCACATCTTGCATGGTGTTACAACAGGTTCTTAAAAACAATGCATACTTGGCTTTGCTTCGGTGTCCCCACTAGCTGGAAGCACGGCCAAGAAAGCGGTGGCAACCGGCAGTGCAGTAGTGCCGTTGACTTACGAAAGTCGGAACAAACTTTTAAATTAGGCCTTGTAGATCTAATATGAGTGAAGATTCAGCAACTGGATAGCTTATTTCAAGTCTCAAAATTGTTCAGAAACAGATTTTGGTGGACTGCTAAGGTGAAATAAGTGAAAGTTTACGTACTTCATACAACGGAACCCCACTAATGCTCCACCAACACCACTACTCATGCTCAACCCCCATTGGCTCACAGAAGGGTCCTGTGAGTGGAGGTCTCAAACCCCATTGGCTCACAGAACTAGGGTTCTGTGAGTGGAGGTCTGCACCTGGACCCCTCTTCAGGGCAGGTACGTGGTTTAAACAATGCAGGATAATTGATGCAATTATCTCGCCAATCAATTGGATTTACGATTTGATTAGTCAATGCAACATTGAGTTATCTGATAACTGCGCGCGCCCGCTCTGCTATGAAGTGGAGATAAATCGCTTGCCAAAAACAGCATCACACTCCTTATATGGACACAAGGCGAGGCGGAACTACCGTTTGTACGTGAAGCGGGTCCCAGGTCCACTGGCTTTTATCCCTAACATGAAGGCTTTATTCCTTCTCTCACTCACCC
This sequence comes from Hoplostethus mediterraneus, assembly GCA_034670385.1. Taxonomy (NCBI): domain Eukaryota; kingdom Metazoa; phylum Chordata; class Actinopteri; order Trachichthyiformes; family Trachichthyidae; genus Hoplostethus; species Hoplostethus mediterraneus. The sequence goes on from JAXDDW010000066.1 coordinate 1,474,284, forward strand.
CAAAGATCATGGTTGACACAGGGAAAACATTATGTGGTCCATGAAGTGTAGCCTATTGGTTCTAAAACTGGGGTCCAGGGACCACCACAGGGTCCTTGGAGTGGGTTCCACTGGGTCCAGCAAAGTGAGTTTTCTGTCACTCCTCGAAATTAACCCAATGAGAGAATACACTATTATTGATTTCAAATTTCACTCTCTTCACCTCCATCCACAGTATAGACAGTTATGCAGTCCTACACTAAATCATAAACTACAAAAATCTTCTTTGATTTCTTGGGTCAAGATCTTAAGAACTGAGCTAATGCTACAATTGGAGAAATAAATAAATAAAGCAGAAGAAAAATGATTTGAAGGTGTCCTCCCAAGTGTAAAAAAAAAAGTATAATGCTCTGCTCTGTTTTATGTTAGAGATATAGTAGAAGTACTCTTAATCTATGTGTACAAAAAGCACACCAACATTAATAAGTAACAGGTTCAAACTGGTAAACAGAAGGCTGTCAATCAGCGCCGGTGTGGTTATGACTTTAAACTGTTAGCCCAAGATAAACATGTGCTAGGTGAACCTTCTCTTATTGAGCAGTATGCAATAGGCTTCCTAAAGCGACTCTAAAGGAGCCTTTACAAACCAATATGTTCAGTGGTCCCTATAAGAAAGAGAAAGAAATGGGAGTAATAAGATCACACACTGTTTTCATAAAACTCATTTTATTCTTTAAATACATAAGCTATTTAGAAACTGATTTTTTTAAGAGCTCAACATCAAGACCCAGATACCAGGTTCACCAAAATAAAGCTGGTGCTTATGATTAAATAGATGATTTTACACAAAACGATACTTTAAAACAATTATTACAAAGCATAAAAATACTTCTCATTTTGACATTGTGGAAAGTTCTATTAATCACTCTTAGTGAGAAAAATAATTTAACTCCCAAAACATTTTTTCTCTTGATACATGGAGAGAAAATCCACCTTTAGGAAAATATTTCAAAACCTAAATCATACGGTTTTCCAATGTTCAAAAGTTCAAATAATAGACACAATGTGGCATTTGCTTATATCAAGATCAATCTGCTTACTAGAAATCAACGCCTGCAGTGTAGGCTTTGCACAAGAGATGAAACTGTTGACTTTCCCCATTCACTTTCTGTTGACTGGTACAATAAGACTCATAACTCGCCTATAGTTGCCCCTTCCAACATTCCTCACTTGGATTGCTCTATCTCTTTTATTATATCATGTCAGAAAAACACCCAAGTAGCCATAAATCATTTATACCCGCGGCGATAGATGTGTGGGCCGATTTGGACAGGAGATATTTTAACAATTTCAGAATAAAGTGAAGGTGGTGACACTGTAGATTCACATAACAGAGTAATGGCAAAGTTCTCTCGAGGATGCCTATTTTGCTGTTACCCGTTAAAACAAGTGGATGTCTTCACTAAACATGACTAAATGTCTGAGCTGCAGCAGGCTATGGCGGTGCAGCTCTGCTATAACGAGCAGCCTGAAACGTCTGAACTAAAAGCAAAAGTAAAACTGAGGCACAAACAAATATTGCAAAGGTTTAACTCCAGGTGTGTACTGTGGAAAAGTGAGGCTTGCGCTGAACTGATTTGACAAAATTAACCTTTAAGCCTACTACTGTAAGAAGGCCAACACAATAAAGAATATCCGACCTGCGCTCAATGGAATCCAGGTTTTAGTGTTCACCATTTTTCCCCCCCCCACAACTAAATGTGACGTTTAAAGAGGAATAGCAGGAATATTTTGAGCTGCCAGTCACATTCATTTATTGTATATGATGAAGGTGTAACCCATGCTAATTAACAGTGGCCATGCCTTCTTGTTTTTTTTATAATTATATAAAATATAATTTTTATAATTGTCTTTTATAATTTTTTTATAATTCAACTATTACTGAATTAAGATAAATACATTTTCAAATGTCTTATCATTTTTCAGCATTTTCAGGTTTTTTTTCAGTTATCCAAGAAACAGGTATATTGAGAGGGAAGCAAGAATTCACCGTAGCTGCTCAGTACTAACGACAGAAATGGGGTTGCAGTTGTAAAAGGAGGGACAAACATTCAGCACAGCCTTCAGTCAGGTCAGCCTCAATGGGATCAACTAGGGTAGGGCATATTGAAATCCCACAATGCAGTGCAACAGAAGTAGAGAACCCTTAATCTGTATTAGCTATAAAATATTACTTCATCACAACATATCAGCTAAAATGACCACTGAGTTGTAGAATAGGCTGATGGCTAGTGTAAAGCTTCTTAGAATTATGCTTCAGATTTTTACATTTTTGCCTGCACATTTAATCTCAAATTTAAGCAATTGATGCATCAGACTCTGGTTAGTTATTTTAATTATTTTTGAAAAAAAAAAATCAGATAATATTTCAGTTTATATTAGGATTTATAGGCTAGTGTTTTTCCTTTTGGTTCCCAAGGAACTTGCTACACTAAAACTGCAAAATCGATGTAGCTCACTTCCTATAAAAAATATCAACTTTTATTCCGTTTGTTAAAACTTTTATATCAACAGCTCCAAAAATAACTCTTTAATATTTAAAAAAAAAAAAGCTTGATACAATCTCTATGCATATATCTTCTGTACATCTGGACAAAGCAGACTAAAAAAAGTCCTGACATGAAATTTGAGACACGCCAACAGGATGTGAGACAGTGCACTTTGCCTTAAAATGGAGAAAAGGGATACCTGATCTAGACTCGAAAAGCTACTTCAAACAGTACATGCTAGCCTGGTGTCAGACCTGCGTATGCTTTTACTGGTTTGGAACCTGTCTGGACTTGTCATGACTTTTAAAAAGGGTATAGAACAATTATTAACCTCCCTCAGACGTTTTTTATTTTTTTTACACAGACCACTCGTCCCATGAAATTGTCAGTTCTGATCTAGCTTAAAATTCTCTGTAAAGATGACAAGCTGGTGAAAAAGGAGGGTTAAGTTATCCTTGCTCCGATCCACCTTTTGACCTGGTAAAAACCCCACACAGATGCACGCTGCACAAAGAAAAACCTCAGACCTGTTTAATGTTTAAACGGTTCTGAAGTGCTTCTTTGTGTCCTCGTGCCACCGTGGGATATACATGGGATATATTTAAACATCAAATGGGTCTGAAGCTTTTTCGCTGTGCGGTAAAATTCTTGGATCTGCGCGTGGATAGTTGTTCCTGCTCTGACCGACACCTGAGAAGACTGCCACTGTGCACAGGGCATCCACAACTAATGGTAAAAAAAATTAAAAAAATAAAAAACAAAATCCTCAGAGTGAAATAACGCCCAAAAAATTGCCAGTGCAAACGCCATAGTAACCATAAAGCGCAAAGTAAATATCCCATCAGCATGCACAAGGTGGTTATTTAACGAACGGACTGAAACACTGAAGCAGACATCATCAAGAAACAAGAAATCATTGGTATTTGAGTTATAGCTGGCAAATACTGGTCAGTAGTGATGGGTTGCTGCTACTCATAACCGCAGCTCGTCTAAAACTGCAAGTGAGTTTAGACAGCAGAACAACAACAAAAAACATAGCAGGAAGTATCTTGGCAGAGACCAATGGTAACCAAAGTGACAAAGTAATGGCAACAAGTTAATGTTTGTTTATAATTAACTTAAATTATTTCCAGGACAGGAAATCAACTTTTTCACCCACCACTCATAGCTGATGGACTGAAAATGAAAAAGCGGCTCTACACCGCAGCTGGTTACCTCCTTAAGTGGCTGGTAGACTAACGTAGCAGTTAGGGGCTGGTGTTCCTACCCTGTCTACATCTATCCACCAAAAACGAATTATTGTCATCAGAGATGAGTTGTTCACCACCAGTTCTCCTGTGCATTTCCAAGATAAAACACCATGAAAACGGAGATAAAAGAACCTCAGTGGAAATTGATCAGATTTCTATTTATCCCTGCTCTGTACCTTTTTTTTTAAAGATGGGCCAGCTGTGTAAAGTGGCTTTCCAGTAGCACCTGATCACGTGTATCTCCTCGCTGTCAATAATGTTACTCACTTAAATATTGTTCATCGTTTCATTTCAGTATCACCATTCTAAAATTATAATAAATACATCCAAATCAAAGACATGTAGACAGATCGCCTAAGGGGAAACATTCATCGAGATGCTCCTGGCTGACAGAGGCCAGCAGGAAGCCTGGAAGGCAGAGCAGAGGAAAATGGTTAGAATGGTTGTATTTGGTCATCTTGCCGTTTTTCCACCTTTAGTGTTTGGCCTCTTGGATTAAAGCAGCTTTGGTGACCACAAACATAGGACGTTTCCTTCTGAAAAGCAATGTCATCTTAGCTTTACATCCCTTGAAAATCCACTCAGAGGAGCGAGACCATGCGAGAATGTCCTGCCACTGGCTATTTGTACGTAACCGTGCATTAGCTGCTGCATTCACACGTCCAGCCTCAATCATCGGCTTCTCATTCTGCATTAAACCATCCTGTAGTCAAGTGTTTTTATTTCCCGGTGTTAAATATTTAGATTGAATTAAAGTGTGGGAGTCTGCATGCGCATTAGATGGTATGCATGATGTAGAAGATGAACTCCATGTCCATGGCAGTCTGTGGTACACTAGCGCTACCTCCGTGGATGACGGGGATCAGAGCGCTGTCCAGATCATTCATGTAGCGCTGGGGAAGAAGCCGGCTTCCCGAACCGGCCTGGTACTCCACCTGAGAGACACGTACAGAGAAAAACTCACTTATAGAACGACATTCTACAAATGATGCGTCACACCTGTCAATACCGAATCTTGCATGTTATGAACTGCAGTGATGTGAGTTTGTTACCATGTCCGCCTGCGTGGAGACTCGAAGGGAAAGGGAGTTGATGCCACTGGAGGAGAGCACAGAGAGGTGAGGAGTCAGAGCGCTACAGGTGGCCAAAGCCATCTCCTTCTGAAACACACTGCAGGACGGCAGCACCGTCGCAAGGCTACTGTCGGGAGTCTTCAACTGGTAGAACACCTACAGGGACACGCAGGTACAGTCACACACCTGGACTAACATTTGGGTCTAAAATCCAGACTGAAAACGTATCTAGTAGGAGAAAACAAAAAGACTTGACTAAAGGGAAACTCACCTCAGTGCATCTAATGATGCGTCCGTCCGACTCAAACTCTGTGTCCTGCTGCATCCTCACACTGTGGACTCCATCAAGAGGTCTCCCATCAACCCCACTAATTATGCTGCAGGGGCACATCATGTGGCATGTAAAGCCAGGGTTAGAATAGAAAAAGTGTGTAGGGCAAAACAAATGTGTGTGTGGATAAATTGCACAAGAGTGTGTAAATGGTTTGTGTGTACGGGGGGGTGGTGCTCTTACCCCGTGTTGACGGGTGTACTCCAGTTGACCCAGCGGACAGTGACATTTTCTCGGAGCTCCCCTCCATCGTTCTTGCCACAGGGTATGTGGAAGTCCGTCTGCTCCCTCAGGGCGGCGCGCAGAGACTCCATGGTCTCTGGAGGAATTTGCACCATCAACCCATCTGACACAGACACACACACACACACACACACACACACAGAATCAGATGACAGTCCATTTCTTAGATCTTGTAAAAACAATATTTTTTCCAGGCAGGATGGCAAAGTAGTCACTACCTTCATAATAATAACTGTAATTTAAGAGCGCCTTTCATAGTACCCAAGGCACATAACAACGAGAAGAAAAAGAAAGACAAAAACTAGGCTACACGAGAAAAAAAACAACCTGAAAAATAAATTACAATGATGCAAAAATAAATAAATAAATGGTATCTAGAGGTAGCCAATGATTTTAGGCACAGAATATGGGGCAGATAACTGTGTTCTTGCTTTATTCACAGGCTGCAAGACAGCGATATGATGAAATTGGTAATTACCCTCAACAATGCTGGACTTGGCAATGAAGCCTGAGGAGGCTTTCAGGGCTCCATTGAACACCACAAAACTGGCCCCGGTCACTGCAACAAAACACAAGAGCAAACAACAACTAATAACTTAACTATTTGTATAAATTGACATATATCTTGATATAAGCTGACACAAAGAGATGAGGGGTGAGTAAGCAGCAAGGCCTTACTAACAACACTCACCTGTACGGGTCTTGCCGGGCATGCTGTTGGCCTGAGTCTGGTAGTTTCCCTCCTCGTTCTGGAAGCAGACGAGGTGAGAGTCGGCCTCGGAGCTGAAACTGGCTCCGATACTGATGACGTGCTCGTTAGACGCGTTTACCACCTTCTGCATCTGAAAAACACAAACGCACTGTCACTGATGAACTCTCTCTGTGTGAACTAGCATCTGGTCTTTTTCTCCATGCCTCCTCTTACCTCAGCGAACCTACTCTTGGGGATGTCAATGTAGCTGTGGCCCATCTCCATGTGGATCCTCAGCCCCTCCACAACTGGTAGACTGTACTGATAGTTCCTCAGGTCCTGTGGCGAAACAGTTCAGCAGTGTTTGAGGTCTGCAAATGTTTTGTTTTTGTACAGGGCCGTCAATACAACATAAGTACCTTGGAACCCAGGAATAACATGACAGTGTGTTTATTGAGAGCATACTTGACGAAGCAAACTGCTGCAGTCTACCTCAGGTAGGGCAGCGGTGCCTTGATCTGTGTACTATCTCTGATCTGCACAGAGCCAGAGCACCGCTGAGTTATCACCTATGGGAGGGATCAGTTCACAGCTCTCTTCCACACTCGTTCTAAATTTGGTTTATTACACCGCCACCAGGGGGTGTTAAAGAGCTAACTTCACTCTAAGATGTTACAATCCCCAATGACCCAAGGCAGCAAAACCTGATGTTTTCATGTAAGATGTGCTCTGTGTCCCAGACATTTAACTAGTCACATGCAAGAGGCGTGAACCTAACACGATGTACACAGGCTTGTGTTAGAGTACTTACAGCCAGTAAATTCATAATAGTGTGTCCCGTCTCTCGATACACAGACTCCCGGAAGCGAACACTAACCAACGAAGTGGGATACACTGTAAAAATACATATGATTTAGTTTGACGTCACTACACACTTAGAAAAGCAGAAAATTAAAGGATAGCACCGATATAATTTTGCATTTGGGTCATAGTCAGCGTCAGTCTTCACCAGCAGAAACAAATGATACCAGTCTTATGTTATTTAAGGACATGAGGAAACTACAGGAAGCCACACACCGCTGTGTTCGGCTCCTAGCCGTAGCAGCAGTCTGAGGGGAAAGACTTTGGCCCAGGGCACCTCCAGTCTCTGGATGAGCAGGCCGAAGAGGAAAGGCTGGGGTGGAAGAGTCAGGCCATCCAGGGGCTGACAGGTGGGAGAGAAGAAGAGCATCCCACCGTGCTCCTTACTGCCCAGGAAACTGCTCGTGAACGTCACGTTACCCAAGTCCTCCACGAACTTCCCTGTAGCACAGAAGATAAGTGACTCTTTACAGACTCTTGTATACTATAGAAAAAGTTAAGCTGTATTTCTGTTACTAAAGACAATGAGTGGGAAAATGAGTGTAAGTGGATTGTGTGTGTGTGTGTGTGTGTGTGTGTGTGTGTGTGTACCTCTTTGGGCATCTTGGTAGATATTGAGATAGAGTGTGAAGAGGTCATTTGGCAGAGTTTTCTCCTCTGGCAGACACTCCAACAAAACCACCAGCTCTCTCTGGCCTAGAGCCTGCAGCCCACTGGACCCAAAACACCAGCACCGCCAACTGCAGTCTTGACAGGAGAAACAAATACACACTGTGAGTGAACACTAGGGACGAGGTCTGAGGGAGGACATGTCAAGATATTCATTCTCCTGTCGATTCTGAAAGCCATCAAAGAAGTCCCAGGAAAGGGTTTGAGACGGTGCCCCACTCACATGTAACCAGTTTGACATTGACTAGCAAGTTGGCGTTCAGAACGAAGGTCAAAGGCCGGGGTCCTCCCTCTTCCAATAGGAGCAGAATCTGGCAGGGGGCGGGTCGTTCCTCCACTAATACGTCTGAAAGAATACAAAACACAGCAGAACACATGCTGGGTTTCATCCACGTAATCGGAGGCAACGGTCTTAGAAATGAACACACCTGTAGACACACAAATACGTTGAAATAAACACACGTACCTCCTGCTTCGTCCTCTCCAGTGGTGATGAGCAGAGGGGGAAGCTCCTGCTCGTTCTCTGGCAGCAAACTGGGGATCCTCTCCACCGAGGAGCTGATTCCACACAGCAAGGCATAGTCCCAGGGTCCCGACACCGGGGGCCGAACCACCTCTACAGGCCCGGAGGCCTCAGGGGAAGATGATCCTCCTACCTCAACCTCTGCTGGGCCGGACTGGAAGGAGAAGGTAGATTAGTACCAATCCCAAGATACTTTTACTGCTAATGATACTTAGAGGGTTTGGGTAGATTAAGCCAGATATATTCAATTAAAAGAAAAAATGAAAATATCAGACAAAACACAACAGTTTATCATATTTAATCATTTATGGAAAGCCTGGCAAAGCAGACAAATTGCCTAATCGCCTCATTATAGCTATCTCATCAAAAAAGTAAAAGCCCAAATAAGGCAGTAGCAGTAGTGGGTGTTCAAGTCTTACTGTTGTCGGGTCTGGGGTGACACCGCTGGACTCCTGGGGGCTCCTGCGGCTCGTCACCGACAGCTTGGTTGTGTCTGCCACCTCTCCATTGGGCAAAATGCCATCAGCGAACCAAACGCGCTTCTGTTCACGAGGACAACCTGACACACAAGAACAGAGGAAGACTTTTCAAGGCGCGAGTTAAATAAAGTTAAGTGAGCACTAACATTAAAATCTGAGTCTCATTTCAGCAAACTACAGTTTGTATATGAGAGTAATCATACTGTCGTTGTTCGGGTGTTTGAGAACGGACACAGGCACCATGACGGTAGGTGGAGGAGAGTTAAGAGTGCCTGCGGCACGGGCCTGCTGCAAAGGGGGGATGGTGCTGCAGTACTCAGATGGGACGTTGGGGTTTGGGCTGGGACCCGTAGGACTCATCATCCGCTCTAGGGCCTGGGCTACAGGGGAGAAAGACGTCATAGAGGCAGTGTTAATTTTGGCACCAATTTAAGATGTCATGTTTGCCTTAGTCTTTACTAAAATGGTGTTTTCTCCACTTAATTCATTTTAGTTTGTTTTTAGCTAGCAAAATCTATGGAAACTTATCTTATTTTTGTCTGTTTCAACCAAATGTGGATTATAATTTGCTCTTTTATTATCTATAGTGGCTGCAAAAGGCCCACTAAAAGTTTCCAAAGCGTTTTCAGTTTTCAGTGGGCATGGGAAGTGAACTATACGTCAAAGAACTGGCGTGGGGCAATGGGAGTTGGCTAAAACGTGTACCACATCCTGGGTTTGAATCCCACCGGGGTGGTCAGCTTTATAAATGAGAGGGTTCCAGGGTGGAGGTGGTTACCAGGAAATTACCACTTCTTTATTGTGATTTATTAATTATAGTAATGATGCAATGTATCCATCTATACCATCGAATGACTCAACAAGCGACTTCTGAACTTTCAACGAGGTAGGTTATAGAATGGTAGGACAGAGAGCGGGTGCACTTCAATGAAGGTCACCCAAAGTTGTCTCCCTGCCCCTCCTCTCCTCCTCCTTGTAGCTGGTGGCTGACAGAGTCAAGGGAGTATCTGTCATGGCAAAGGGATCACACACAGGTGCTTGGAAGAAACTAGACTACTGTTGGGTGTTGGCAGCTAAAAGAAGCAGGCTTTGATTGCAGCTTGGATTAGAATAGTCATTACATTAGGTAGGTGCCTTGCCTAGGGCTTCGTTTGTTAATGCAGTGTGCAGAAAGGTTTGGCTAGTGGTACATTCACATGGACATTTAGCAGTAACCTAGCAAGAAACTCAATAGGTCTCACGTCATATTTCTACATCAGAGGTACTCGTCTCAGGTCAAGTCCTCCATTACGCTTCAGTATGCTTTTCACTGAATCCTGACCTTGACAGGCAACAGATCTCCAGCCTAGCAAAAGGAAATATATCTAAATCCCAAAAAGGATGCCCACCCTTGACATAATTTCACTTTGCTGCTTTACCTATATGATACGTGTTGACTTGTGGGGAGGTGCTAGCTGAAGGTGTACCCTACATATACCTGTCTTACTCTCATTCATGAAGACAAACAAGCTTCATTAGGGTCTAGTCTCTGTGGATTCAGTTAGAATTTAGCTCTTTTGTCATTTAATCTTGTTCCTTTGTTTCTCCGTTTCTTAAGAGTAAAATCCCTAGCATGGAAATTATTTTGTTTGTCCTTAGAAGATGAAAAGATCGAAGGACACGAGATACTTCAAGTAGGACAGGAATGAGCTGTGGCTTCCAGGAAAGCTGGCTATGATTGAATGGGTCACTCAATGCCGTTTGTACTCCCAGAAGTGCTGGCGCTGCACTCGTCTACATTATATTGATTAAGCATCATAGATCTTTATCGACCTGGTCATACTGACAACAACTAGCATGCAGCTTGCGAATACAAAACACAGAAGCAAAGCCACATCAAAACAGCTGCACTCAGTACTAAAACCCCCCAAAATGGAAAAAAAAACAGTCCCTTATGACTCAATATGACTACAAGGGAGAGTTGTTTCACCTTGATCTACAAGGTGGGGATGACAACGCACAAAAAAAAGAGAGCCATTCAGAGCTTGCAGCAAACTACTTCAGGTATGAGAAATGAATGAAGAGGTGACCTCATTTTTACATCTAGCGCTGAAATGCGTAAACAGGTTTGTTTATAAACATGTCAGATTGGCAATTTTCAAGATTTGCCTAGCCGACAAACACACTCACATGGGCAACACAAAAACAGACAAACCAATGAGGCACAAAGCAGTACACAAATGTTGATGCAAGAGCGCTGGTCTACTTATTTAGAAGTCGAATCTTACCTCATACTCATCATCCACTCTGCCAAAACTCAACCAGTCCACTTCATCATGTTGACTCTATTCCTTAGCTTTACTCTAGACAGTCCCATCACAGCCTTCCTGAAGCTGCTCTTTGTTTATTTCATTGAGTTTAGCTCTGTTGTTAGCCCTATTAGCCTGTTAGCTCTGGGCAGGGGTGTGTGCGGTAAGCCTCAAAGGCAGCTCGCCATACTGATATGAGAGACGGAGAGCAAGGAGGGAGGGAGGGAAGAAAAGAGAGGGGTGAGAGGAAGGAGGGCAGGATCGCATCACGCTGCTCCAGCATCCACCAGCCAAAAAAAAAAAAAAAAAAGTACATCAACACTTGACTCTTATGCTCTCCAACCTGGGCAGGGAATTAGACAATGTGTGTGAGCATCACATGTTAGGTGGGTCCTGTACCACACACAGTCAAGGACACATGCCTGTGTCCTGCTATAACTCTCCTCCTCCCTCTCCATCCATCTTCCCCCCTCCCTTCTCTCTCGCCTGCTTCTCTCTCCTCCATCTCTACACTGCAGTCTCTGTGTAATGGTTGCCTCTCTGAAGCACTCCTTTCATCATCAAAGCAGACCAGCAAACCACAGAAACGAAAAAAGAATACACCCCTGATTTCAAACAACACGCGTATTATGTATAAAGCATCGCTATAAATTGTAAGAATGTGTAGTTGCTATTTGTGTAAGTGAAAACACACGACACAATGCTTAAAATGAATGTTTTCAGAGACATGATGAGAAACTTCACCAGCTTCTGGTGATCATTCTTTGTTTCATGTCTTAAATATGAATCCACTGCATATTGAAAAAGTTATTAAGTTTTAAAGACAACAACTGAATTTTGTCTATTCCTGTACATGGATGGAAATTCCAGGTAAAAATGCCAATCTGCAATAGTCTGTCTACATGCTTTGTACTTCAGGTTCAACCTCCCTTTGGCTGTCTTCCTCCTCTCGAGGCCTTTTCCGTGTAAAATACTTTCAATGCCACTTCACGGATAGTAACATCCCAAGTTCAATATTGGAGAAACAAAAGTCAACTGTCTTCCGTCGTCGTCTTGATAGCAGGTCTTTGTCAGACAGATTTTTCTGAGGTCAGACTGCGCCCTTGTCCGTCTAGCAGGTGAGGTCTGTCTCACACAAGTGGGTGAGGGAAAAAGCCACGTGCGTGCGTTGTGTTTACAGCTGAGTGAGATTAGTCTCTGGTGTAACAGAGAACATAACATGACGCGCAGCTCTTAGGTACATCTGTGCCAATATTACACAGATGAGCCTATATATGGGAATCACTGGAGTCTGTGTCAGAGTTGTACCCTAATTTCTCCAGGTCACTCATTGTTTCTCTTCTAATAAATTTGTAGATGTGTTTTGAAATCAACTTCATAGTCAGTGTTTTGAATAGGAACTGCCATGCAAATATTGAGGTGTTTAGTTGCGAGAAAGTTTGTGAACCCTTTTGAATCTCCTGCATTCCTGCATATGGCTCCTAAAATATGGTCTGATCTCCATCTAAGTCATAACAATAGATAAACACAATGTCATTTAACAAATAACACACAAAAAATGTTTTTATTGAACATAGTTTAAACATTAAAAGCCTAAGCTGGAAAAAGTAGGATACTAGGAAACTAGGATAATGCCTTTTATGAAAGGGGGTTAGGGGTGGTTAGGTGGGTTATTGGTGTCTTGTTGGAGGTGGAAATTCTCCAGGAGAATATATCTGGGTAACGTTGGGTCATGCAGCGTGACAAAGACCCCAAACACAGTAAAGTAAGCCTACAACAGAATGGCTTAAACAGAGTCCTGACCTTAACCCTATTGTTGTTGTTGTTGTGGCATGACCTGAAGCAAGCCGTTCATCAAGACATCTCAAAAATACAGAACTGAGACAGTCCTGTACAGAGGAGTGGTCCAAAATACCTCCTAACCGTGGTGCAGCTCTGAAATTCAGAATGGTTCACAAACTTTTTCTCACAAGATTTGGTGGGGTCAGGTTGGGGTGTGGTAAAATTTCCATGGTAAAAGGAAGCCATGGCTAAGAGTACATTTGACTCGTTGTGTTCTACTACCTTTACTTCTACATGAACGTCCACTAAAACGTCTATATTGACTACATCTATTTGTACATTCATCTTTTTCTCCAGCGGCCTTCATCACAAGAGCAGGTAAAGGAAACATGATCGGTCGGAGGAGCAGTCACACACAGCTATAAGAGAAGCAAATATACGCATGCATGCACACACACATGCACATTTCTTGGAGACCCTCTGGGCCAGGCCATGAACTGTGGGATTTAAGTGTTCTTCGGCACAACAATTATTATAGCCCTTAATAATCAACTGTAAAAAGGCTTTTTGTACCATCCAAAGATAGAGTCTACTTTCATGCCCTTCCAGGAGGATAAGTACACATTGAGAGAGCATACTTAACTTCACAACACTCAAAAGTTACACTCATCAGAGGTGCAAACCAAAACTGGGTCAGGTTTGACCTGTGTCTTGAAACGGTACAATATGAGAAATGAGAAAGAAAGGGGTTTTCTCAACAACTCATAACTGATCAAAGCTCAAAACAGCTCAATTGTTCCTTGAAATATGACACTCAGTTCCATAGAAATGTTATTAATCAACTCCTATATGACTAACCACTTTGATCAGCAACTATGATGTTGTCGTATTTGCCTTTCAGAGTACTGAAACCATTTGGGCAAAACAAACAGATTTGCACTCTGAATAGTTTCTTCAGCACTCTGAAGAAATGTATTCAACTGAACCTGAGCGGGATCTCCAAACAGACAAAACTAGAGCTTTACCTCTGTGTATGGTCTCAAAGCAGATGACACACACACGAGCCTCTTTCTCCAGGTACTTCAGCTTACATTTCCTGTTGCAGCACACTGCACAGTAAACCTGCCACAATGAAGAGGAAGTCGGTTAGGAAAAAAAGACATGACAAAGTAAAAATCATGGACAGTGAACAACAAACTGGGTGCGGTTAGCTGTGACCCTGCTCGTCAAAAGAGATTGCAGGACTGGGTTGAAAGATTTTCACCATAAATGAGAACACAAACATGACAATAGTATAATACATCTTTGTCTATCCAGCAGTAGGCTGTGATGTGGACAATGAGAGACCTGCAACAGTCCTCTCTAATGCTGTTTTAATCACTGGTCTTAAATGCCTTAGCACCAGCTTTAGGACACATGGCTCAGTGGAGATCTATAGAGGAGCCAGAAAAAGAACTGCTGACTCATGCCCTCTCCTTCTGAGCGAATCCACTGAGCTATATTTAGTCCTGGGAGGTAATCTTTTTTTATTTAACCCTTTGTGAAAAGGGGAGTCTTCATTTGAGTTGTTATTTTACATATGATGCCTGTGTTTGAAAACAGATAGGCATATAATAGCATTATCCATTTCTCATAGCGTTTCTATAAACAATTACAATGAGCAGAAAAAAATGATTTCCATCATTAGTGGGTCAACCTGATTGGATCTATCGTCAATACTTAAAATCTGTAAAATCAAACATTTGAAGGCCCAAAACAACTGCCTAACATGAGGCTTTGTGGTCCTCTAGTACCTGATTTTGAACCTGTAATGTGGGGTTGATTTTTTTTTATCTGAGACATTGCGAGAGGTAAGAGTACACGTAGAACAAATATATGGTTAAATAGACAAAGGACTGGGGGAGTAATCACTTCCAAGAACTCCAATGACCTGTGTGTTCATCTCATCATAATGTAGGCTAAGTAATTGAAGATGGAACAGGCATTTCTTTTCATAGCATACATAGATGCTCACGGTGATCCCGGAAATGCAGAAAGAGGTGGTTTCGATTTTTGCGCCTAGGAACATATGCAAAGTGGGATGTTTATATTTAGAACAGCCCCACTGGCTGAGAATACCACTTGAGAAGCCTATCCACTTTCTCCTTATACAAGCAGGGCTACACTGCACAACAAAGTATACTGTGTTCAAGAGTTCACATAGTTTCCTGTTAATTCAGCCAACAACTGAGCTAAGCTGTAAGACCAAAATGGGGCACAGGAGATAGGGAAAGGGGCCACACTTTAAAATGCAATGAAATGTCTAAGTATAGACTGACTTTCATACCTTCCCACAGGCTCGACAGTGATGCCGCCTCTTGGTAAAGGTGAACCTCTGCCAGCAGTTCATACAGTTGGGGGCTTCGGAATCTGGTACCCAAGCAGGCTGCCTGCACCCCAGCCCTTCCACCTCCTCTCCCCTCTCATCCACAGACCTGGCACCATCTCTGGATGGCTCCCCGGGGTAAGGTGGAGGCTCTGACAGTTCGTCGTACTCCACAATGTTATCCTGATGCTCCTGAGGGGCATACGTAGGACTAGGTCCACTGCTGTTGGAATGAACCTCTGCAGGATTAGGGCTCGGAGGGGATGCGGGTGAATTCCCCTCATCCTCTATTGCACTTGGGCCTTTTGTGGAACCACTGGGCATCTGAGCCTGCTCATCTCCTACCTCTCCTTCTGGGGGAGATCTAGGGGCTTGGCAGTGTAGCTGTTTAGGTCTGGCACCTCCATAGGAGGGCTGTGGATCAGGACTATCACTGCGCTGAGACTGATTAGTGTTACTGGTCAAAGAGTGGCTTGCTTTGGAGGAGAGTTCTGGCTCTAGCTGGTAGGAACTGCAAGAGTCCTGCGCCAGTGAAGGAATAGCAGGGTTAAAACTCCCCTCTACAGACATACAAATTGTTCTGTCACTTTCTGGGGTAGCCAGACCCTCCAGTCCCTCCCGTCTGCCCTGGCCACAGCTCCTCAGCTCCTCTTCCACGAGCATGTCCTCCAGATTCCCGTTCCGTTCTGAGATGCCCTCGTGTTCACTCCACTCTCCTGACCTGCTGCAATAAGAGACACCTTCAACCTGCTCTGCCTCTGTATGGTTCTGCAGGAAAGCATCTAACTCCTCGTCTGTAACCAGCATCTCAGCCTGATCACTCTCAGGCAGAAATTCAAAACCAAACTCCGGAGGATCAACTGGGCTCGGTTCGGAGAGATGGGAGGTGGCATGGTCTATGGCAACAGGAGATGCAAGAGAGAGATGCTGTTCTACCGGCGACACCCTTCCCTCTGCAGTCCGCTGAGACATAGAGACTACCAAGTTAATAGGCTCCCCTGGTTGCAGCCCATCTTCTCTGGCCTCCAAGGCTGACAGGGAGTCTGCCTCTGTGCTCTCAGATATTTCTGCCTCATTGCCGTGCCCTGCAGCTTGCTCAGAGTCATCTGAGTCTGTTTTTCTCGGGTTCACCAGAGCTCCACACATGGACACAGCTATGGGCAGGCAGGACAATCCCACCGGTTCACTGTCTGAGGTGAGGTTGAGACTTGCAGGAGACTCTGCATCACCTACGTCCGAGGGTTCTTGTGACTTGTCCTCTTCAATGCCTACAGTCGTTGTGTCGTCTTTTATGATAACAGCAGGCAAGGTGCCTTCTCGTTCACAATGGCTTAAGGAGTTATCTACTTGTTGGTTCATGCAAGCCTCCTCCTCTTCCTCCTCTCTGTCAGCAGACTCAGTGGTCCTTGGTGACAGAGAATCACCTGCAGACTCACAGCCCTTCTCCGCTGCTGCCGGAAGAATGACATCCAGCAGACTGAGTGAGGCAGAATATCCACCAACTGGCTCATAGGAATCCAGTCCCAGCAGCTCCACTTTCCCCACAGAGGCCTGTTGTACCTCAGTGTCTATACAGCCAGCACCCAGGCTTAGCCCCCCTACTTCCTCTCCAAGTACAGTAACCACAGGGCTGTCAAAGTCCACAAGCAGTGCCCCCTCTTCCTCCATTTGCTTCTCCACCATATCCAGCTCGCTGAAGGCGTCATGGCTGTTGGCCCTGACCAGGATGGCAGAGCTTGTGTCATTGACGAGGTCACACACGGGCTTCAGCGCTCGATCTGGGCAAGGAGGTGCAGAGCTTTTTGCTGGCCTGCGATCCACGGAGGAGAGAAGGTCTACTCCGGTGAGAGGTTGGCCTTTGACCTCGCTGTCAACAGAGCTGCAGTTGTGGCTGGTGGGGCGGTCGGGACAGCTTGGGGCAGAACCATAATGAAGGGAGTTAAGGTCAGGGAGGTTCTGTGGGACTGTGGAAGCCTCCGAGGATAAACACTGTGAGCCCAGCGAGGAGAAGGGATATGCGGGAGGCTTTAGGAACACAGACTTGCAGTCAAGTTCATCTGGAATAAAAAATAAGAGATAAAGAACAGAGCAAATTAGAAACAGAAAGGGAATCAATTCAATATTATTAGATGTCTCTGAATTTAGATGGAGTAGATTTCACAACCAAAAATAATGGAAACCTCGTAGCCATGTTTTAAATAGCTTTGTTATAATGAGCAAGGGAAGAAAATACAGAATAACTATGCACATACAGAATTATGGATCTGGCCGTATATATCTGGGTATCCTCTGTGGAAGATGGGCTATTATACATTCGATATCTACAATATCTTAAAGTACAATAAACACTCACATAGGTGCATGTGTCAACATACCTTACCATATTGATATAATGCATACAATGCATTAAATCACATTACTCGCCAAGGTTTCTAGATTACAGCTTCAAGGCAAAACATGCACTTCTAAATGCCCCAAATAAACTTTTGTTGGAGGAGTACACATCAGTGTCACATTATCAGTGTTTATATTAAGGATCGTACCTGTGTTGAGCTCAAAGTCATCAAGCAGTTTGTCCAGATCACACACAGCAGCCTTGAAGAAGCTGTCCATGCTGGGCTAAAACAGAGGGGCCTCCTCACACCTCCACTTCCTGAAAGAGACGACAAGACTATTGTTGGAATGAGGCCTCTAGAATGAGAAGAATGTTCCTTGTGAAAGTGTAATGTTAGGTATTTGTTGCTGATAAATCACTGAATATAAAAACAGCCCTATCGGTCAGCCAACAGATGTATAAATGATTATTTCAAACAAATCCACAGGCGGGGCCATATGCCAAAGGCTTTGTCACCTTTGATTTTTAGCCTACACTTTATAATTGCCAGGAGAGCTCAGGCTGAGGGTGGAGAGGCTATGTAATGAGATATATTGAGGTACCAGATCTAACCAAGCCGTCAGGTCTTGGGTCAGCTGATAGCCTTGATGATACAGTTCACACAGTGGGCTATGCTCTTCACATGTCAACCAAGTGTCATTCAAGAGATGGAGATGTGAGGGGCATCTGTGCCATAAAAAAGCTAACTACGTGTTCCCCAACAACCCTTGTGTCCTACTTCAATGAGACGCAAAAATAATCACAAATCTGGACCTGTAGCACAGTATAGGTTTTCATGATGTAGCATTTGATATGTTGAGGCCAAATAATGGACAAAATAGCCCAGCATATCAGGTGTAGCCAAAAATAACTTCAACTCGACTGCACTCTCTGTGGCTTCATTCAGCAGACTACTGGTGCATTCATATGGGAATAACCAACAGAATGACCTGATGGTTAAACGCAACAACTTGGAAGAGTAAAGGCATTCAAGTTAATTTGAAGCTTTCATTTTCTGTAGACCAGGACTGATAATGTGAGTTGGGCACAATCCCATTTCTTATTTTTAACCCTTCAAGACCCTGATACGTCATCAGTAGTCGTCGATGGCGTTTATGTAAACAGACGCAACGAGTTTGTTGCCGGACATTACTATGGCAATAATGGTATTATCACAATGCCATTTGCCGTTCATCTGATGGAGATAGAAAAGCATGGACGCTCGATTCATTCACAACTTATAAGTTTCATGCTATCAATCGATCAAACAAGTCATCAAATAAAAAAGACCACTGCTTCATTACTGGGCCACTTCATGACAGAATGGCATTAGCGGTGCTCTCTAGGCTACTCTGCCAGTCTGCACTGATATTAGAGCAGTGGTAACAAGTGCAGCAACTTCGCTGCTGGACTTTAGTTATATTTAAAGAAAAGGTCTATAATACATTGAAACAACATTAAACTAAGATAATACGATGGTTATCAACATTTTTTAATCTTTATTAACAAAGAAAATACTACATTTCTGGTTTTCTTTTGTTGCTTGTGCAGCATTCGCTACCATCTTGCCGTTGAGTCGCAAGGGCATTCTGGGAGATTTCTCATAACAGGTTTTGAGTGTGCCTCTGAAAAACCATGTAGCCCTACCACTTCGCCCTACCCCTCTATCCCAACAAGAATCGGGACACCCTACCCCTACTCGTGAAGGGGTGGGGCTAAGTGGTAGGGTCAAGGGGTGTATTGGGATTGGGCCTTGGGCTTACGTGTGTACAGCTTAGAGGACATCGCTTTTAAGGCACTGCCATTTGAGGCAGAGGTAACACTGTTTGTAGGTCTATTCTATTAGGAAAATGTGTATATGGATTTGTGCAGGCCCAAGGGGAAGGGGTCCCAAGCAACTGCATGTCCTGCCTGTCCATGTGGTCCGTCTCTGTAGACACTAATCCCTAACCTCACATCTTAACCATAATAGGTGATATCATGTTGTCAGGATAAGCAAACATCATCAGCATATCAACTTCTAAACATATAACTTTATCATTATCTTTCAGTAGCATAGGGTAAAAAGCCCTTTCCTCTTCATCAAAACAAAATTTGCCCTTAAAATAGTTCTGCACTAGACATTCATTGTGTGTGGTGACTCAGGCACTGAATGCCAAACATGCACATACTCAGGTTGTTATTGGAAGTGTCTGACAACATTACGGAAAGGATCCCTACAGAGATAGACCTTTGTTCAACCAGAAACAGAAGTCTCACTCAAGGAGAAGTCTTGCTCGCGAGAGGTGAGTTTTTGCAGGAAGAGGTTAAACAAAGGTTTCTGGTTAAACAAAGGTCTATCTCTGTAGCGATCCTTACCATAATGTTGTCAGACACTTCCAATAACAATCTGAGCCTGGCAGTGGCAAAAACAAGTACTTTTATAGTGGACGTACTTTGATCGGGCGTAGTTGCCCCAACGGATTACGTTGCAGCCATTGCAGCAAATTTTGCGGCTGCCGGCTGAGGCGATCTACTGGACCAATTCCAAAACTTTTTGTACCATTAACAATATAAAATTAACTCCATCATCTTTGCCAGAACAGTCATACTTAAGTTTAAGAAACCATGTAAAAGGTTTCCTCTTTAGCAACCCTGATGTTATTGGAATCAATAACTGGTGTGTATTTTAAAATTGTGGACAAACTGTCATATTTAATTCAGTGCACTCTGTAATACAATTTTTATCAAATTCCCTTTGGACAGGTCAAACCTTTCCCCACTGAGCCTTGAACACAACCACCCAAGGGCGATATCATGACTTTTCTTCCCCATGTCCCACAAGAGTCACTCTGTCTAGTGTCAGATTGCCCACAGGTATCAAGCAATAGCCAGCCAAGCAAGGTGCAAAAACTGCAACGTGAATATCTGTCACGTTTTGTCAGGGGAATATCATTATATAATTGTAATTATATAATTGTCATTAACACTACTCACCGGTCCTGAACTCGAGCTGTGCAAACTAACAACCTAGAAACCAAGGGGGAGAACAGTGACTCTATGCCACTGCTCAGAGGTCTATCAACACGTCTGACTTGTCCAATAAATGTCACAAGCACAGTTGCTGAAATGGTTTGGTCTATATTGTAGAGAGATTAACCGTGAGCTATTATATCGTTGAAACTAGCAACTCACTGAAGTGGAAGTGTTCTCCCCAGGTTCTAACAGTGGAGACAGGAAGGATGTGAGCGGGGTTCCTGTTACACGGCTGGAAGTGGGGGTCACGCCCAGTGTCTAATCTGGATGTTCAAGACTGAAGAATAGCCAGGCACCATAAAGGATGAATGCTATCCCTAGCTATTAAACCTAAAAAGCTAAGACTTTTTCCTAAAATAACAACCAATTGTCTGTAAAACAATTCTCTGTGCACCACAAAGATGTATTATTATTATTACTATCATTATTATTATTTACTAAAGTTCTCAGTGTTCTTACCCACAGGAATCAGGCTAAAAATGATATATTATTATTTCATAATAAAAAGATTTTATTCAGATGTCATAGTTTGAGGGTTTAAATCTCCTGCAAGTTTGTGTGACTGAAACATCATCCTACAACTACCTAGGAGATATTTAGGTCAGCAAGTGCTTTCTCCAGGCGACTCTCAACTACTTTGACCGTCACACCTGTATAGCACAGCACTGGAGACTTTTCCATAGAGATCAACTGATTTGTGCTTCCACAACTGGGTCAAGGCCACTGAAGAGAGGCAAAATAGTGGTGAATCATGCAGCTGCCCACCAAATAGCCCTGCTTTCTCGTTAAAGAAAAAAACAAAAAACAAATCAACCCTAAAACAGCTATTGGTGATTGGAGAAAGAAAATCTACTATAAGTGTCAGGTTTTGGTGTCTTTAGCTTCTTTCTACATTCACTATTTTGCACAGACATTCAACAATCACAGGGAGAAATCCATCATAAAAGAGATGGACACAACAATTTCTCCACAGACAGCAGCCTCAATATTTCACAATGCAGCACAGGGACAAGAGATGTTGCATTTTGCATTCAGGTGCGCAACGCTCCCTTTTACTCCACTAGCAAGAACAGCTAGCACTACTGCCATCGCTCTCTCCACCTACACGTAAAATCCACAGCTGATGATGCATCCAAGTCGAATGATAGTTACCGTAAATACAAGCTTCCGACTGGGGAAAAAACACTCACCTCAACCTGCTAGTGGTGATTCTGATTAGCAAATATGGGAACTTTTTCAAGGCCCTGATATCTCTCACCTGATGATACAAATAATGGAAGTGTGTCAAACATGGCTGCCGCAAATCTACCACTCTTCCACCATCCAAGGTAATAAAAATAATAATTACTAGTTATATTCACACTAGTACACTTGACACAATTGACTCAATTATTATTTGTTTGGTTGACAAAGCCGCTTGTTAACTAGTTGTTGACATGAATGCAGCAGGAACAAGTTCACGCCTGTTCTCTGGGGGTTGTCAAAAAGCATTCTGGGACTAACTTTAGTAGAATTAGACATGGTAGGTTGAGGGAAAGTGCATACAATAAAAAGGTAAATTACAAAACCTCATCACAAAATAACTCCTGGAATGCATTGAACATCAGTGTAAGAATATCTGAGGTTGGAATTTTCCTTTAAGGTAAATGTGTCAATAAAATGTAATGGTAAATTCAATCAAAATCATTCCTATCTCCTGATGTTCATCGCGCTGACCTGCATGGTAATATAAAGTTACCACAATTTGTTTCAGTTCTCATCTCAATCTCTCATCTCTCATCACAGAATTGTGTATCACAATAGCTCAATATCATTATTTATTACAATATGATTCTATTGAAATTTGTGGGGTAAGGGATGGGGGTTAACCCTGGCTAGGTACAGTGCCTGGTTCGTGTAGGAGTGTGTGTGTGTTCATGTGCTGATGGCAAATTGTGTGGTCGCGATACAGACCCTGGATATGGGTTAATATTGAATTTTTGACCAGCCCTGGTCACATGTAAATAAGCCTTTGTAATTTTAATATTTTTCTATGAGTTATTATTTCTACTAAATATATTAATATAAAAAAATTTCAATATTTATATTATAATAATATTTGGTGGTGTTGTAAATTGGAAGGAGACTTGGGTCCCAGCTATTGAAATAAGATATTCTTTTATTTTCAGCATCAGTAATAATTGAAATAAGATATGGAAAATAAAAACTGGAGAAAACGAATTACTGTACATTAGAGGGAGGATGTCAGCGACGAGAATGAATTTCACTCAAATGAACTGATTCAGCTATCAAGTTATCTACAAATGGGTATCCACCTAACATCCAATATAAAACCAACTTGCCTTCTGATCCCCACCAGATCTCTTAACAATAACAGCCAGGTTAACCCACTATGCAGTGCTGTCATACACTACTTGTTACTATTACACCATTGATAGGCATGAGGAAGTCAACTTGACTAAATACAAAGTTACAAGTTCATAGCAGTAAATATGTATTTTAATCCATTTTCTCGCTTCCCAATAGTCAGAATTTGTCAGTTGAAAATGTCCATAGGTGAACAGCCCTCTGCCATCATTACCCTGGCCACTTTACTCATTTATTTATTACAAGAATCTCTCCAAATTTGCCTAAAACGTTTGCCCATGTATCATCATCTTTGGAGCCGGCCACAGGTGTGGATTTCGGGTAAAAGTGTCTCTCTGAGGCGGACAGGGGGAAGCAGTGAAGCTTATCTTAACCGGTCCGTAAGGCAAAATTATACTTTCAGTTTGGCTGTTTCACATCAGTTTAAGAGCATTTACCTGTAACACTCGTAGCCTACTCTGAACATAAGACTATAGCCCAAATACCACAAGCAAGGTAGTGTTGATTACATTTCACAATGTCAGCAAAAACGACGAAAATCCTTCACAATATTAACAAACATACACGCTAGCAACTAACAGCCAAACAGCTACCGTTAGCAACGCTGCATCATAACAAACAAAAGACACTCAACACTTAAGCGTTAAATGTTGGACGACTGAGGCTGACTCTGTCAGTAGCTAACTGTCAGTAGGTCTTAAACGTCATCAATAGCCTGTCGTTTGTCACTTCAGACTCAACGCAATAAAAGCAGGTGGATTTATCTAAAGTTAGCGTTAGCTTGTTAATTATTGGACACGTTAGCCGGCTAATGTAGCTAACGTTAGCTAACTGTTAGTTAACCTATGTTGTGTCGTGAGTCATTACCAGTGCTGTTTTATTCCATAACTCCGGCCTCGCCCTCCACGGTTATGCGCGTCTTCCCATTTAAGAAAGCAACAAATGTCGCCGATATCACTCAATTCCTCCGGTCAAACAGCTTAAGTTGGGCAGCTAATTTAGTTGTGCTGAAGATCTGTAGTTTCGCCACTCAAGCGGCCATCTTGAGCAGACTGTAGGGAGGTCACAGGATCCGCTCGCAGCATCACGCTCCGCTGGGAAGCCAGCCGGCCGTTTCACCACATTCAAATAGCTGCCATACAACTCCCGAAGTCGATTTACTATTCGTCTGTAGTAAAGACTTTAGTCACAACATGTTGTGGATAAGCCAGAGAAGCTCGGCCATATTCAATTACTTTTTAAATCTGCCCGCACTCCACTGGCTTAGTGGATCGAAATTTTCTGAAGCCGCACAGATTCACACAATTATATCTACAGTCCAAATCAACAAATAAGAGGATATGAGGCTGGGAATGTCTAATACTAACATGTCAAATTCTCTCAGAGCTCCCAACTCCATCAGACATGCCTGTCACTTAGATCAATATGTATTGACTCTGACTGACACTTGATGGGGGGTTTTCAGTGATTGACCTTTTCCTTGTCAGTCTGAAAATCAAAAGAAAGCATTTTTTTTTACCCAATGAAAGTTCACTTCCCACTGGGACCACCTGTGCTGTAAATGAATACACCCGTGGTACTGTAAGGTGCTCTTAAAAAAGTATCCACCAAATATCAAATAGACAGTTCCACACAGTCACACCCAGTACAACCAGTCTTCTGTTGGCCAGTGAGCATGGAGGTTAAGTGCCCTGCTCAAGGGCATCTCAACAGCTTAGCCAAAGTCCACCTTTTCCCATTCTTCATTACTGATGTACTGAGGTACTGCTATGAAATCTTGATAGCACTGATCTTCAGATCATATTGTCTATGAGCTTGTCCTGGTTAGGCTTGTTGGTAATAAAGGGCTACAGAAATAAACTTGACTTGATTTGAAGATATTTTAAAAGCAGAAGCAGGGGAGTTGATTTTGTGTTCCACCTGTCACCTCTGTAATGGTGATGCTGAACTTGTTTTCTGTCAGATAAATGCTGCTCGGACCTGGATGTACCTGGATCATTCTTTTACAGAAGGCTTTACAGAAGTATTCTTTCTTCCACCTGTTGACAACATACCGTGCCACACTCCAAACCTACTCTGTAGAAGTAAAACGTTTCCACGTTTCTTATTCATATTACATGACCATACATGGCCATTAAAAGCAGCCTATTTTTGCTTTTGACACAAAAAACAAACCAAAGCAAAAGATTGGAATGAAGATGGAAAAGGTTAACAGCTTTCTTGTCTGCAGCGAGTTAGCTGGCAGAAAGCCTATGCTGTTTTTGTTGTGAATAGCCAAACCTTTCTAACTTGTCTGCCATAAGTAGCAACAGCTTCTGTGTGCGAGACAGCCCCCTGTGCTGCAGAGATATTCCTTTACTTTGATTTGTCAGAGGGTTGTAAAATTGCTCCATGGGAGGCTAAAGTTGTGTGAAAAGAGGAGAGGAGCTGAGAACCTCCTGTGCTTTTACGAC
This sequence comes from Hoplostethus mediterraneus, assembly GCA_034670385.1. NCBI lineage: Eukaryota > Metazoa > Chordata > Actinopteri > Trachichthyiformes > Trachichthyidae > Hoplostethus > Hoplostethus mediterraneus. Next base: position 1,499,576 of record JAXDDW010000066.1, read on the forward strand.
ATCCACCAGGGTCGATAAATCATTACAGGGCAATTTGGGTAACATTTTGCAAGTTTTTGTGTCTTGAGAAAGCGTTTTCTGCTATGTTTTTTCTAAACAAATCTGTAATCGGGGAGTCCCAGGGACTCTACATTGATAATAATCCCCCATTTTATCTTATTTATTCTCAATTCCCCTTTTGGCCCAGTCAAGTGCTATTTTAACATCAATTTTACAGACAGACTTCCATTTCCTCTTTTTTGTTTGTTCACAGACGCTCCGCAAATTGCTCAACTTTCTGCTGTTCCTGTCTGGAGAGTCATTGAAGGAGGCTGGTTGCTGTGCCAACCAACATGCACCAGCCATCATCAGACAGGTAAACAGTTTTGCAAGTTGAAAGCAGAAACATTTGGAGATCCTTCAGCGGGAGCGGATATTTATGAGGGTGGGAAGTTACTCATAATAAATGATAAACTTGGAAATAAGAAAAGATACTCACGCCAAACGGTGATGCCACACACATTAAATGATAAATTACATTTTTTAGAGCGAGTGATGAAGTAATGAAAGGAACATTTTATTGTGTTCTGAAGTCGCAATTGCTCACTCTGTTTTTCACTTCACACGCCTGGAGAACAGAGCAGCAAGATAAGCCGCTCATCCATGCCCATCTAAACAAAGTGGGTGGGACTTTACAACAGTGCCTAGTACAGGTGAGGACCAGCCTCCAGTCCAGCAGATAAGGAAGGACTGTTTACATTCAAGGACACAAACAATTTAGTGAAGCGGTTTCAGTTCCAGCCAGCCTCTCCTTTGTCCTTTGTGGTTATAGGCCTCCATGTAGTTTAGGAGGGCTGTATTCTTTATTTGTCAAAGGAAAGACATTCCTCACTAATGGACCGAATGCATTCTTTCATCAATGGTTAAATAAACCCACTAATGCAACCTGGAGTAATTGCCCTTATCCCAGTGCTGAAAAAAAGCTGCTCATTTCTCTGAACACTTAGGAGGGGAGGCAAGGCAAGAGATACAAGGATATGCCTGTACTTCCTTTTTTTGTATATTTATTTTTTTACAGAAGGCTAAAGAATTTTCACATTACCCATCTCTGTCAGAGTGCTTAAAACGTCTCTTTTAACGGTCTAATGAAGGCATTTAGCCACATATTGCAAGTAAGCTGGTATTAAAATGATATAAAAAGTGTATGAAAAAAAACATATTGCCCCCGATATATTATCAGGTTAACCCAGGAAACAATAATTCAACCGGGCAATGATTTGAAACATCATACAATCTCAAATGTTGTGTTAATTGTTAAAAGGAAGAGCCTGACCTGGTTTGCTCTCCTTGCAGCTTGCCTTCTTATCCCAACCCTCTTCCTGGTTCTATGTCACCTAGTGCCATCGTTTTTTAGTCTTTAGCATTTAGGTCTTTGTATTTTGTACTCTGCCTGTGTATTTTGTACATTCTGTTTCTTGTTGATACTGTTATGCTGCTGTAACCCCAGAATTCCCCCCCAGGGATCAATAAAGTATATCTATCTATCCATCTATCTATCTATCTATCTATCTATCTATCTATCTATCTATCTATCTATCTATTATCTATTTATCTATCTATCTATCTATCTATCTATCTATCTATCTATCTATCTATCTATCTATCTATCTATCTATCTATCGATCTATCTAGAGTATAGTGCCATCTAGTGTCCATCAGCCACTACAGAAAGTCAGTGGAAGTGAAGTTAAAAAGATTGCCTGGCCTGCATTATATTTCATGCATTTTCCACCACCCTCCAAACGCCAACATTTTGATCTTTATTTATCCAAAGATAAATAAGTGCCTTGCTCAAGGGCAAGGTATTGAGGGAGACGAGATGGTTACCCATTTACTCACTCAGGTTTTACCAAGGGATTCGAACCAGTGACCATCTAGTCACGAGCCTAGTCACACTTCCTGGCCACACTTTTTGGCCCACCGCGAACACCTGGGTTGTGCTGGATACAATATTGTTGAGGGCGCACACATTTTCAATATGCCAACAATGAAAATCAGTAGAGAACTTACATACCAAAGCTATACAGCTATATAGAAGGTAATCAATACAATTACAAATTACCAGTCATTTGTCATTTGCCACTCCGTCCACCAGAAACAGCTTTTTGATTTGATTTTGGCCCAATGCACAATGGATCAAACAGATCTGGCAGATTTTGGCAGATCTTGGCAGAAAGAGAGCTGATTTGCAGAGAGGCCAGACACCCGCCCCCTCCTAGCTGGTGACGGATGACAGCCGTGCACAGTAACACCTGCAGGCTTACTTTGAGACCACTTAGCTGGTTCTTGTTTCTCTATCCATCTACCATAATGATGTAATGATTTCGCCATCCTCCTCTTCCATCCTAACTGAGCTGTGAGGGGAGTAATACCAGAGGATTTGATCTCACCTAATAGGATGGGATTTACTCTCATCTTCTGTAGCAGCATCATTTTTGATGGTCATAGCCAAGATGGAGTTCCCTTAGTGCTGACACATAGAGTTGACATCCACTCCATCAGATTTATTAGATAACGGTTTTCCACGATATCCCTCAAGGCTGAAAGGGTGCACACCTGTTATTGCTCTCATTATGTGTCAGCATGGCCATTTTCCAAGCTGACTGCGGTGTGGACCATCTGGAGACGCAACATTACCGCGTCAGACCAGACGAATCATCGAGACTCCATGAGATTTTGGAGATTTATCTGTGGCGATCACCACCTGGCGGCCCCAGAGCAGGTACTTCAGTTAAGATTTAAGACCTAGACCCAGCCATGCTTTATTTTGTGAAATGAATGACCTTTTAGGAAGAGTGTACGTGGAAGCGGTAATATTAGATCCATTAAAAACTAGCTATGGAACAAATTAGCTACAATATCGCCTAAAATTTTTAATATAATTAATATATATAATATATAATTATATAACAGTAGTAGGCTTACAGTTGGGAGACGAGTGTGTGTATCTTAATGGAACTGACAATGTCAGAAGGTGAGACAACGACTGATCAACACATCGGATTTTGTTTTAATCAAGGTCTGACACAGGAAGAGGAAGAAGATTAGGCAGTCAGGATAATGAAGTCGTGATCTCGAGGAACCCCGGGTTGATATCTCGAGATAACGAGATAATTAAGTCTTGATCTCAACATAACGACATTAGAACACAGTGAGCGACCACAGCCGCTCTCAGCTTCCATACGAGTGAGTCACGTTGAACCTCTTCTTTTCTTTTACTCCATCAGTCTTTTAGGCCTGCGAGGGGCCTAGGGGGGGGTGCATGAGGGGGGGGGGGATGTCTCCTGTGACAAGAGCCACCAGGGTGGGGGGTTTCACCTGATGTAGAAGTCCCTGTGGAAGTCTTCACCTCCTTGTGTACAATGTGCCTAGCTGTACTCTCATTGTTTGTTCCCACCTCCACGGAGGAGATCATCTGTTGCTCCTCAGCATACTTCCAGACTCTGTTTACACTTCATAGGATCTAGGGGCCGCTTCTCTCAGTACTTTAGCCAAAGGCCCCCTATGTGTCCCCTTGTCTCAGTCTGAGCGTGTCACTCTCTGCTGGAGGGGGGTGGGGCAGTGGCCTGGATGTTTTGTTGTACTTCGGCTACCAGTCTCCATCCTTCTTGATACTCTGATACAATCTGGCCCTGGTCTGCAGACTTGTTCGCTGGCTGAATCACTTCTTTGTCTATAACTATGTACTCTCACATGCTCACAGCAATAGGCTCTTCATTGTAATTGTACAATTCATGGCTCAGCCTCAGGAACTCCTTCCATGGCATGGTATGTTTGCCTGTGCCCCTGTATCCAACTTCAGTGCCACCGTCGTACCATTCTCATCCAGGTCTGTGATCCATTCATCCTCCTGATCGGGATCAATTACTCTTCCTCTGTGCTGGCTGCTTGCTCCACCATGTGAATTGAACTCTCCTCTTTGCTGCAGCACTTAGCGAAATTGGTTCAATCATGCCCCCACATTTCCTACAGTGTTTTCAGGACAATTTCTCTGCGCATGAGTGTTGCTACATTAAAGCTTAAAGGTTAAAAGCGACAATATTAAATAAATAAATCATTAAATAAATCATTAAATAAAAAGGGAAAATATATGAACAATTAATTAATTAAAATGGGAAATACAATATATTTAATTGTTCATTTCCACATTTATTTATTTCCATATTTAATGATTTATTTAATGATTTATTTATTTAATATGTCACATTTAACCCTCCATAGCCACAGCGCGTGCAGTCAAATGTTTCGAATCTGTCAGGCTGCTGCTGCTGCTCGTCCTCCTCCCTCCTCCTTTGCCGCCTTTTTCTTGCTGATAGCGTTCACAATTCCATCCTCTTCGCCTTCAAATCGCCTTAAGCTGCATTTTAGCATCTTCTGAAGCCTGGCGTAAGGTAGTTACGACGGGCCCCAGCGCACGCTATTATGACGGGCCTAAGCACACACACACACACACACACACACACACACACACACACACACACACACACACACACACACACCATTAGGCGTATATATATATATATTTTTTTACTAACAATGTGTTGGATCTTACAGTCGAATGAGTTACTTATAGAGACTTGACATTGAACAACATCAACATACATATTACCCAGCAATCATCATTGCATATCTGTATAGGACAAAAATACCAAAGAAAATAAGAAATTATTTATTTTATTTTATTTTATTTTTATAGTTTTTATATATAGTTTTGCCTGCACTGTCTATATTTACGCCCCTGGCCGTCACACACCTTTCCTACAGGTCCACAACCAGAGAGCCCAGGTCACACCCCATTCAGAGCCTGTTAGTTACATTAGAGTTGGTTTGATTTATCTGTGTACATACCACCTGCCTGAAAACAACACAGAGGTTTACATTCATGTCAATGGATTGAGGACACATTTCCACTAACAGATTGTGTGCTGCGCTTAAATTCACTGTAGAATGATGGTGTGGTTAATGTGCCCATCTAGTGGGCACATAGTGGAACTACATCACCTGATCTGTGGTTTCTCTGCCACAGAACTCCCAAAAGTATCCAGCACTAACCACACAGTAATCACTGTCATGCTTATCAAATAGCATTCCAGTTTGCTCTGGTTTTTGGTTGATTCTTTCCAGTGTGTCAGATAGTTTTCTTTTTGTTTTCTTATAATTTGGTTTGGTCTAGTGAGGTTTCTGTCTGGTGGCTCTGCTTGTGTTTGTGTTTGAGTCCCAGAACCAGCTGGCTGAGTGGGCATCTCTCTAGAGTCTCTCTGTAGGTGAGGGCTTTGTTATGGAGCGTGTCAGGGTCACTTTCTTTTAGGTGATTAGAAAATGTAAATGCTCTCTTTTGAATGGTGATAATAAGTGGGTATCATCCTCATTCTGCTCTGCATGCATTGTTTTTTTGCATGCATTGAGAGTGCTTTCCTTTCCTTTTGATGGAGTAAAAAGCCATTCTTGCCTTGTCTCTCAAGTCGTTCACAGCTTTGTTGAAGTTACCTGTGTTGCTGATGTTACCTGTGTTGCTGACCCCTGCGAATTCCTCAAATGTGGGAATCTCGACTGCATAATTTCTGGTAGTGGGGGACTGCGTTCGTGCTCTCCCCTGACTGTGTGGCACGGTGGCGCAGTGCCACAGAGTTTGGGTTTGGGAAAAGTTTTTTCTCTTCCACATATCTCCCATTTGAATCCATGAGGAGCACAATTTGTGGATTTTGTGTCGGGTTGTTTTCTGGAGGTCTGGTAGTGGGGTTTCTTGGAGGAGGGGTCTCTTGGTTTTGTGGCTCTTGACTTGGTGGTGCTGCTGGTTGGTTGGTCGTCTGGATCCTGTTGTTCTGCTGTCTCCTGTGGAGGGGGGGTAGACAGCGCTCTCACAGGTCGTTCGCTGATCAGCGTTCTCACCTCGTCTTGGGAGTTCTCGCACCTCTTCCCTGAGCTGCCTCGTCTCATGCTTTAATGCCTCCTTATTGTCTTGGAGTTTTAACCACAGCCCAGAGAGCAGACAGCTCCCCCACTGAGTCTGGGTGGGGAGTTGTTCTTGTTCTGGACTGTTGTCTGCCCAGATTGGAGTGGGTTGATTGTGTGTTCCATCTCCACTGTGTCCTCCACGGACCTCGCCGCGGCTGGAGATGGGCCGCTCCCGGTCTGTCTCTCCCGCTGGTGCTGGTTCCGCTCACTCTCTGTTCCATACACAGCTGACCAGATCCTCTCCATCCCTGTCGGCTCAGACTCACTCGGTCAGCCTCTCACACAGTCACACACAGGTTAAAAAGGACCCAGCTGCCTCAACTGGCTGCAGCTGGTACCGGATCCAGGGGAGAGTCAGTCCACCGACTCAGCTCTCTCCTGGATCCAAGCTAAGCCTCACCCCCACCCTTCCCCCAGTCTGCCACATAGGGTCATCTGTTAATTTTGATAAATGTTATAACTTTGTAATTTTATTATTTCATTGAGCATATGTATACAGTTACTACCTATCCTGATTTATAATGCTATTTACTTTCCTCATGAGAATGGAGACAGACTATACCATAGACATACCAGCCATACCATACTAGACATACCAGCTCCAGTGGGCGGAGTCAAACGTTTGATTTGAAAGAGAGAGAATTGAGTCAAACGTTTGACTCCGCCCACAATGAGCACAGTCCGGATATACATACGTGGAGTAGCACACTGCAGTCAGGTGCTTCTCGGTTTATTTCCTCGTGGTCTACTTTCACTTTCACATCTCGTCGTGACGCAGAATATTTTCAACACGAGGTATTGTAACCAACACTTTACACTACAGTTTACAATGTTCAGAAAGCGACACAACAAATTACTATAACTACTTCAGTCTACGTTGTATTAGTATACTGTAATATCTTTACCGTTACCTTATTTAGTTTATAATAAGTTACAGGCGTGTCCGTCTGAAAGCCCGAAACTAGCTCTGAGACAGGACCCTTTGGTTGTTTACATCTCCCGTAGGATCCTATACTTTTTACCGCACGAAAGACAGCGAGTCCGATAACGAAACCAATACGTCGAATTTCACTTACCTAAACAGATATCCATAATCCTTTACTTGTCTACTTGCATGGCGGCGGGTGGCGCTCAATCTCCTATGCACAAATAAACTTTTATACTTTGTTAAAGACAGATATACTCCAACATTTCCATTGTAATGAAATCCAAGATGGCTGACTGGCGAACTCGTCTTCTTTCGCGAGCGGACGCAAAGTGCCGAAGAAGACGCACTATTTTTGTTGGTGAATCATAATGAATCGAGTCGGTCTTCCCATCACTACTGTAGAGCCAAATCCATCAAGAATAGCGAGCACTTCTCCCCGAAAACTTCAACATAAAAGCCCACAAATAACCAAACATACTTCATACAAAATGAGAGTCTTAGAATACAAATGCCCAACACATCGCCGATTTCGAATAGACAACAAATTGCAGTGAAGTCTTATTATATGACATATTATGTGTTCTCTTGTGATGATTGTATGCAAACATTGCTAATTTTGGATTCATAAATGAATCAACCAATGGGCACTTTTAAACCCTGAAAAAAGAAATGCATGACTAGTCAGCAGTTGCAGCAATAATTTTTCGTTTTATATTATGTCAGACAAAATAAATTGACATATATTTATCTGTATAGTGTTGTAGAACGATTTCTTTTCCATATGATTTCATTAATAGTGTGTGTTATTATTGTTATACAACTATGATATTTCCCCCACTTTTTAACCAGCAATATGACCTCGAACATGTATTGCAGATTAATAATCTTGCTTATTTATTTGTTGCACCAAATGGGAAAGTAACCATGGTATTACTGTGTAGCGGAAGTGACCGCAAGGATGTAACTTGTTACTACTGGGCAGCGGGTGCACATTTTTTCAAAACAGACCAATCATAGTTCAAATATTGCTTAATCTGGCTGACTTTAGACAGCTAGAAGTGCTACTGAATGAAGAGCCGTTTGGGAGCCGAAAGAGCCGGCTCTTATTGCTGAGCTGAGCCAAATGATCTGACTCATCTGATCTGAGCAAACATTCTCATGCCTACTTCAAATCACTTCTAATAAGGGATCTCAGACAGGACTACATTGATAATGTCATCACCAATATGGTCACATTTGTCATGTTTATGTATTTAATTGTAATTGACCATGTCTGGGGAACATGACAGCCAGACCAAAACTAAGAGGTAAGATGAAGACCTCTAACTGTCCATGACTGTTCTCCATCTCAGAGCTCAGCAGTGATATCACTACACCATCATCCTTCAGAGTAAAAGCTCTGTCTGTTGTGTTGAAGCCCCACCCAGGAGAGACCAGACTCCCCTGTACCCAGCTATGGAGCATCGTCTTAACTTCAAAGATGGACGCCACTCTGCTAAGCAAAGGCAAGAATTTAACTCAGATGATTTTATTTTTATCCGACTGTACTAAGCAGAAGTAAGAAGTCATGAGATCTAAAATTGGTCTGGTCCTTCAGACGTGTGTGGATGGGTGTGTGTGTTGACATCTGGAGACCCCATACATGTTTTCTCCACAGAGTCCACCAGGAGAGGTCAGAGGTTCCCAGTGGTCAGTCTGCCCAGCAGCATGAAACAGACCTGGCTTCCATATTTATGGTGTGTAAATGTATAACACCTTTTACTTCAGCTACAAATTCAATTTAAAAACAACCATTCTGGTCATAATGGTCTCCATGCTACACTCTTTAGACCAGTGGGCTTTCAGTCTGATAGATTGATTTGATGTTGTGTTTAGTATGAAAGGTTAATTTCTATATTATTCTATTCCAGCTGCTTGAGGAGAACATTGTCACTTTTGTGAAGAACGAGCTGAAGAGGTTCCAGGTGGTTCTGAGTAGAGATTACCCAGACTGCTTAGAGAGGCAGAGGGGGGATGAGGAGGTGGACGGTGAGGAGGAAGGGCAGAGGAGGAACAGCAGAGAGGCACTTCTGAAGATCACACTGCACTTCCTGAGGAGAATGAAGCAGGAAGAGCTGGCGGACTCTCTGCAGAGCAGTAAGACGAGGGTTTCTCAAATGGGATCTATTCAATTCCATATTGGAACATAAATGACTAAAATCCACAGGGATCATTCGGTGAAATTATTGATTTGTCCACATGGGTGTAAGATGCTGAACAGTCAAACACATTTGCCTATCACATTGGGCTGCACACAGTCAGGACCTGTTTGTCCACCACTGATGAGCTGAATAGTTACAATGGAGTTGGGAAATGTACATGTTCACCTGGAAATGTTCCCATTTCTGATATTAACCTCAACAACCACTCATTGGTGTTATTTTTTATTTTGTTTGTTCATTCAGAAGCTCCTGCAGTGTGCCAACGTCAAATGAAATCTAATCTGAAGGAGAAGTTTCAGTGTTTGTTTGAGGACATCGCTAAAGCAGGAAACCCAACACTTCTCAATCAGATCCACACAGAGCTCTACATCACAGAGGGAGGGAGTGGAGAGGTCAACGATGAACATGAGGTCAGACAGATTGAAACAGCATCCATGAAACCAGCGAGACCGGAAACAATCACATGTGAAGACATCTTTAAACCCTTACCTGGAAGAGAGGAACCAATCAGGACAGTGATGACAAAGGGAGTCGCCGGCATTGGTAAAACAGTCTTAACACAGAAGTTCACTCTGGACTGGGCTGAAGACAAAGCCAACCGCAATGTACACTTCATGTTTCCATTCACTTTCCGAGAGCTGAATTTGCTGAATGGGAAAAAGTTCAGCTTAGTGGAACTTCTTCATCACTTCTTCATTGAGACCAAAGGAATCTGCAGCTTTGACAAGTTCCAGGTGGTGTTCATCTTTGACGGTCTGGATGAGTGTCGACTTCCTCTAGACTTCCAGAACAACCAGATCTGGACTGATGTTTCAGAGCCAACCTCAGTGGATGTGCTGCTGACAAACCTCATGAAGGGGCACCTACTTCCCTCTGCTCTCATCTGGATAACCACACAACCTGCAGCAGCCAATCAGATCCCTCCTGAGTGCATTGACATGGTGACAGAGGCGAGAGGGTTCACTGACCCACAGAAGGAGGAGTACTTCAGGAAGAGATTCAGAGATGAGGGGCTGGCCAGCAGAATCATCTCCCACATCAAGACCTCACAAAGCCTCCACGTCATGTGCCACATCCCAGTCTTCTGCTGGATCACTGCTACAGTTGTGGATCATGTGTTGAGGACCAAGATGAGAACGATGCCCAAGACCTTGACTGAGATGTACATCCACTTCCTGGTGGTTCAGTCCAAACAGGGGAATGTCAAGTATCACAAGAGAGCTGAGACAGATCCACACTGGAATACAGAGGCCAGCAAGATGATTCTGTCTCTGGGGAAACTGGCTTTTGAGCAGCTGGAGAAAGGCAACTTGATCTTCTATGAAGCAGACCTGAACGAGTGTGGCATTGATATCAGAACAGCCGCAGTGTACTCAAGGGTGTTCACACAGATCTTTAAAGAGGAGCGTGGGCTGTACCAGGACCAGGTGTTCTGCTTTGTCCATCTGAGCATTCAGGAGTTTCTGGCTGCTCTTTATGTCTTTCTGTCATTCATCAACACTGGTGTCAATCTGCTGAGAGAAACACAATCAACTTCCTCCTCATCAGGAGAAGACAAACTTCCAATAAACAACCTCCACCAGAGAGCTGTGGACATGGCCTTACAGAGTCCAAATGGACACATGGACTTGTTCCTCCGCTTCCTCCTGGGTCTTTCGCTGGACACCAATCAGATTCTCCTACGAGGCCTGGTGGAACAGACAGGAAGTAGCTCACAGACCAATCAGAAAACAGTCCGGTACATCAAGGAGAAGATCAGGGAGAATCCCTCTCCAGAGAGAAGCATCAATCTGTTCCACTGTCTGAATGAGCTGAATGACAATTCTCTAGTGAAGGAGATCCAACAGTTCCTGACATCAGGAAGTCACTCCAGAGACAAACTCTCCCCTGCTCAGTGGTCAGCTCTGGTCTTCATCTTACTGTCATCAGAAGAAGACCTGGAGGTGTTTGACCTGAAGAAATACTCTGCTTCAGAGGAGGGTCTTCTGAGGCTGCTGCCAGTGGTCAAAGCCTCCAAAAGATCTGTGTAGGTTCAGCATAGATAACTACATATATTAAATATATTAGATTACATCAGACATTTTGTTTTTTGTTTTGTTTTTAATCTCTAATTCTTCTTCAGGCTGAGTGGCTGTCAGCTGTCAGAGAGAAGCTGTGAAGCTCTGGCCTCAGTTCTCTGCTCCAAGTCCTCCAGTCTGAGAGAGCTGGACCTGACTAACAATGACCTGCAGGATTCAGGAGTGAAGCTGCTCTCTGCTGGACTGGGGAGTCCACATTGTAGACTGGACACTCTCAGGTCAGTATTCCGCAATCTGGTCAACACATGACCATTTAAATCCTGCCCTACGCAAAGGTTGATGTCAGTGAATAAATAGGAGGATTTTCTGACTAGTTGTGATACCAACATTCAGCTCTACTTTCTAGCCCCAGTGAATTACTTTCCATGAGGATAAGGATATTTCTTTATTTCCTCTCCTTACTGCCTTGATGCAAGGACTTTCAAACTGAACCAAATGAAAACACAAAGCAGCTCATTGGGTCAGCTGTTTGTATTGGAGACAGTTCAAGTTTCTGCTAGCAGCTTTTTCATTTCAGAGTGGTATACTAACAACATCTAACATGTATCTTGTCTTGTGTGTTTCCAGGCTGTCAGGCTGTGTGGTCTCAGAGAAAGGCTGTGCTTCTCTGGCCTCAGCTCTGAGCTCCAACCCCTCCCATCTGAGAGACCTGGACCTGAGCTACAATCACCCAGGAGACTCAGGAGTGAAGCTGCTCTCTGCCGGACTGGAGGATCCACACTGGAGACTGGACACTCTCAGGTATGGAGAGGCTTGTTGCCAAGCAGAGCAAATGGTTTTGTTCAGAAACGGATACTAACATGCTACATACTACATACACATTAGTACGTACCACATTCTGAATGAGTTTACTATTATCAGATCAGTATACTCAAGCAGTACTAAGTATGACTGGGCTATGCTAACTTTTAATGAAAATACATGGATGTAAACCAACATTAGCTTCTACTTCTAAAACATATCCATTACTTTTATCATTTTATCATTTTTATCATTACTCTATCTTTAGTCAATCAATAGAAACATATCAGGTGTGCACATCAGCACTTTTTTTACTAGCACAATTTTCCGTTTCTCCGTCAGCCATTACAGCCTTGAAAAGACTTATGGCTAAGGAGGTCACGTTACGAGAGATGAGACTGATAGACAGGATGTAGGGTGACTTCACTCCAGAAGAGGGCGGTAATACAACATTAAATTGTACGTCAAGCACCAATGATCTACAAGTGGTCATCAATACACAGATAGTGTTACTACCCCTTGTGCCGTTCTCCAGGGCGAACACTCACAGAAGCCGATTCAGATGTTATAAGAATGATACAAAAACCACCAAATGAACATGATAGCAGACATCGGGCTACGCCATCAAAAATCTACAGTGTCATTTGTCAGACGGCACCATTCACTAACTACCTACTCTAGGCAGTAGCACTACGTGCCACTATGTTGAGTTAGGCCCACAACACCTCAATAAGGCTCATCAGTGTATTCATGGAACCACCCCGTTATATGCCACCACCTCTCCTCAGACTCAGCCCAACTTTACTCTTGTTACTGTATCTAATGCCTACCATCAACCTAGAAGGAGGTTACGTAGCGGTAATGCATTTTGGGGCATCTTGGTGAATTGAGTAATGTCGGTTGCATACTCAAATTCTTGCCAATGTAGTAAACATTCAGGCATTTCTAAAATCACTATACTATACACATGAATCACAATACAAACACATTTGACAGCACAAATAGGACGTTATGTGTGGATAGTACCTGAAATCAAACAGACCGAATGTCTTCTGAAGAGGGGTGGAGTTGGCAGCCATGTTCTCAGTCAGGCTGTGAAGCTGTGTCATATTGCTTAATGGCGGATATCAGTGATGTTGTATGGAAAATCATTCATAGGGAAATGTTATTAAATGTCCATGTTTCATTATCAAAGAGAATACGCTGGTCTGACTTTGTTTCTCCCCCCAGAGTCGACCATGGTGGAGTGTGGAGGTTGAAATCAGGTCTGAGGAAGTGTAAGTGTGGATTTAGTTTGATTCCTGAACATTCAACTATTGACATGGCCCATCAACACAGCAGTATATGACATCCATTCATTCAAATACTACTGAGAGTGAAGATGATATATATATATATATATATATATATATATATATATATATATCAATGTGTGTGTGTGTCAATAAATCAACTAATAATGAACAGAACAGGTCTCAGATCAGAAACTGATGCTGTTATTGTGTCTTGTTCTCCCATCAGATGCCTGTGAACTCACACTGGACCCAAAGACAGCACACAGAAACCTCTCTCTGTCTGAGGACAACAGGAAGGTGACACTGGTGAGAAAGAAGATGCGATATCCTGATCACCCAGAGGGATTTGATGGCTGGTACCAGGTGCTGTGTAAAAATGGTCTGACTGGCCGCTGTTACTGGGAGGTGGAGAAGGAGGGAGTGGTTAATATAGGAGTGGCATACAGAGGAATCAGTAGGAGAGGACAGGGTGCTGACTGCAAGATTGGAGGGAATGACAAGTCCTGGAGTCTGGACTGCTTTGATAATAGTTACTCTGCCTGGCACATTAACACATCAACAGACATACAAATCACCCCCCCCTCCTCCACCTCTAACAGAATAGGAGTGTATCTGGACTGGCCTGCTGGAACTCTGTCCTTCTACAGAGTCTGCTCTGACTCACTGATCCACCTCCACACCTTCACCTCCACATTCACTGAACCCCTCTACCCTGGGTTTGGGTTTAGGTTTGGGTTTGGGTTTACGTTTGGTTCCTCAGTGTCTTTTGTCAGATAGAGGAGGGAGAGTCTCCTCTTGTGTAGAGAAAACACTCTCTCACTCTCTCTCACACACACACACACACACACACACACACACACACACACACACGCCTTAAAGTGACAATATTTCTGTTTGTAGTTCCATTTCGGTTTACTCCTCATCTCACTGAAAATGGAATGTATAGGGGAACTGAACAGGTTTTTAACATCACACATGTACAAGAACATTTAACAAAATTAAATAAATTACATATTTAACCAGAAAGAAGTTGTTAATCTGAGTCTGTTGTTTGGATCTTTGTCTTTGACTTTGATCTTTGTCTTTATCTTTGATCTTTGTTTTATTTGGTGTTTTATTAATCTAACTACTCAAAGCTAAACATCTATCTTGTTTTCTTCAGTTGTTTCCCAGAATTAAAGTTTAAATGAACAGTTTCCATCTTCTTCTTTTCAAGCAAGCATCGTTTTAAATAGAATCTGTTGACTTTAATATGTAATTATTTTTGTCTTTAAACAAACCAATATATTGTTGTTTTATAATTTGTCAGTCGCTTCACCTAATTAACAAACATTTAGTCTATGACATAATTGATTTACATTACTTAATTGGTTGAAGGAAGCCAATGTGTTTTCATGTTTTAAATTGAAACTTTATTTAACCAGTTTATTCCCAGTGAGATCAAGAATCCCTTTTTCAGGGGAGATCTGGTCAAAAAAGCATCATGACAAACAACATCCAACAATGTAGGAAACCAAAATACAAACAAAGTCCCATTAAAGAAAGAGCAGAGTCAACCTTTCTATCAAAGTGCTCCAATAGGCAGCAGACCAACATCACACCAGCAGGCTGATGGACCAAACCCAGTTAGATCTGGACTAAACAAAGCAAAGAGATCACCAGATCGATCATGTCAGAGGATTGCATTTTAGTAGTCTTTCACTTTAGGCACCCTAAGACTTTGAGTCCACTCTAATTCAAATCAAATGGAGATTTTTTTTTTTCATCTGAGTAATGTTTTCCATAGTATTCTTTTAATATTATAATATATATATATATAATATATAACATATTTTTAAACCTATTTTTGTTGTTATTTATTATCATTTGCTATTAAATATGTAATAACTGTTGCTCTACAATTACATCATTACATAATTCTACAGTGAGCTGACATATTGTTCTGTTTTCTTACAAGTGGTGACCCCTGTTCACTCTGTCCCAGTAGATATGGAATGTGTAGTTTTCGCCTGTAGTCACTAGAGGGCAGAAATTCATTAAAAGCAACCAGTGTGGCTCATATAAGGAGTCACGAGGATAGTACAAGTTTGGTCATTTTTAATGGTTCACATGAATTTCAAATGAAACCCTTTTCTACTATTTTTTTTATCCTAAACTTTTTAACTTTCCTAACCTATCCTCACTGAAAACACGAGTAGATTTGACTCCAGGAACATTTTACAGCCTTAAATTTGTGTAAAACATAGTTGTCACTGAGGTTTTAGGAGGGTGAGCGCCCTCTTGTGGATCGTACTAGCTACAGCGTGATGCAGGTTAACTGCTATACGGTAGTTTTATATTGTAGCATCCAAGGGATACCCCGCCTTTGATTTCCTTTAAGAGACTGTTAACTTAGCCAATATCTGTTGTTCATCTGGTTATCCATGCACAGTTGGCCTGTTGGGGGTATTTCACTATTGATAATTGATCACAGGGATTTATTTTTTCATGTGAATTTACTTTATTTGGGGAACTAATTAGTTAGTAATAGTTAACACCATAATTGTGGTTCATAGTGAAAGAAGTAAGTTGCCTACCATTTCTGTAAAAGAATGCCTGTGCAATTGATACTTTTATTAAGGTTGTTAACATCGTAGTTGATTCGCTTAGTCATCTTAGAGTGAAATATCCTCTGGTCGCCACAAAATTGATGCTCTCAACGGACGGAAAGGAATATATCATGGATGTTAGATAGCCTTCTCTGAAGTCAAGCCCCATTTGTTTAAACAGGAGCCTCAACCAGTTCAACAACACTGTTAGTTGCCAGACTTTCTGTTTTCAGGAATGTTCTTTTAGAAATTAAAAACAGTGGGTTCCAAAAGTCTTCACTACCAAGAACTGTTCATTTTCTTAATTTATCAAAAATGAATACAAATGTTGTACTCCTCTTGATACTTCTTATTTAACTGTTTAGAACGGATACAAATCAAAATGTTAATATCTTTGATAAATGCTCGTATGAAATTAAAATATATCTGAATATTTTGTTCACACCATTTGGTAAGGTTTTCTCAAGTTGCTGTTAGACTATATATTTAATTCATTATTAGTTTTTGATAAATGAAACAATGGAAAAAAGAGTTCTTGGTTGTGGACCCCACCGTACTTTCAAATCACTTGTAATTGCAATTGTATGTAATTATATCTGATTTACCAATATTGATGTCCACAGGCTACATATTCTGATTGTTTGCACATAAGCTGTTTCATAAAAGCAAAGTAAATATATGGTTCAGATTATACAAATATTTGGCATGGTGAAAACCTCAATGGAGCAGAACATGTTGTATTACTTTTCTCATTTGCCTTTGCTTTTTTGGTAGCAACAGTGTGGTTGACATCATCAAACAGTGCCAGTGTAGTTGCATTTTAAAAGGATGTAGACTACAATTTTAAGCATGTGCAACATGTTGTTCAAAATAGTTGTTAGTCTTCATCTGTCCCAAAATGTCTGCCTGTTAAAGTTATTTTTAGTTTACTATGTGTAAATATTGCATATGGGCAAATTACTGGTGATTGTTTTAGTTTTTGGCGCAATAAAAAAACTTGGGCTGAGGAAAAACAAGGCCCTCCATTCTCCGGCCCGTCCTCCAGTCCAGCAGGTGGCGTTGATGCACATCGACGGCGGTTACCAGCCGCCAGTAAAAACAAACGATGAAGACAAAGAAGAATACCGTGTTTCCACAATGGCGGCGACCAGGAGGCTGGCTAAGGTAAAGTTCCTGATCATTTAATTACGACATTTACTAGGAATAAAGAACACGAGCCGTTGGGTATACATGACGACACATCGACTACATTTAAAATGTCGTTAGGCGAAATGTTCGGCGTTCACTTCTTGAGTGAATTGGAAGAGTATTTTAAGTTCGTCAGACGTTAAACGGGTGACTGCGGTGTTGGAGAACTACTAAAAAAACATTTGTCCAGACAGTGTTTATTTGAAGGCAGTGGTCCGTGTTGACCCCGCTGAATGTGCCGCTTTTCCCCCCGAGACTGAAACAGCACAGCAGCTGGTTTTACTAGTCAGTCTGAAAGGCGGAAGTAATCAGTGAAATCAGATGATGTCGTGTTTTGGTTAGGAATGAAATCATGCTGACTTTTGGGTCATGGCGGACCGTGATTGAGATTACATTAAGAGCTATAGATTGTCATGGCTTAAAAATAGGCCAAAGACGGATTCAATTTAGTCGATAATTGATAAGCTTGCTTGAAAAATTATTCTTTTCATGTTTAACATAAGGAAAACCAACTGCTGCCCTCAGGGAGTTTCTGTGAGACGAACAAGTTATTTTGTTCCCCACTCCAGTCCTTGCCAGAAGTCATAGTGATGAACACCACCCATCCAAAAAAATGACAACTGTGACATTATTGTTTAGACAGTGTATGGACTTGTGCTAAGCTGTGATTGTATTTAGGTTGTTAAAAGGATGAGTGTGAATGTGTCTGGCCATAGCCATATTTCTAATATATTTTTATTGTATCTGTTTTTGTTTCTATCTAATCTTTTTAGCGCTCTAGCTCTCTAGTTTGTTGCTTGGCTCTGTTTCTCGCGTGGATGTTGTGCTTGTCACTTCTTCCAATGATGAGTTTCACAGACCAAGTATGGACAATCGATGAACTGGGGAGGTCGAGAAAAGAAAGATTACTTGGACAGAGGAGAATATGGAGGTGTCTAGGATTCGATTCATTGTTCAGAAACGGAAACACTCCATATCCTGTCAGGATGCAAAGTTGGTCTTGCCCAAGGGCGATATATCTGGCAGCATAACAAAGTGTTAAAGTCCCTGGGATCAGCAACTGAAAAGGCTCTGTACGGAAAGGAGACCAGAGGGGTGTTCCACAAAGCGAGCTTACCACTTATCCAGGCTTATTTCACTTAGTCTGGCTCATTTTCAGGTTTATTCGGTTCCACAAAGCAAGCTCAGCATAGTTCAAGCTAAGTTGCTGTGGCGACTTATGCTTCCAAACTAGCCTGACCCGAGGCAGGCTAGATATCAGGCTAAGCCACAGTTGACGCTTCATCGGTACTCCCGTAACACTGATCCGACTGAAACGCAATGATTTTCAAACAAGGTTCCGCCATCCTAATGTTCAACACTATCACCCCAGACCCTACACTATCAGACATAAAATGTAACATTAATAGAAAATAAAAAATATAAAATGATGTAGGCTGTATCGGGGATTCAGTCACGGTTCAGTCACGAGTGTTGTTAGGCAACCCCATTTAACCATGAGTGTCCAGCGAGACCTCAAGTGCCGTATTGCTTTTAGAAAACGGTTACAACTTATAGAAATAATTTTTGATGACACAATATTATTTTATTTTCTAAATTATTTTTATTTAACAAATTCGTTGAAATAAGAAAGTATCTTGGTGAATCGATCAGATCCATGATCGACCTCTCAGGCTGCTTTAATAAACTGCGTATAACTGTGCATGCGCAATTATCTGGATTGCTTGAGTAGGGCTGTCGCTGTTGCGTAGGACTGTTTTTTTGTTGGTTTTTTTTACATGCAAGTTTACCCGCAATCGGTTCAGTGTAGTTCAGTGCAAGACAATAGCAGGTCCTAAGAACAGGAAAAAAATGTCTAACGTCGTAGGAGTCCCAAACAATTTCAAACATATTTGATAATCTGTCCATTTGTCCCACAACATTCTGAAATGTGATAAAAGTAGGGACGTGAACGTGTACACGAAGTTTGAATCATAAACGTTTAGAAAAAATCCCTATCCAAAAAACGTATTATAATTATTGATAATTTTTTTTTTTACACAAAAAACATTTATAAACTGTAGCCTAACTTACAATTGTGTCATAAATGTCATAAATAGAGCCTTCACAATGCACACAAATGCACATATTACACACACACACACACACACACACACACACACACACATATATATATATGTATACAGTAGGCGATTTGTTATTTTTTAACAATAATATCTAATCCTATAATATAGGAATATTATAGGAATACTACAGCTTCTAGCTGATATATTTTGAATATTCAGCTCATTTTCCTCACATTTAGCTAATTTTCCTTACATTTAAGTTAAATGTAAAATCTAAATGGGGCGCCAAATTTAAATCTAAATGTTTCTAATATATGCAAATTGCCCACGCCCCTTGTAGCGTCAAAAATCATGCACAGCCCCACACCACTGACCATAGATCTGTCGGTGAAAGGATAATTTCAAACATGGCCAGTTCTCTCCAATTAGAAGATATCTAACGTGTGGGCGTGGTCAATTTGTATATTTTCGAAACACTAAGATTTACATTCGGCGCCCCATTTGGATTTAACCTTTCACTTAAATGTGAGGAAAGTGAGCTGAATATTCAAAATATATCTGCTAGAAAATTGTAGTATGTCGTTTACATTCGGTGCCCCATATATACAGTATACTCAATAGAGTTGTGTAACCTTCATGATCAAAGTGACAAGTAGCAACATGTAGTCGGTAGTCGTGTAGTCGGATCATAGAGACATGCTGCTGCCTGTAGTATTTCTATAATATCCCTATAATATTATAGGATTAGATATTATTGTTAAAAAATAACAAATCCGTGTGTGTGTGTGTGTGTGTGTGTGTGCATTGTGAAGGCTCTAGATTTTGACATACTCAAAAAGCAGGAGCATTAAAAACAGCAGGCTACTACTTTGCCAGCAGGCATAACACAGGACACCAACAGGTTAAACAGGTAAAGCGTTGAGGCAGGCAGGAAAAAGCTTTTGAACTAGCATACGATGCTACGACTAGGAGACACGAGTGTGGCAAATGACTAGGCTACTGTGCAGGTCTACAGTATAAACTCTTTAAACACAATGAGGACAAACGATGGCAGATAAACGAGATGAATGAAATCATTTCTCAGTCAAATGTTGATAATTGTGGCAAAGTATTGACAGACAGCTTTTCACAAAAAATGTCTTCCTATATAGATCAAATGAAGAACAAGCACTAATGGCTGAATTATGGTACTTTAGGCCACGGTGAAGGCTTTGGAAAAAATGAGGATACTGGCAGTGACAGAGGTTGACAGAGATATATCTGGCAGCATAACAAAGTGTTAAAGTCCCTGGGATCGGCAACTGACAGTAGCAAAAGGCTCTGTACGGAAAGGAGACCAGGTCTCTTATTATTGTGGGCAGGGTTAGCTGTGCTGTCGGCCTGTGATTTTTTAAATGTATTTATTTTGTATTAGATTTTTCATTTGGGTACCTTGCAGTTCCTGGGGCTTCTGACACACGACAACTTAATGTTCTGGAGGTGGTGTGGGTCTCATTTGGTGAAACATCTGTGATGGGAAGTTCACACTTGACCACCGTCAGTGACGTACCCGCTCTCACCACACCCTTACTACTTCTGACAAAACAGTTTTTCTAAACCAGGTAAATGTCGGTGTAGCGTCTACGGACAGAAAGTAGTCCAGAGTCCGGTTTTACCACAGGTGGTAAAAGCACCTAGTCTGTCATTTATGAACAGACCTATAATTGGAAATTGTTGGCCAGTTTTACTTTGGAAATTTTTAGCCCAGTTCAAGCCTCCATGTTAGCAAGCATGCACCCTGGGGTGTCATAGTCAGGCTATCTTTGCGGTAGCTGGTATCACAAAATCAAACAACGGCAATCTGACTAACCGGTCTCACGAAGCTGGTTATCTATGGAATGCCATTTAAGTCAATATTAAATAAATAAATATGCCTATGAAATAAATCCTGAAATAAATAAATGTGGCAATAGATATATAAATAAATATATAAATTAGTCAATATAGTTCAATAAATAAATGAATACGTTTTTATTTTAAAAAGGACGTTTTTGAAAGGACTACTTTTATTTATTTCAGGCGACTTTATTTCATAATTCCCCATTTATTTATATGTTAACATTGAATTTTATTAATTATTGATAACTATAGCCAACTAATGTAAGCTAACTGCTATTTGATTGAAGCCAGAGTGGGCAAATAGCCTGGAAACAATCATCAAGGGTTCGGCCCTTCTCACTGTCTGTTAATTCAATAGCATCCCTCTGTACAGTTCCTCTTATTTCTTGTGTCATTCATTTATAATTGTTCATTTATATGGTTTTCTAAACAATTTTTTTCTAATAAAGGTTATTAAACAAATTCCACAGTGATGCCACATTTTCCAGAGTCAGTTGGTGAGGAGGCAGAGGGCCTTTTTGTTTTGATCTCATATCCTGAACATGATATGGAGCAGGTTAGGGATGCAGCCTCGGTTACCATGGTCATCTGAGCCACTGTCGTTTGACCGAAAAGTGTCCTTAAGCAAAATACCGAGTCTATCAGCTCCACGGTTTCTGTTCTGTAGTTGACCTCTTACATCACTGTGGTAGGGGAGGAATACAGGAGAATTCCCCTACAGAGATCAATACAGTATCACGTTATCACATAGGACCTTTTTTTTATATTATTTTGTTGTTGTTGTTGTTGTTACAGGAACTTAGTGATATCCGCAAATCTGAAATGTCATGTTTCCGCGACATTCAAGTGGACGAGTCAAATGTTTTGAACTGGCAAGGGCTCATCGTTCCTGTAAGTATTGAAAAGAGCAATTTTTCATTTTGTTTCATATTTCCCTTCACTAAATGCTATTAAGTCAGAATGTGGTACAGTTGGAAAGACAACTTTTTTTACAAATCAAAAAGATCCACCCTGTTTCTCTTCCAAAAGGACAGTCCTCCATATGACAAAGGTGCATTTAGGATTGAGATCATATTCCCCCCGGAGTATCCCTTCAAGCCGCCCAAGATCACGTTCAAGACAAAGATCTACCACCCCAACGTCGACGAGAAGGGGCAGGTGTGCCTGCCTGTGATCAGCGCGGAGAACTGGAAACCGGCCACGAAAACTGACCAGGGTATGGGCGAGGACAGATCCGCCTCAAGATTAGTTTAGCCTCCTTTTTTTTTTTGTCTCTGACGTAAATCTGTACAACATGAAATTCATAGTATACGTCGCGGTAAGTAGCGTAGCATCAGACTGGTGCAAGTTGTATAAGGAATAGGGTCTTTTACGGAAAAAGCATGAATCAATACTTCAAAGTAAAAGTTTTTTTGAGCTTTACGGTTGTTTGCCTTACGAGCACTGACTGGAGGCCTTAGTTTACCTACCCACAAATTTCAGCGATGTGGAGCCTCCTGTGCTGCGATGCCTCCGTCTGTTTCCTAGAGGGAAAGACGGAGGTCCGAATCCCTGCTCACCTTTTAGAAAAATAGTGAATCCATGCACGTACACCAAAGTTGCAAGGGAGCTCCAGAAACGTATTTTCTTGAAGGACAACAGCACAAGAAATGTTTTCTCTCTCACTGATTCGTTTTAATGCAACAGGCTAGTTTGAGCCAGTTAGTCGTCGTGAATGTGACTTCAAACAAGATAAATCACTCACCTTCTCGTTCCCTCGTTCCCTCTTCCCTCTAGTGATCCAGTGTCTCATCGCTCTGGTGAACAGCCCTCAGCCCGAGCATCCTCTGAGGGCCGACCTCGCCGAAGAATACTCTAAGGACCGTAAGAAATTCGTGAAGAACGCGGAGGAGTTCACAAAGAAACACGCTGAACCGCGACCTTAGGATTAAGAGCACAGCATTGGGACTTACTGCTTCTGGCCTCCTTTCTGTCTCCTGTTCAGAGACCCTTTTCTCTGCTCTTCCCTCACCCCTGACTACCTGAGAATACCCTGTTCATGCATACCTGCGTTGTTCTAGCACTGCACAGTTCTCCCCGCTCCTTAACCGAGCGGTGTGTTTCTGTTTCATGTAACCATAAAAGCAGGACTTTTTGGTGAATAGACGCTTGCCTCTGGATGTCAGCTTTTTGGTTGTTCCTTTTACTAACTTTCTACTGATTTCTATATTCTAAAAATGGAGAGAACGATCAGGGGTGGTGTCCTATAAATCAGGTGACAAAAAATAAAGAAAAGTGCTGTTCCGGTTAATTTTGTGTTAAATGAAACATTTGCTCATGCAGATCTGTTTACAGATTTTCCTACTGTTTGAAAGCATATAATACTGGTGTTTCTCGTTGTTTTTCTTTTTTTTTATTCTGTTGTGTTCTTTTTCCTTAAGTTTAAGTTTAAACTCTTACTTTTCGTTTCATACCAGTGCAAAGTTTGAGATGTAAAACTGCAAAGAAATGTATGAAATTGAACATTCCTTTTAAATATTTATGTATTTTGAGATGTTGGAAAGAAGTCCCTTTATAAATGAAGCTGTTGGCTGCGTACAAAATTTCATGTCTTCAATGAACATTGGTCATTATTTGTTATGCAAGTTAGCCACATTAGCAATTCAATGATTTATTCTTTGGGGGAAATATTATTTTATGCTCCAATAAACTCTATTCTTCTATGTATCTTTTAAAATAAATAATTCTGAATTAGTCAATAGAGTATATTTTTTGTGGACAGGTGTTTTTTTAGTTTTTTGGCTAAAATAGAGTAAGAGTTGTGAGTGCTCATTTTAAAACAAATTCTTTCACTATATTCTTTTGACCAAAGGAAATCTGATATTTTGTCATTTGTAGAGACACGTGACAGCAGTTAGATTTCCTCTGCAGTTCTTGCAAAAGAACTATGCCATCATTATGCCAAATGAGCTATACTGCCCTGTTTGTCCTTGAAAAAAACCCTGAGATGAGTCCCTGGATGTCAGATGTAATAGCTCATCAAGCTATGCAAGTCTTCAAACTCCCTCTACAACCTTTTGCAGCTGCTTTTAAAACAAGATTGTACAGGAATGTTAGTCATACTGCTCCTGTTTCTTGTCATGTATGATGCTGAACAGCAACTGAACAGCCATCTAAAGTAGATTGATTTTGAAGGGGCTTCTCTCAATAAATCAGTACAACTCAATACTATTAGGTAATCGATATAGTCTGTTGGCTGATGTACCATAGCACACTAGCAGACAGTAGCCCATTGCACAGTCATTATATAAGGCAGTGTCTTCTGGTTGTTAAACTGCAGATGGAGAGCAGAAGTTCATTAAAGAATAAAGAGCTGGGATGGATGGTTACTCAAACCTGCATTGTAGTGTCGTATCCTTTCACTAGAAGCTTCTCTTTATAACCAATCCTATAGTCATGTGACATCGTGAATTTATTTTTACAAACATAACATTCTTACATGTTTTCATTATGTTGCATGGGAGGTCTTCTCTGAAATATAATGAAGCATATAACAAAGTTGTAATATATCTAATATAATGTTCTGCATCACAGTAAAAGAAAATATGATTTAATCAGCTTGTCTATATACCATTGTAGAAATGAATCATCCATTTCATATAGTTTAAGTTATGATGCTGGGAGACTTACTCCCAGTCCCATGACTAGACTCCTCAAAGTTTCACTTTACAATATGATATGAAATGAACTGAAAAGCACTGAAGTTGCAGTCTGCAGCGTTTTATTGGACAGCTTTACACAAGCATTCCCTGGTACCACATGCTGCAACCGGCTATCTGGCTAGCAAACAGTCCCGTGCTATAAATACCTGGCTGCAGTGTCATCCTGGTCTCTAGTGGTCAGTGTGGCCAATGAAACAAGAAGCAGCAAAACGTTGAATGATGTTGGTTTTATTGAAGTTAGAGACACAGTTAAAGACCGTCGCTTGAGGTAGAAGATGCCCCTAACCGCAGATCACGTCTAAGATTGGACTACCGTAAAGATGTGTAGGAGGGATGAAGAAACATCCAGCTCTCCACCAGCGGATAGGCGTTTTCCTGCTAGTATGATCCAGAGCAGGACTCAAGTTTTAGCGTTGGTGGAGCAGGGAGGAGCGTTGGCATGACGAGTGCAGCGTTCATTTCCTGAACTGAAGGATGGGGGCTGGGACTTTGATGTCCTGGCCCTTCTCCAGCTTCTTCTCACATTCGATCAGGTGGTTGACTCCATCAACCAACAACTGGACCAGCTCCACCTACACACACACACACATCAATGGTTATTTCTGCACCAGAACAGGCTAGATAGGTCATCTTCCAAGTCTGAACCACCTGACCAAAAAGGATGTGCCTCATGTCCACGAGCAAAGGAAGCACACTAGAACAAAAACGTCCTATATGTATTTAACAGATGATTGATGCTCACCTCAGATTTGCCCAGACGGTCATTGTTGGAAATGTCAAAAGTATCTCCAGTAGCGGCTGTGTCAACTCCTCCTGTTCCTCTTTTCTGCAGCCGCAGGTTGTTAAGGATTTGGGAAAAGCGTGGGTCCTGCAGATGGAATTCAACACATTTTTGAAGACGCAGCTCATGAGTGACGCCAAAAATGTGTGAGTGAGAGTGTGTGTGTGTGTGTTTGTGTGTGTGTGCACGGTACCTTGCTGAGTTTGGGCAGGCGCACGTGCACCCCCGCCCTGAGGCCCGTGCCCAGGTTGGAGGGACAGGTAAGGATGTAGCCCAGGCGCTCGTTCCACATGAATTCCCAGCCTCTCTCCTGGATCAGTTTCTCCACCTGTGTGGGACGTCACATGACACGATTCACTAACTCAACACACAATAGCCGATATTTTAAGTTGATATATAATTCAAAAAATGACAATTATTCAGTGTTTGCCCCAGAAATGTATTCTTGGCCTCTGGAACAGCATTTAGACCATCCCAGGACACTAAAACTCCAATGAAACCTAATGAATTTTATTTTGAAAACAAAATGAAAAAATTGAAATGAATAAAAAAAAATTTTTTTTTTCAGGTTTTACAGACTGTTTTCGTGTAACTGGTCACCGAGGAACCTTATACTGGCAGTGGACCTATCACAGGCTGGTATCCGATATTTAATAAAAGGCCAAAATCAGCCTGATATATCAGCAAATCAGCAAATCAATTTATTGATTGCAATTATTTATTATTTATTATTTATTGCAATTTACATGCACATCTGAAGAAATACTCATACTGCTCCTGTTTTTATGAGTGCAACTATATCATGCTCTTGTGTCTATTATTCTACCATTTTTCCCGACAGTGTTTATTTCACACACTGTACCACTGTACCTGTTGCAGTCCTCTGCAGAACCTCTCAAACACCCTCTTCATGTTGCCTCCCTTCTCCATGGAGATGACTCTGGTGTGGTCCTCCTCGTTAATCCAGATCAGGAAGGTCTTTTCATTGTTGTGCCTGAGGAGAAACGGCTGTATGAACTGAATGAACACCTCTCAAGGCCAAACATCACTTTCATTACTGCGGGGGGAAAGATAAAGGACCAGAACACCATTATACTGTGCAGACGCTTTTCTGCTCGTGCTGTTTTTCTGTGCAGAATTATACTTTCTAAAGATATGATTGACCAACAGAGAAAAAAGGCTTCCATACCTACATGCATCAGAAGCCACAAAACAAGCAGGGCAGCCATGCAACAAATAAATGCCTCTAATAATATAATATAATAATAAGCATTTCCAGGATTATTATATAGAATATTTCACTTTATTTCATAATAAATGTCACAGAAATGAAATAGGATGTGACACCAGAGTCCTAGCAGTCACACAGTGGACATGCAGACAGAGCTGAACAGACCCTACCAGATGCCCCTGGCGTCTGGCCAGTCTCTGGCCATGAAGGCACACGTCAACAATGGAGACACAGGCTTGTCAAACAGGAAGTGGTCCTACAGGTAGGTGGGTTAGAGGGAGGCAAAGACAGGAGGAGGAGGAGTTATCTACAATCTGGTGAAGACTATTTTTACAGTAAAGGAAAATAAAGGAAAAGTTTTACAGATAGTTTATAGGAAAACGATGCTACGGTGGGGCAGGGTCTCTCAAGGAAGACATGAAAGCATATGTGTTTTTTTGTCTCACAGCTCTAATAGGAGGTAAAGCCTTGGGATACGGGGTGGCCTTACCAGATCCCCCTGGCGTCGGGCCAGTCGCGGGCCATGAAGGCCGAGGTGAGTAAGGGAGACACGGGCTTGTCAAACAGGAAGTGCTCCTTATAGGGCGGGGCAGCATGAACGAGTCAGAGAGGAGAGGTCAATGAGAGTGAAACTGCACTATCTATGTGACTGATGGAATAATGCACACATAATTGACACGCAAAAGTCTGATAGTCCAGTTTTCCTATTTCAATTCTATTTGATTTCTATCTATATTCTATTTCTATTTTGTATGAAGCTAACAAGACTTGTTTCTGCTGTCTCATCCATGGCCCGATTATTATTATTCTTTTTTTGAGTTGCTATGGGTTGAGAAAGTTCCAAAAAACATACTTTCTATCTGCAATGAGACATGTGACTATACCCAACATGTACACGTTGCTGATTGTAGCTTTGTGAGGTTTTCTGAAACGATTCGTGAGGAAATGAATGCTGCAAGTGAAAGCACCGTTTTCGGGAATTGGATCCAACTTTAAGGGCAAATCTACTCTCAAACAAAACTCACAGTATTCCTATAATCTAGGACAGTTCAGTGTTGTGAATATGAACTAGTTTCTCCTGAAGCTAAAAACAGTGAAATGCTTTTCTTTTTTTTCGGTGGCATCATCAAGACATACCCAGTACCCAGGAGGATTTCTGTTAACACTGTTAGTATTATTATGAAATAAACCTCACTGGATGTAAAACCTCAAAGAAATATTTAATAATAATTCCCCAGTCAAAATGATGACATTATGATGACAAAAACAAAAACACAAAAATAGTGGGTTAGGTTCTCTATTTTTTTTTTTTGCTGGGGATGCAGCTGAAATTTGAACTTGTCTGAAATAAAGGGGAAGTGAAAAAGCCTTGAGAAGAAAAATGAACCTTTTTTTCCAGGTCATCAGTAACTCACGTCAATGAGCTGCTGCTGCTCCTGCTCGGTCATGTCTCCCAGGCTGTAGTAGCGGCCGGCCAGGTCTCCCTTCAGGCCGGCCAGGGCCGCCACGGCGACCCGCTCCACCTCGCGGCGCTCAGACCGCGAGCAGGCCGGAGGAAGGCTCAGCCCGCGGATGCTGCGGCCGGTCCGGACGCGTGACGACAACACGTAATTCTCATCAAACATGCCGTGTGTGAGCTAGAGGTGGAGGGAGGGTGGGGGGGGGGGAGAAGGAAAGAGTTGTATAATGTCAGAGGGATACGTTTGTCTGTTCATCCCCATGTTGTAGTTGAGTTAGGACCTGCTGATGCAGCAACATGTCACATTCCTGGTGCTCCAGTGTCTGTGCATGCATCTGGTTTGAAATACAAATCTAGATGGTGTTTCAGTATATGGATGGATGCATGGATGGATGGAGGGTGGATGGATGGATGGAGGGATGGATGGATGAATGGATGGATGGATGGATGGATGGATGGATGGATGAATGTATGGATGGATCGATGGATGAATGTATGGATGGGCGGATGGATGGATGGATGGGTGGATAGATGGACGGACGGATGGATGAGTGGATAGATCGGCAGATGGATGGTCGGATGGATGGATGGATGGATGGGTGGCTGGAGGGTGGATGGGTGGGTGGATGGAGGGTGGATGGATGCATGGATGGATGGATGGAGGGATTGATGGATGGATAGATGCATGGATGGATGTATGGATGTATAGATGGATGGATGGAGGGATTGATGGATGGATGGATGGATGGATGGATGGATGTATGGATGTATAGATGGATGGATGGAGGGATGTATGGATGGGCGGATGGATGGGTGGATAGATGCATGGATGGATGCATGGATGGATGGATGGATGGATGGATGGATGCATGGATGGATGGATGGATGCATGGATGGATGGATAGATAGATGGATGGATGGATGGATGCATGGATGGATGGATGGATGCATGGATGGATGGATAGATAGATGGATGGATGGATGGATGGATGGATGGATGGATGCATGGATGCATGGATGGATGGATGCATGGATGCATGGATGGATGGATAGGGGGTTCTGGTATGAACGAGGCACCTTGGAGGCATCCAGATCAGTGGGGTGTTTCATGGTCTTGGGGTCGTAGCCGTTGTGCCTGTCTTTGATGACCGGGTCAAAGAGGT
Source organism: Hoplostethus mediterraneus (assembly GCA_034670385.1). NCBI lineage: Eukaryota > Metazoa > Chordata > Actinopteri > Trachichthyiformes > Trachichthyidae > Hoplostethus > Hoplostethus mediterraneus. The sequence goes on from JAXDDW010000066.1 coordinate 1,528,868, forward strand.
CGGCAAACACCTGCAGGGAACAGAATCAGGCACGGACACGAATGGATATTTCAGAATCAGAATCAGAGCCACCGATGGATATTTGACCTACGACCTCGTTTACCTCGTAACTCTCCTCGTCGCCAGCCACACAGCCCACTGTCTTGATGAAGGGGTGTCCAGGGTTGTCTACCCCAGTCTGGATGGTCTGGTCCAGGGTCCAGTTGTTGGGAGTTACCTGGTCCCTCAGTTTGGCGTAAACGGCTGGAGTCAGAGCAGCAGCCATGCAGTTGTTGTGCTTCCTCAGATCAGGGAAGTCAGCGCTACAGGGAGAGAAGGTTTGGGAAGACTGCTTTCAAATTTCTTTTAAATGAAAGGTGCCATATTATTTGGTTTTCAAATGATGTTTTCAAATGAATGTAGTTAAATTGAAGACCTCACAGGCAGAACAGTCATAATACTGGATCCTGATTGGCCGACAACACCAGCTCCTCTAATTCAAATGAGGTAAACCTGCTGAGTGGAGGCCTTCCAGTTCAAATGCTGCAAACTGGCCTGATTGGACGAATTTCAGGAAGTCTTTAGTGAGGGGAGCCAATCAGGACCAAGTCAAGTTGTGATGTGTTTCCTGGTGTGATCAAACATCTTTGATCATATATGTATATAAATAGAGGTTAATTGGATTTCCTAAGTATATTATTGTGACATAATGTGACCATATATGGTAGTGTACACTTTATAGTAGAATTTGCAATTTTCTGTTACCTGTAAAAGTTGTGTGTGTGTGTGTGTGTGTGTGTGTGTGTGTGTGTGAGAGAGAGAGAGACAGAGAGAGAGGGAAAGTGAGTCAAAGGTAAGGCTGATGAAACATGAGAAGGTGAGTGATAGGGTGAGATGTTGCCAGTCTTGCCAGTGGCCTCTCATGCCCTTTCATACAGTCGGTACTGAGGTGATCACGTCCCTGCCGTTTACAGGTTTATGTGGACGGAAGGTATTGTAACATTCTTGTTGATGTTACATCATCCTTGTAGGACATTTTCACTCTAAACCACCTTGAAGTTCATGAACGGTCAAGTATCTGTAGGAAGGTCAGAGGTTGACCTGTCCATGGACTCACCAAGCATACAGAACAGTATGTGTTGATCTGATCTCACCTGGGAGGGTAGAGCTTCTTCCTCGTCTCGGCGGCCAGAGTGCCGTTCTCGCCCCACAAGAAGCCGGTGGCCATCGTACCCGCGCCCAAGCTGGCCAGCAGCACTGCTGTGTTGCGGCCGGAAATCAGACGTGTGAAAGAGCCTGCCATCTTCACCAGATGGGTAATCGGTAGCAAAGTGAACTGGAGGGAAAGAGAACGAGGAACAAGGAAGATGGTTATCTCCATGTTGTCGAGTGTCAAATATTCTCAGTGTGTTGGTAGCATGAGCCCTTCCCCATGATGCAGTACATGCAGGTCTTCCACATTCCACTTCAACCCCCCCCCCCCCCCCCCCCCCCCCCACACACACACAGGTCTTGTACAGTAACAAGCTTATAGCAGGTTAAGGGGAAGTGGCAGATGCTAGTTGTTTGACTTGGCTATTCTGAGAGATTAGCCTCTTAGCATTATCACAATGTCTATGAGTAATGCTTCAGTAAAGACACCTGCCGCTTCGGTTCAAATTCACTCTTTTCCCGCACAGTAAAAAGGGCGGGATCCATCAAGATTGAACTCGTATCACATTCACTACCTGCTGTTTAATGGTCTTCTCTACACTGAAGCTGTTGTGACTGAGCTAATGTCTAAAGCAGGTAATATTCTGTCTTGTCCTTGGCTGGGTGTTAGAGAGCGTACAGAGGGTGGGTGGGCGGTACTATGTCTTAATATAGAGGGAAGCTTGTTGCTTAATCCTGGTCACGGCCCTGATCGATCCCCCCCCCCCCCACACACACACACACTGCATGTCCAAGTGCACGTCTCGGTCCAGTTCGGCACATGTCTGCTTTGATAACTCTAGTTTCTGTCAATTGCGATATTATTTATAGATCACTGGAGGGGACAGCCAGGTTCCTGCACCCAACCGCCCTCTGGCAGACGACCCGGTGACATTCTGGGACCGGTCACAAGACTAAACCCTCTCTCTGGCCAAGCCAGCGGGACAGGAGAGGTGGAAAGCTAGATAGGCACGTAAAGAAAATGCAAAAGGAAAGACAAAATGAATGATAAAAATGAGGTCTGGGCTGGAGTTGGAGGAAGCAGAGAAAATAGGGATCGAAGGAGCTGAAGGAATGATGATGAAGATGGTAAAAGGTTATAGGCTAGAAATGACAGCAGTCTGGCCTGCTGTGCTTTGGTCTTCCACCGGTCAGGGACACTGTGGATTACATGGTTTTATGGTTAGGGATTACACCAAAAACAACCACAGACCCGGGATGAGCCTCCCCTTGGCCAGCCAGTGACCTTTACCTTGGAGTGTACGTGCAAACTGTCAGGAGAGCGGCGCCTACGAGCAGCTTCATCCTCTCCAGCAGAGTTAACACCACCTCACGAGTTTATGATAAAACAATTCTTCTCTTATCCACAAGATGACCAGCATTTCAGACTAAAAAGCAAAAACATTCAACTGGACATGAAGCTTCACCTGCTCAACTCAAAGTCAAACTATGTCAAAGTAATAAAAGTACGATTGAGGGGGTCTGTTCCTATCTTTCATCCAATTGTGTCCCGTTAAAAACTCATGTTCATATAAAGCCGTAATAATTTCACTGCCTTCAACAACCTGTTCATTTACTTACATCTAAATTTCCTACGCAAAACATTTTGACTATTGGAGGAATTCAAGTATTTCATCAAAGTGACACTGATCAACTGTTAATGTGCAAGACAAGCATCGACTAAAAGCTTCGTCTATGAACAAATAATGAAATAAAGGGAAGGAGATGGTACAATACCTGTAGAAAGTTGCTCTGCTTCCTTGGTAAAGACCTCTTGTTAGTCTTTTACCCTCTTCTCATGAGGGGCTCCACCCCCCAATGCGGGATTACAACCTGGAGGCCAATCGTAGGTTAAGAACCAGCCGGTCATAAACCAATGGAGGAGCCGGCGACAGGAGAGACCAGTCATGTCGCACCCACGGCTAACCACGACCACTAAGGGTCCTGTCCTGTATCACTGTCCAGTCTGACCTTGATATTTCCAACTGCAGCACAAGCAAGTCTCTCTACCTCACTCATATGCTCTTTTGATCCCCATGTGGAAAAAAATAAAAGTGCAACTACATTGTAATTTACATTTGATCGCTTTTATTTACAAGCCTGGAGTGTAAATGTCTGTGCATGGAAACATACAACAGTACAACCGGAATTTTAACAAAGTATATAGCGATGTATAAAAGCAGGGGTCCTGTATACTATTAATGCATTTCAGCTTTTAAAAGATCCCCTGACATCAGGAATGTAACAAAAGAAATAGAGCTAATAAAACTAGATCTGCTACGGTTCTCAGCAAATGTCACTCACATGGATGAATGTTATTTGAAGGACAAAGAGGGAAACAAAACATGCTATATTCACACTATAAAAAATGTAATTCTATCGACATTCTTATCAAATCAATAGTGCAAAGATTTTACTATTTTAATACAAGTGACAGGTTTTCTTTAAATATATAAATATGATTTAAATGACCACATTGACAAGGAACTAGGACCGGAGAAATGTTGAAATAAAAGAAACTGTAGTCAATGTATAAATACTATTTCATCTTGTAAGAAACCTTTTAGGCCAATTCCCTTTTTAAAAGAGCACAAACGAAGATCGTCGTTACCCGAAACCGGAAAGTTCTTTGTACAAAATTGCTAATATTACAAAACCGGAGAAGACAACTGAGCGTTAGAAGGTCAAGAAAGACAACTAAAAAAATATAGAATCTGAATTAACCTGGGTTTTTTTTGCAATTTGAGATGCATGTAATCGAGTTTTGTTGTCACATGCAAAGATAATACTTAAAAACGTTGAGTCTTAACAAGTAAATCAACTAGATAGAAACATGCTGAACGAAGCCCTACGTCTCCTACGAGCAACACCGAGAAACAAACCAATCAGCATGTAGCATGGTCGATCCAATATCTGAACTTTTTCATTATTGACAGTTATTTTGTGCAAGACCATATGGTATTTACAACATGATAGCAGCAACTGGTACCGTCTAGTGCCACGGTTAGAAATGGTTGACTCTTAACAGTCACTGATGATTGTATGGCAAAGAGTGGTGTATGGTGGACTTGTTAAAATGTTCCTAATAGAGTTTGTTGTCTTCATACGCGTTAGATATCCATACAAAAAGGCACATTTTCACCTGAGTTTGTGTGATGTAACACTGCTAACCCTGCTTCATTGGGTAAGTTCACTGGGGAAGTTTGTGTGTGTGTGTGTGTGTGTGTGTGTGTGTGTGTGTGTTTAGATTATCCAGGCGGTACGCGGGGTTCGATCTTCAACGAGAGCTCATAGAGGGTATCTTCATCCATCACCAGCGTCTTATCCAGTAGGAACTGGGTCACCTGGAAGGTAGAAGAGTGACATCTTGTTTGGCAACTACATTCTAACCATGAAAGAAATGTAACGGTAAAAGCAGGGGAGGGGGAGGGGGAGAGGTCCATTTTTTTTCTCACCTTGGGTTGGTGCTCTATCCTGTAAGGCGCTTGCTGGAACTGGCGGATCTCTCGGATGATGTGAGAAATCTGCGGGAGGCGAGAGAGAGAGAGAGAGAGAGAGAGAGAGAGAGAGAGAGAGCACAGGAAGCACTTGAGAATGACGAGCCCTCAGCGGGGACCGTGAAGGAACAGGAGCGAAAGAACAGACAGATTCTCCCTTTACCATCCTCATCTTGGAAAAGTTAACCAGGCCCTCCTCAGTGAAGTTGGGCGTTCCCTCCTCAATGAAGGCCAGGTCAGTGAGGTACATGCCCAGGTAGGGTACACATGGGGGGTTACAGCTGCACAGAATTTATAAGGAGAATTTATGAGCACCGGATTTACACAACATTCACCACTGTACTTTTTTTTCCCCCCCTCCCTGACGATTCACATTTACTTTTTCAACGTTTCTCTCAGATTCTTGAACCTCCCTTCGGATGACACCGTTTTCTGTAGCCTGTCCATGAGCGCCTTCGTCTGGGAGACAGAGAGAGATGAAGAAAAGTCGTAAAAAATTATATTGTGCTTTTGATCAAACGTTGACTGCAAAGGCGACGGGATTCTCAACTGAACCTGCTTGCAGACTTTGGCCCAGGTCTTCTTCAGCCTGTAGATGGCGCTGCGGTTGAGAGCGGAGGTGATCTCCAGCACGCCGTTGTAGTTGTTGAGGCAGCGGCAGATGTCGGCCACCGCCAGCCACTTCTCTATGGAGCTGGCCCTGGAGCCCACGTCGGTGTGGGTCATTATCTGAGACGCCACCAGGTTACTCATCTAAGGATAAGAAGGGGGAGCGTTGTGTTCAAAGACACCTTGTTAGCTTGTTCATAACAGAACCTACACCTACTTAACAATACATGCCAAAACAAATTAGATTGTACTTATAACTTATAATTCTTATACTTGATTATAATTTTTATACTTGATAATTTATAACTTTGTACTTTTTCTAGTATTTGTACTTTATAACTTTTAACATTGTACTTTTTCTATTATATTTCTTGTGTTTTCTTTAAATTATGTCTGTTATGTCCTTAGTATTAGCGTTAGGTGTTGAAGAGACACAAGAATTTCATTGCATACTTTTGCTTCTTGTGAACGTTGCTTCTTGAACCCTTGAACCCTTGAACCCTTGAACCCCTTGAACATTTTCTTGTATTTTTGTATCAAACCCCCGTTGTTTTTACTTCCTCGAAAACTGTGTATTGTTTGTGGTTACATAAAAATTCCAATCAATAATATCATCGTAGCTTTTTGGACAAGCCCCTCCCTCAACTTGTTGTTTCTTACATCATTAAAGTGCTGACTGGTCTTCATGATGTATGGAGTCCTCTCTGTCTTGTCCACCTTCATCCAGCCCTGACCGAGGAACTCCCTGGATGACGGGACACGTTCAGTACAACAAGATGTGATGCAACATTAGCATATATGTCCCGACTTTCCAAAAAGAACATGCATTTCCTATAGCTACTACTCATATTCTTACTTTCTTTACTGGCGACTATGAAACGTTGCTTGAGTGAGTTTATTTTGACCATCTACTTCATCTTGTCAGTAGCTGGTAGTGTAATGATGTTACATGGATTCAAATATTATTACCGCGACTTGTAGTGACAGTAGAATCCCCAACAGAGACTAACAAAACCTATTTAGCTCTAAGCTGCCTTGTAATGTGTGCAGTTCTTGGAAAGATTTGCTTTGAATTGTCAAATTGAAACAATATGCAGTTTTTAACAACCTTGGCGTGTTCTGGTGTATTTGATGATCTACTTACTCATAGGGAATGCTCCTGAACACAATATGGTCCAGCAAGGTGATCTGCTCTGCTAGTTCCATAGCCGAGAGAGACTCAAAACACTCCACCTTAGGACTCTCCTGCAAATACAAACACACACACACACAAAATATATAAATGCATACAGTACACGTGTATGGAATTTCAAAAGCTATTTCAAACACTTTCACACAGACTTTCTGCACTGCACAGTGACATATTGGGGATCCAGCTATGACTATGGAGACGTGGTACGGTTTGTGACAGAGTTCACCACAATACACGGTCACTACGGCTGGTGCTATGAGTTACGGGTCTTCACAAACAGAGCTTACCACGATGAAGTGTAGCAGAGGACAGCTTTTCTGTTCCGTAACCAGGAGATACGTTATTTCACCATTTGCTTAAAAGCTCGGCACAAATACTGTTATGTTTTATGAGTGAGACTAATAATGATACCCCTCCTGTTAAATACTATAGAAGCAGTAGTACTAACCATTTGCAGTATGTCCTCTATCTTGAGTTGTGCATCGTCTTGTTCTTCTTGAGAAAGGGCACTAGAGAGCAAGACAGGCACTGTTACAAAAAAGTGTGTAACAGTGTGTGCGTGTGTAGATAGACAGACAGACAGACAGACAGACAGACAGATAGATAGATAGATAGATAGATAGATAGATAGATAGATAGATAGATAGATAGATAGATAGATAGATAGATAGATAGGGGTCCAGTGACTCGTGGGTCAATAGTGTCATCTCAAGTTTCTTATGTGTATTTCCGTGTACCTTAATATGTTTGTTGTGGCTTTCCTTTCTTGCGGCAGCAGGTCTGGATCTCGTATCACCTCCTCTAACAGACCGATCACCCCCATCTTCAGCTCACTGTTCATATCAAAGTCCTGATGGATAAAACATGCACACACACACTTTTATAACTGGAGTTGAGGATGTTGAGTGGTTGCAGACAGAAAAGCTTAAGCAGATTTGGCCGACGTTACAGAAGGTCCCAGACTCCTTAGGCCCTTCATGTTCAAGTGCAGGATGTGTTGCTTAATGTCGTATTGGTTTAGAAGTGAAAACTTGTTAAAACTGTTTATTTAACATATAATTAACTTAGAAATATGTATACATTTTTAATAAATCCCACTGCCCCATGCATTTCTCCAAGACGTCCATGTCGTGCCTGCGTTGGTACCACAGTACACATGGATGCCCTCTAGAGGACAAAATAACTTGTTTCACAAACAAGGGGCAGAGTCTCAATTTGATACATGTTGTAACTCATAATCATCAATTCTTCAGGCCAGCCTAATGATGCATTAACAACAGGTGTAGTGTTGGCACTTTTGTCTCTGCAGCAAAGTTACGATTTCATGTCAGCAAAAGTTAAAGTATGGTTGAGGAAATGTAGTTCAAAGCATGAAAAGGGGAAATGAACAGTAAAATATCATTTCTGGCTCCAGATGTTGTAGAAATAGCCAGTCCACTCAAGCTATTCATAGCATATGAGATGAAAGAAATTCACAGTTGAGAGTCAGACTGACTCCACAATAATGAATGGCTGGATCTCTCCTCTCTGAGAGAATAGGCCACTTGATACCCACTGTTCCTGAAAGCAGCAGCCTCATGAGGTTTAAAAAGGAATACCACTCCATTTAAGAATTCACCCTATTCTTAGAAAAAAATCAGTTTGCCACCATAAGCTCTCTCCCAAAGATGGATACCAGGAAACAAATCATCTTAGACCTGTGATGTGGCTGCAATGCACTGGGGTCATCCAGTCATATCATGTATAGCTGAGCTTTTATACTCAAAAGAACATTAATAATGCTACCAGCTCTGAGATAGAAAATCGACTTGTGTTTCTACGGGATGTCAAATCTAACATATGTCATATCTATATAGTCATAGACTCACCTGGGAGTGCTTGGAAACCCAGTGACGCAGCACATTGAGCACTCTGTTGGTAGCAGCTCTTCGGATGATGAATTCTTTGTCACAGACCTTCTCAGAATTACTAAAACCTGGGGGGGGATTCAAGATGATCACTTCAACACTTTACTGTAAATGCTTTGATGTGGTTACCGCCAACAAGTAGTGGCAAGTTACACATTTAGTGTCAAGTATACGACAGTTATCTTCCTGAGGTGTTTTTCTCTTGGCCTTCATGCGGTGCCATGTCCGCTCTTACCCTGGGAGCTGCTATGCCCGGCAGCGGCGGTGGCAATCGCAAAAGCCGAAGCCGGTGACATCGCGCAGCGAGAGTTTTCCCCTGATGTGACTGAAGAGCCACAGAGACAAAGGTGTTTGAGAACATGATGGAGAACATATGTGTGCTCTGTGAGTGTGCCACGTGTGTTTAATGTGTGTGTGTGTGTGTGTTCGTCGTACCTCCTGCCTGCCTGTAACGTAGATGTCTTGGCGTTGACGGCGAGCGACAGGGGGACATGTCCCCCGGTTCGCTGGTGGCCGGTGATTCGGGAATGAACTTGTCAAGGGACACTGTCTCCAAGACAGCTGTAAGAACAAACAGCAAACACCCAATAACCAACGATGAACATCGCAAACACAATAATAATACTAATAATACTAATAATAATAGTAATAATAATAACGATAATGATGATGATGATAATAATAATAATAATAATAATAATAAATCACATTTATATAGTGCTTTTCATGGTACCCAAAGATGCTTGAAAACAATAATATGACAGGAAAACAATAATATATAACAGATGTGAAGTGTTTGGATGGAATGAGTAGGCTGTATGAGTGTGTACTCAGCTACTACGTTTTTTTCCAGACTTTTTCTGTTCACTTTTTTGTCCTAGCGCTCTGCCGCTGTTTCATAGCGTGCAAGCTGTCAGACCTGGTCAAATGAGTACGGTGGCCCCACCGGGTCAAACGCAACGTCTGATCTAAGAGCAGGATTATTTCCTACAGAGGGCAACGATGACCCACTTACTTCTCTCTCTCTCTCTCTCTCCCCCCCTGGTCCGTTGGGTTGGTAGGCATAAGGTTTGTAATAAATGCTAATAAATAAACTGCATGCAACCCAGTAGCATTTGCAGTTCCCGTCCTACGCTGTGCATGGCACTACTGTTCAAAATAATGTTCAAGGCATTTTAGATGTGTGAGCAGATTGTTGCTAAAAAAAGGTCTGTGCATTTACATGTTATTATGCTACATTTGCATGTAGGCATAACAGTATCTAAGGAGTGACTGACTGTGACTGGCAGAGTGTGAATCATATGCTTTTGTGCTGCAGCTTTACCCCTGCGGATGCTGCGCCTCAGCTTTCCACAGAAGGCGTCGAGGCGAGGCAATTCTCCGCTGACGTCGTCCCCTGCAGCTGGACTGAGCTCCGGGGAGCTGGCGCCGCGGCTGAGGTCCAGAGGGGCCCTGGTGGAGACAGGGGGGCGGCGAGGAAACCCCGGAGGCCTGAGGGAGGCCGGGAGAGCGAGTGGCGGTGGGCGGCGGGGAGGAAAAGCCAGAGGGGGCCCTCGTGGTGCCGGGAGGCGGAGAGGAGATGGAGGGACTCTGGCTGGAGGTGGGGGAGCTGGCGGCGGAGGAGGAGGAGGGGGTGGTGGTGGATAGGTCCAAGGCTCCGGCTTTGGCACCGATGGGGGAACTGAGGGAGAGCTTACGGCAGTGGACGGGCGACGAGGTGCGAGAGGGTATGGAGAGAGGAGGGGGGGAGGAAAACTTCCGGCACAGCCTGGGGGATTTGTTGTTCAGCGGGTCGCTTCCCCACGCGCCCTGATTGGTGGCAAAGAAGAGCTCCAAAGACCTGAGAGGAGGGAGGGCAAAGAAATAGGAAGCTAAATAATACACATAGGAAGATGAGCCAATTCAACCCAATATTGATACCTGTCAATATCAAACCTTGAGGTATACAAACAAACAGTTGGTGGAGGAGATTGTATGAAACGAGCAACCGACACGTAGATGCCAGGTACACGTATTTGACGGCGTTTACTTGGACTGGTCCAGTGCGAGCTGGGTGATCTTCAGACTGTAGTCGGGACAGAGGGATGTGATGGACAGACGGTCGAATGAGTGGTACTGGACCCTGAGAGGGACAGTGACAGGAAGAGGAGCGCAGGAGGAGCGGAGTGTGGAGGAGCGTAGAAGAGGGGGCGACAGATGAAGAGAGGTCGGGGGGGAACGACGAGAAGAGAGCGGGGGGGGGGGGGGAGCGAGAGAGAGAGAGAAAATGTGGAAATGGAAAGGCAGGAGTGAACGACAGAGGTGCTGTAGACAGCCATGCATGAGTCTGTTACATGAGAGAAGAGGGAGGGAGAGTGAAGATGGGTGAATATGTAGAGTAATAAACGAGACACGGTCGATCACAGAACGTGGCGGGCGCGTACCCCGGGGTGGTGGAGCGCGAGGAGAAGCCGACACTTACCTGATGGGTATGGAGGTGAAGGGCTTCTTGTAGATGTCGGCCAGCTTGTCCATGACCACGGCCGCCGTGGTGAAGATCCTGTACGTGTGGAGGAAGGTGTTGAGGAAGTCTATGGAGAGGAAGCGCAGGTCCGTCAGCCTCTCCAGCAGGCGCTCCACGCTGGCGTAGCGGATCTGCGGGACCTTGCAGGAGTTCAGCGTCTTGCTGAAGCAAATGTCGACGGCGTCTTTGTGCAGCCGGGCGTCAGACCTTCGGGGAAGACGATGAGAGGGAAAACCATGTCTGCTAGAATTCCAATCCCCCTCCCCCCCCCAGCCCCGCCCACTTTCCCACACCTTTGGACCTCCTCTTTTTCTTACTTGATCATGTGCGGCACGGTAACTTTGGAGTTCTCCTCAAACACGCTGGTCATCAGGCCGTTACAGCGGATGTTATCGATGCACTAGGCGTAGAGGGGACGGCGAGAGAAACATGAGAAACGTCACTTCCACTTCCGAAATGATGAAATGTGCTTTGATAAATACCCGTCATCAGGTCCAGTTCAGCGGATTTATACGGACAGGCTTACCTGACTGATATCGCTGGTCCAGGCGGCCTTCTCCTGGCGGGAAGGAGCCAACAGGACAACAGAAAAGACTTGGCCATCGGGCGTCTCCACTACAACCTTAAATTCCAGATGGTTGAAGCCTTGGCCTGCTGCGTTGTCTGCAAAAATAAATACCTGAATGAACAACAAAGGTATTGGATTGGACAAAGAATCAAACATGAGAGTGAGACCAGCTTTGGTGTGATGGTATCGATACCCACAGTCCTCATCGCTGGCATCCAGTTCTTCGATGAGCGTGCACTCAATCAGAGACACGGCCCCTCCTTGCTGTTGGCGGGGGGAGAGAAAGGAGGAATTGTTTGTAGGTCAGTAGGTCATAGAGTTTCATCTCATGTGCACACTGCAAAGAATATCCATCCTAAGTGACCAACCACCTGTTACCTGTTCACTAGCTGACTTAATGCTACTGTGCACAGGTGAGGCTGACCTTGAGCAGGTGGAGCTTGCCCCCGGAGGTGCGGGTACAGATGAGGAAGTGTTTGGTAAACAGGAAGCACTGTCTTTCTCCTTCCTTCCTGAGCGACAGGGAGCCGAGGCGGACCTTGCTGAGCATGCCCCGCTCACTGCTGGACGGCAACTGGATGAGAGAGCCTGGCAACGGAGAGACCCGGGAGTGAACGAATGAAGAGAGAAAGAGAGAGAGAGACGAGACGCTGTAGAGATAGCTCACCTTGCCTGACGAAGGTCTGACTAGTGTCCAGTAGGATGTCACAGCCCTCTACGATCATCCTCTCGATGGCCAGGTTCTTCCTGATGTTCTCCGTGTCACTCACCTCGTCGTGCATCATCCTGGAAACACAATAAAAACATCGTCATCGTCATTTTCATCGTGTATCACTTCCCTTTCCTCGGGAACATTGCACACACACTTACTTTGACAGCTCCTCTAGTTTGGACTTGGCAAACTCAAGGCTCTTGCGCTCCACATGCTCATGAGGTGTGTGCGCGAGCAGTTCATGGAGCGTGATGATATATCGTGGAATCTGAAATACCAACAAAACACATGAACGCACGCATGTGGTGCGTTACTTAGCAAGTAAATGGTAAAGCATTGCCCGTGTCACCCAAAATCACCCAGAGCTTCTTTTTTGAGTGGTACCTGGAACATGGGGTAGGTGAGGAACGTCTCCAACATCCTGCCCTCACAAGCAGCGTTTGACTCATACTGCTTCAGCAGCTTGTCAAAGTCTCTGTTCTGCTTACAGTTGGCCAGCACCTGCAGGCTGTACTGGTGGTTACGTACAAACTCCTGGTAGATGTTCAGCATGGGCAGCAGGATGTCAAACAGGTCCGCTGGGTATGGAGAAAAAAACCCCGCACACATCGAGCGATAAAATGCAGGTATCATAATGCAACACACGTTATTTCCTTCACGGTGCTGTACGGTGTAACGGATGGGCAGTGAAAGTAAGTTCAGCATAGCTGTATATTGTATTAAGGGAAATACACTATGCACTACTCACCCAAAACTAGTGTGGGCCAGTTGGCGATGCGAGCCTTGAGGCCTTGGTGGAAGATCTCATGCAGAAACATGATGGTTTCACTGGGGAAGGAGAATTCCTCTCACGTCACTTTGCATTAGCCACAAAGCTGGTGCCATAACTAGGCAAGAGATTCACTAATGTATGACAAATATAATGTGTCAGTTATCCTAATTTAGTTCACCTGTTGAGGAATATGCTGCTGACATCATCGTGGCTAATGGGAGGCTTCTTGGAGCTGGCAGCCATGCGGAGTGGCCTGAGGAAACAGTTGACAAGGATGGAGAGCTGGTGGACGTACTCCGTCTCCGCCTCCACCATGTTGAAGACGATCTGGTTTCTCTTCCTCATGCTCTCGGCGTGAGGAGAGCAGATGTAGTCCTGAACGATGATCTTCCACTTCCTCCGGCACAGCCAGCCACGCATGAAACTCTGCACCTGTAGAGCCACGACACATGAGCATCTATCTATCTATCTATCTATCTATCTATCTATCTATCTATCTATCTATCTATCTATCTATCTATCTATCTATCTATCTAATCCATTTCAATGATAACACCAATGTACCTTCTTGATCTTTTTGATGTCTGGGTCTTCCTCCTCCTGGCTGTTCTGATAAGGCTGCATCCTTTCCTTGGCTTTGCCCAACACTACAATCTGGCACAACAGCAATCTCCATGTAAATATATGGACATGGTATACAATACTGATGAAACAGAAAGCTGCATGCCTGTGCCCATGCAAGCATGTGTGACTGCCTGTGGATTCATGCATGCGCGCACACGCACGTGTGGATGCGTCCATGCATACCTCAGCTTTAAGCCTCTCTATCTCGGTGTCCTGGTCTTCCAGCTGCGTACGAAGCTGATTGGCTGCTATCTTCTCAGTCTCCATGATCTGAACCAGGTGGATGTACTTCTGCATCAGGACCTCGCGCTCTATGATGATGTCAGAGTAACTAGGGGCAGCGTAAGGAAAGGTTACGGACGGACAGTCAAAGGCAGACGGGAGGAAAAACAAATGTACATAGAGCATTGTCTCTTAATACATTGGACTGAATGCATCAAAGCCAACAAAATGCTGACATCAGATCTTGCATGTGGATATAAAATATAATTATACAATATGTTCTAGTGAATGTTAAAATAAGATAAAGATAGGAGAGAGAGATAGAAATAGAGGTCTAGTGGCAAGATCAAGTGTGATGTAACCAGTGTAGCAATACAGCATCAGAGTGTGACCTAAATGTGAACCGCTGCAAGCAGAACACGTCTGTACACACACACGCGCACAATGCATGCACACACATACACACACAGAGATGTAAGAAAATATGAGACAACGCAGGGTGGTTATGTCAAATGTGCATCACTGTGTCTTAGAGCAATCCATAGTGAAAGACAAGTTAGGGAACAGTTTTCTTGGTGAAATCCATCGCAGGCCGCAGCGAGCTATTTAATAACCAACTAAATTCAGAAAAAGTGTAGTAACATGTTAAAGGAGAATTACAGGATTTTAAAACCTGGCCTCTATATCCACAAAATCGCCTATTATACCGCAAAATAGGTCCAAAAAGTTTCGGAGTTGCTCTGGTAGATCGACTCAGTCGGCAGTCGGGAAACGGGCTCAATGGCTGCAACGTAATCTGTAGGGGCATGTGTGCGCGGTCAAAGTACGTCCACTACAAGTGCTTGATTTTGTCACTGACAGGCTCAGATTGTTATTCGCGTGTCTGACAAGTGTCTGACAACATTACTGAAAGGATCGCTACAGAAATAGACCTTTTTTAACCAGAAAACTAAAGTCTAGCTCAGGGAGAAGTCCCGCTCTGGACGGTGGACAAAGGTAGTCTATAGTGAGAGGGTTCACTTGTTGCAGGAAGAGGACGGTAGAAACCTGACAAAGGTATTCTATGAAAGCTGCGTGAAGTCTTCCTCTACATTTTGTTGGCACAGTTCGGAAATGTGCAAAAACGAACCATTGTTGTTGTTTTTTTATCTTTGGGAAAAAATAAATACTCCAAACTACGCTTTCTATACTCCAACACAGGTCTCCAATGCTGATTTATGTTTCCACCATCCTCTTCCTTCCTTGCTTTCATAGACTACCTTTGTCACAATTCCATGATTTTGTGGCTATAGAGGCCAGGTTTAAAAATCCCGGAATTCTCCTTTGAGCACGCAGGACTCTTAGGCCTGATGGACAATAAAAGGGAAAAGAGATACAGAAGCAGAGACACAGAGAAAAGATTGCGTCTGATTCAAAACAGCAGTGAAATCTTCTCACCTGGCCTGCTGGATGCACTCGACCCACTCGTTGCAGTCTGACTCGTCCTCCGTCCGGAGCTCCAGAGGCTTCTGTCCATCATGGCCGAAAATGACCAGGAAGTAGTGCTGAGTTTGGGAAAACAGACAACCTTTCAAACTTTGCAATTCCCAACAACTGTCATGTTCTTCTCTTTACACCAAGTTTACACCAAGACTACTAGGTGTGACTGGACTGTAAATACAGGATGTTTCCAATAAACCTGAGTTGCTTGAGACCATAGCAACATTTCTGTTACCTCCTGTGATCCCAAAATGCTATGAACAATGATCAATGACACCTCCAGTATTAAACTATTAAACAGTATTAAACTGGGATGCTAATAAAGTCCAGCATCCCAGAATCATTCCCTTCTGTAACTCTTGACGTGAATCACAGTCGACAAAGCCCCAAACGATACTATCAGGGTCAACACCATCTACTTCACCGACACCGTTACCAAAATCATCTCAATGCTAAAAGAAACTGGGCTCACTGGTCACATATGGGTGGGGTTCAGTGTGGAGAAAACAGCTTTTAAATCTAAAAGGGGGCTTGCAATGTAACGTGTTGGGACTATATATTGGAAACAACCTTCATCATCCCTCCATCCAGAAGGACATGCAGAGCCAGTTCTCGGTAATACTCAGCATAGCCACACAAACCTGGGGTCTGCAATGCAAACTCCAACAACCATATTTCAATCATTCAACGTTGGAAATGTAATAAGTGCGTATTGCTCCATTACTTTTTTGGGATCTTGACATGATCCTTGCCAGTTTGCTGGTGCCGTGTCCCAGGCCTCCATGCCCATGCTTTTGGGCAATATTGGCCTTGAGGCGCTACCATTCATGCTGTGCCATGAATGGGTCATGTTGTCTGTGAGCGTCATGATGCCCCTGGGTTGTAATAACCGAGATGACCGGCGCCTCTTCCTTTCATCGCGTCCTGCCACTCTGTCATAGCACATTGACAACTATGAGCCAATGTGACACAGCGGGCTAGATCAGCCCCAGCACAGCCCAGCCAATATCAGTGATCTAATCAAATGACTTGAGTGGTGATGACAAAACACATATAAAAACAATCTAGGATGCCTAATACTAGTACTATAAATGGAAAGCCTAATGTTTTCTGTGCTTTGGTAGTTTGTGCCACTTGAAAACCAAAGGGTAAGCTACATATTGATACAGACAGTACCTTTATGATTTTGACTTTGTATTATTCAGAATACATGTGACAATATATTTTCCTTTGAGGCTAACACAGGGAGAAAGTAGGCTATAATAATGATGTAACGATAAGCGGGTGAGAGACACTAGCTAGCGAGTGCCGGCTACGGACCAGAGAGCGGCTTAAGGGCTTGTTTGTGTGTATGTGTATGTGTGTGTGTGTGTGTGTGTGTGTGTGTGTGTGTGTGTTTAGGGGGGAGGGCTTACATAACCATCAGGGCTTGTACAGCTCCTTGCATTGCTAATGCGGCTTCCCCCGGCCGCATGCCTGCTTTAAGCTAGAGGATAACAATGAGAGAGAGTCAGACAGAGAGACAGGCAGACAGACAGACATACATACAGACAGACAGACAGACAGACAGACAGACAGACAGAGAGCTTAAAAGCCCTGCCTTGCCCTGCACCCAGCATCACTACGTCCAGTCACAATCATCAGTTGATCTGTCTGGCATGTACGCAACGTTACTCGCTTCACCTCTCTGCACCTAAACCTAAAACTCCCATTTCAAAACCATGCAAAAACCAGTTTATATTATTTGTTATATAAATAATAGCAGCCTAGGCTACTGTGCGTTTCAGTAGCATTACCATAACCAATTCAGTGTTGGTGAAGTCCACTTACAAAATCATGTGTATTTTCTACTTCCTGCCAGAGAGTAGGAAATACCTTTCCTCTCCAGATGAGGCATGTCAGTGAAGATGCTCTGTTCAGTTGATTGATGTGAAGACGTTTAGTATTTGTCTTGTGTGAGACCACGGGATAGTAGCTAAGCCTTGTAGGTAAGTTGATGAAATTTTCATTAGCTGACCATTTGCTGTTCCTCTGCGTAAAGCTGGTTGTTTAAGGGCAGCAAACATGAAATTCTTCATAGGACAACACAGAGATAACGTCCACAGCAGTTATGTAAAGACATACATGCGTGTACACGTACACACACACACACACACACACACACACACACACGCACGCGCGCACGCATGCACACACACAGCAATTATAGTTTACACAGAATTCAAATATTATAGAAGGTCCAGATGGCTTAGGGACATTTAGACACCTAGAGCATCGCCCCTGCCACACAGCCTGGCTGCAGAAAACTGCAGAAAAATAAAGTGTTTGGCCCTTTTTTGGATAAGCTTCACACACACACACACACACACACACACACACACACACACACACACATATACAGAGACATACAGACAGACTACGTAGTCGGTAGGACACAGACACAGGTAGTGTAGTGGAGTCTCTGCTCTGTGAGGTGCATTTGTGTTGACTCAGTATTCAGTGTCTGCAGGCAAAAAGGACCAGCAAGACTGCTATTCTTAGTCAAGCACAGCAGCATACCAGAGCACTCAAAAACACAAACACACATAACATTACACTTTCAGACTCCATGTTACAGCGCTCCAGTTGTGTTTTCATGAACCATTTTTTCATGTGAAATAACTATTTTGAATCTATTCCATCCATTTGTTCACATTAACAGTGATGCTGAACTCCTCATATGCTCGTTTCTCAGTTCTGCATCTATCTGTCACGGCCACTCAGAGCAAAGCAGTCAACCATGTGTGCATGTGAGCAGACATCGTCGTTGCAAAAAGCCGCACAGCCTTTAAACGCGCCCTCATTCCTCCCAACCGCACCTGCCCTTACAGACTCATCACTTCTCCTTTTCCATCACAGTCATCATCTTCATCGCTGACCACCTCTTCTCTTTCTATTTCTGTCGTCCTCTCGGCCATCGCATTTCTATTTCCGCTATAAATCTCTTATGTATCTCTCTGTGTGTTTCTACCACGTGTAACTTATGTACTGCATAAGCCACTTTAACTATCAACTCTTATCGCCATGGCAACACAACAATCAGGTGGCCGGCTACACGGCTGAGTAGCCCATAGTAGACAGCGCCATTAGCATAAAGCAGGGGCGGGCTGGGGGAATGAAAGCAGGATTTCAAACCTGGCCGATCATTTAAAATTAAAAGTGTACTGATTGAATTTTAGATTCATTTTTAATTGCCTCTCCGCTTACCCTACTTTACCCGAGAGCAAAAGATAACAGAATGACAGAAATGAACAGGTTGGAAGTTTGTGGAGTGTTTTAACTAAAGTGTGAAATGGTCGGAGGATAGATTGAATCATAAAATCCTGACGGAATAAGGTAAGCCCGCTTGCGGGAGTATATCCAAGATAATAATAAAAGTGCCTTTGACACGGATGCAATCACATTAGTCTCGTCTCGTGATTACGTTCAGGCATAGGCACGGTGCCTCGTTGTTAATGGGATTCCCTCTTCAGACTGATCATGAGATTATTGCTCAAATATCCTGACGCATTCATTATTAAATGATATATTACAAAGCGACTTCATTGGAGCGCATGTGAACAAGATGAACAGTTAAGCTGTGAATGATTGCTACTGGTATCATTGCCATATAAACAGACCCTAATTGGGAAAACAACACGAGAGAGCAATTATGGCTGAGAAAAGCAATGAAAATGTCTCTTCAGTTAGAAATACTTCAGAGCCACTACATAGTGGTGCACAAGAAAGTGTGAAAAGCGAAATGCCAAACCATTCATGGCGCTAAACAACTATAAGCACAAAAAAAAGGCAATAATAGGCATGTTCTTATGTGAGTTTTCTCTTTTTGGCCTAGATTTCTAGTTCATTTAACTGCTGTCACTGTAGGGGGGAGGGTGACATGCAACACACAACCCAGGCTGGATTTGAACATGAGACACCGCAGGTACGTGGTATGTGCCTTAGCCAACTGAGCCACTAGGGTGCCCCTACATTGATCTCATTTTGGGCGATTCCACTTGAGGAGGGGCTGTTCCACACCTAGACCCATTAGACTGTGATGATAGGTGCACATCCCCAAATCCACCAAACTGGTGTGGCCCATCATAAGTGGCCAAATAAGGAACTATATAAGGACTTCTCTTGATGATTGATTGATGATCGGTTTGCTTACAAACAAGAGGCAGCATTCAGTGACTGTTGATGTCTTCTTGAGAAGAGAGTAAACACCAAAAGCTGAGTCATCAGTTGTACAGCAGCGCTTTGATGGTCTCTGATGTTTTTGTGCGACTTTAATGTGCCTGCATTTAACATATTTAGCTCGCTGCCCTTCACTAGGCAGGGATCAAACAACGGTCTGAATATTGTTACCGTTGGTCTGGTGATTAGATGCTACTTTTATGTCTACTACCTAGAATATCACTGCATCGTCATACAAGTCTGTAATTCTAAAGCACTAGATAAGAACATAAATGATTTCAGCGCTACTGGTAGCTGGTAGGTGTTAAATGCTGCACTGCTGTACATCACTAGCCGTGCTCATAGGACCGAGGAGTAAAAAGCAGCTACTGTGGAGTCAGAGAGGCAGACGGGCCCCTGTGGATCTAATGCCACGCTGTCATACTGCATGCACAGTTGCTTGAAAGTAGAGCCCTCTGTCACCATTGGTGGCTGACTCTGTGTGTGTGTGTGTGTGTGAGAGAGAGAGAGAGAGAGAGAGAGAGAGAGAGAGAGAGAGAGAGAGGTGGGGGTGAAGATAGTGAGAAAGAGAGAGACAGACAGAGTTTGTTGGCGAAGAACAGAGGAGTGGCCTAATGTTCTGGCCTCAGTCCATCAAAGAGCATCATCTGTCTGTCTCTTCCCTCTCTTGGTTCATTTCGCTGAAGCTCTATTGGTGAAACAACATTTACATGACCAAAGCAATGTAATTAAGTTAGAAAATAAAAAATAAGAACTGTAGCAAAAACTTTGAAGAAGTATGAAGAAGTGTGTGTGTGTGTGTATATGTGTGTGGGTGGCATGAAAAAAGTAAATGTGTGTATGTGTATGTACTTCAAATAATGAGGGCCAGGCACACCTCGAACAAAACGTCTATTTAACACACCCCCAGTGGTCCATTATCTAATATGTGAGGGAATTGTATTTGATGGGGCAGAAATATCTCAACAACCTGTAAGGCATGGAATTTAACTTTTACTGTTTTGGAACAGGTGTTGCCCTCGTGGCACTTTCCATCACCTCCTGCAATCAAAACGACTAAATCAACTAAATCACTAAATCAACGACTAAACGACAATGTGAGTATTTCTCTGCGGCAGAATGGACCCAGGTGTTGGTTGTAGGGAAATTTCAAAGGCTGTGGACAAACGCTGACTGTGCCAATAACACAGATGTGCAGCAGAAATACGGACAGAAAAGAGGAAATTCATCCAGACTGCATTGGCAGAGGAGGGTTAGAAATTAACCAAAAAATGGAGTGCATGAGGGATCGGGGGGGGGGGGGGGGGGGGGGCGACTGCGGTGGCCAATTTGGTCTAAGGTGCCCAAGAGTTCGGCTCCAGATATATAACAGTTATAGGATAAAGGGCACCGTGATAAAGTGACATGCCAGAGGAAAAGGGAAGTAGAGACATGCAGAAGGACTCATCGCCATGTTGGTACTGTTGGTTATATGATGAGGAAATGATGTTAAACTGCTTTGCAAAATAATAATAGATAAAAGCCAGTGAGATAACCAGTTGAAGTGCTTGATATGAATTAATACAAGATTACATGAGAGAGAGAGAGAGAGAGAGAGAGAGAGAGAGAGAGAGAGAGGGGGGGGGGGGGACATAAAAGCCTGTAAAATTTGTTTTAAAAAGTGATTTTAAAATAATAATAAAATAATAATACATATATAAATAAAGATAACAGTAAAAATATATTGTAAAAAATATTTTTAAAATATTTAAAAAATGACATTGATTTTTGATTTTGAGTGCTACAAAGTTTAGTGACCTAGACAGGGAAGTTCAAGTCATCTGGTGCCTCTTAGAAGATTTTCACCCCATTGTAGAGTCTGTGCACATTATTGGCTACACAAAAAGTTGAGAATATACTGTGAGATGTGTATTCCTTTTAAAAGACTTGTCAGTAGTGTCTTACAACACAATGTGGTTGACAAGTCCAATATGGTTTGATAGATCACCTCCACCTTGATGAGGAGATGGCGTTGGCTTATTTGATACAGTCCAGCTAGTAGTGCATTCTACTAAACTGGGTCTATACTTGTCAACAAGGATCTGTCAACCCAACGTTTGTTGTGGTAGACAAGGCAATGTGCTTTTCCTTGGAGCAGAAGTTTACAAAATAACTATATAACCTACATTATGCCAGCTGCTCATGGGACAAAACACATCTCCATACCCTGCAGCAGCAAAAAAGGAATATGGGTCACTTCAAACTAACATTAGCTTTCACAGAACACATGTTTTTATAAGGACTGAATCAATTCCCAGTTAAATTATAAACAGTGTCACACTCAGGTCACACTTAGGTCTATACCTTCCTAAAAACAGCACACTCTAAAAGGAGGTGTCATTTTTAACACATCTGGAAGTATAGCTTGCAACAATACACTTTTTTTTTTTCAACACAAGATGTGTTGTTAATAACAAAGGATGTGTTGAAAAGTAACACATGTTCTCCCAAACTAGACGAATGTCTTGTTGAAATGACACACCCTGTCAAACACATCTCCAAAACTTAGCTGGCAGCAAGTGTTGTGATATTATTATACATTATTATATTATGTCACTATATTGCACCCAGTAATACAGTGTTAAAAAAGGTGGGTAAACTATGACCTCCAGCCACTGATCATCACATGGCAAACAGCCAACACAAATATATACAGAAATATATTATAGGCTAACTTCAGAAAGATTTTAAGTTTTTTAAAAAGCACTTATGTCATAAATATTTATGTCAGGCTGAAAAGGTATAGCTACTATGACCTCCAGTCAGTGGTCGTTTTAAAGCAAACAAGCAAACCACCACCATCATAGACAGAAATCAAATATGTTTTCAGAAAGGTGTTAATTTGTTTTTCATTTAAAGACTATATCCTTCTATAACTTCCATCAGTTTGATAGTACTTAGACGCTTAATACATACTTTGAATATATGTCATGAATCAATGATCTTCAACCAGGAAGCATAGGGCCATGTTTTCATTCCCACAAGACACTACTTCAACCAGAGGGAGGAACTAATTAGTGAAATAAGCTGCTGTAGTGTTTAGTTGGACTCTCGGGCCTCCATGGATTAAGGTTGAGAACCACTGTCCCAAACATGTATGTCAGCCTAAACAACTGGTTCAACTCTTCTAATTCCCCAAATAATAAGTGGCTAAACCCTATTTTGCCAAAGAAAAAAACTGCGTGAACTCTATTTCCCCAACTAAAACGGTGTGTGGTAAACTCTATTTGCATCACCAAAAAGTGGGTAAATTCTATTTCCCCCAATAAAAAGAGTGGTAAATTCTATTTCCCCCAATAAAAAGAGTGGTAAAGTCGATTTCTCCAAATAAAAAGAGTGAGAAAGCCTATTTCCACAAACAAAAATGTGGGTAAAGTTAAAAAGGTGGGTTTTTACTCTATTTCCCTCAATAAAGGGGGTCCACTCTATTTCCCCAAACCCAGTCTCCACCACATCCCTGGAGGTGCAGCTTTCCTACCTGCTGCTTGTCCGTGGGTTCCTTGCCGATGGAGGAGACTTTGGGCGCCGGTGTCCGTTCGCACGTGCATCCCTCCAGCAGGTATATACCGGAGGGCCTCGTGCTCTGGTCGTTCTCGAAGTAGAAGAGCACGTTCTGGTAGAGGGCGAAGTACTTCTCGGCCCAGCGGCTGTTCTCCGTGGTCTTCTTGCTCAGGAAGCCCCGCTTGGTGCCTTCTTTACGCGCGACCACCGACAGATACAGAGCGTGTCCCTCATTGTAGCGCACGCTCTTCTGCATTTTATGTTCACCCTGAATATATATATTGTGTACCAATTTCAAACAGTCACCCCAGGCATCACGTCTACCATTATTACCAGAGAGAAAGTGTTAATAGCTTCGTTTAATCCAGGTTTACCATGGCACAAAAAGTTGGCGACACCGCGGCGCAGCGCACATCACATCACACTCGCTAGCTTCCCAGCTTGGGGGTTTTAATGCAGGGTATCCTACCAAGCCGAACACCGGTAATAGTTCACGGCGTCTCCATGGTCCAAACTTTCGCAGTCAGTTAACGGACGCTCGACCTCGATAGCTGATGGGCGCGAGATATATTTCTTCCCGGGTAGTGAAATTGTACAAAAAGAGAAAGCTTATCGTACCGGCGGCAACGTAAAAAAAAACAAAAATAGATTCAGGGAACAGACGGTGAAAACAGAATCACGACCGAGATCAGCGTTAATCGGCTTTGACACCGACTTAAAGAGACAGCTCGCCCCGGCCCGCCGCAACGCTGCTGTCTGGCTCGGCGCATCCCTGAGTGTGACTTCGCTGGAGCGCGCCTGTTCTGTTTCTGAGCCAGGAGGACCTCGGCACGAGCGGGTAACAGACCAAGAGTTGCGACGTAGTGTCACATTTTGAAAGTGGAGATGATTTATTGTGTCTTATGGGCTAACTGACAGCAGCCACGTTATCCCCAATCGTTGCCATGTCTACCGTCTATCACTATTTGTTTGAAGTTATGACAATGTTTCACAAATTTTCCCTCATTAAGCTGCATTCATCCAATATATTGTGCTATTTTCCATTCAATTCTAAATATTTTCCTTTTTTCTAACTTTTACTAGCTATACTATGTTAGTAATCAAACATCCTCTGGAAAAAAATCTTTCAATTTCCTACTATTGTAGACATTGAATTGCTTCTCATTGGGAGTCTGTCTTTCTCCTGTCTTTTGCTCCACACACACACACACACACACACACACACACACACACACACACACACACACACACACACACTTCAGAATTGGACAAAAACTTTCATAAATTGGTGATGCGTTCAAAAGATTGTTTGTTTTGAAACCCCCATTCAGCCTGAAAGCACAAACAGATGTTATGGTGCTTTAGTAGGCATGCGTGTACAAATGCATGCAGACAGATGTCATGAGTGTGTGTCTGTGTGTGACGATATTTCTGTGTGTGTGTGTCTGCCTGTCTGTGTCACTGTAAAAAAATATTAAGGCACTTCAGCTTCAAAACATAAGTTTCCTTGCTGCCTTAAAATTTCAAGTTGACTGAACTAGTAGAATAGTTTGGTCAAAGTTCATCAAACTCACATAAGTGTCTAGTAGTTGAATGCACTGTTCGAGAACTGCATTACAGCTGTTTACGTCTTCACTATTGAGCAGATCATGTGAGATGTAAAAAATAAAAGCCTGTGATTCACCTAAAATACACACATAGCAAATCTCCAAATCCTGTAGCTTCATCCAAACAAGAAGAAGGAAGGGTTTCTGGAGACTTAACTCAAATGCAATGCATGTATGCTAATAAGCTAACGCTGTATTAAACTTCATCAAGATATTCTTCCAACTCTTAATTTCAAGTCACAAGACACAAACTCGCAATTATAATTTGTGAAGCTGATGACAAACAAATCTATATATATATATATATATATATATATCTTGAGTTAACGATTAAAGATGAGTTGATTTCACTAAATTGCACTGTGAGTTTTTAACAGTGTACGTACTCAGTTGGAGGACATAGTGCAGAGGTGCTAAACCCTCGGTGACCCCTCCTAGCGTAGAGTCCAGGGGTCTGGATTACATCTGATCACTGTAAGGATCAGGAACACATGGCACATTAACTGGTTCTCGAGATGAAACACACACATAGTGTATATGCACAAACTGGCACACACACACATCTCTCTCACTCTCTGTGCAGACAGATCAGCATCATCAAAAGACAGCACAATGTAACATTCACAGACGATGCCAATCTAATCTGTTAGGCAGCTTAGTATCGGTTTACTGTGCTCAAATCTAACCCATACTCTGCGGTGACCTATTGATGTTTTATTTCACAGTGTAATAATGTGAAAAAGGAAAAAGAAACACTGTGTTAAAAAAAAAAAAGATGCAGCAGATTCAATGCAGCAGATATGCGTCCACCCACATCAGCAGGGCTGACTGAGAATAATCAATCCCACACCGTTGAGGATCTGTGCCCACCTAGGATGTAAAAACAGCACTGGCACGATAGGGGACGAGACACCAGCTCATGACCCACCTCAGTCCTGAAACCCCTTTGCAGAAAGGTTAAAAAAGACTGATGCATACAAATGGAAAGTAACTGCACAAAAGCACAACAACACAGATCTTTTAAGATGTAATATAACTGTAGCGTCAACTAAAACAAGTTGTATACAGTGTAAAGATTTTTGTGTGAAAAGTCAAGTCCAGTTTATTCATATAGCGCTTTAAAAGGAAACCAGTTTGTACTAAAGTGCTTTACAAAATAAAAGCGGGCAGAGCATGGAATGGCAGAATTAAGATATAAGTGAAATAAGAGCAACAGAGCAAAAAAATAACATGTCAGACAAAGTGAAAGGCTTTGAGTAAAAATAGTTTTACATTTTTGGGCGAGCGGGCTAATATAATGGTGGATGAGCTGACCGACCAATTACCGAAGTGGATTAGCCTCATCCTGTCGCGTCTTATCAGTTGCACAGTATTATGACCCCCCTGTCCACTGGCAAAACAGCAGAAATGCTGACAAATGAAAAAGTCTTATTGCAGCTTAATAACCCACAGCAGTGGGAGGGTTCACAGACAGAAACAATCCCTCTGAGGGTAAAGGAGAGGGCAAGGACATGCATGTTGCATCACTACATGTTTTTTTAGCCTAAAATTAAGTAAAACTCCTTTGTCTTTATTCTACTTTATTCTGTTTCTTCATTGTTGTGTGTTATTATTTCTTTCTTCTTCTTTTTATTTTTTATTTTACATATTTTACATAAATTACTAATTTCTTTAAAGGATGGTTGAATGATAGATACT
Organism: Hoplostethus mediterraneus; assembly: GCA_034670385.1. Classification (NCBI taxonomy): domain Eukaryota; kingdom Metazoa; phylum Chordata; class Actinopteri; order Trachichthyiformes; family Trachichthyidae; genus Hoplostethus; species Hoplostethus mediterraneus. The sequence goes on from JAXDDW010000066.1 coordinate 1,555,186, forward strand.
TTAATTCTGGGGTTGCAGCAGCATAACAGTATCAGAATGTACAAAATACAAAGGCCTAAATACTAAATACTACAGTACTAGGTGACATGGAACCAGGAGCTGGATGGACAATGTCACAGTTCTCTTCACAGTATTTTAGACCATTTAGTTGCTGAGTGTTGCTTCGACACTTCTCATATTTTTCGTGTTTATAGTTTTAAAGCGCTCAAGTTTTTAAATGTATGCTATTTCTACTGCCAGCTATCAAGCAATGCAGGACAGATTTTCTTTTCAGCCGAGTTTCTATACTCTATTCTTTTTTCTGAAGTGTTGTCTTGTCTGAACAAGAAAATGTAGCCTTTTACCCAGAAACCCCCCGGGGTGCTCTCTGAGTCACCCTTACCCTTTTTCTTAGTTCAGCAGCAGCTCCAGACGTTATACCTAGCGACAGTCTGTGTTCCTCTGGCTTTAGGACAGAGGTGCACATGTTCTCCTACTGGACTGTCCTAGACCACATGAATAAGATAGGCGCTTCACTTGAGTCCATCACTACACATTTTAATAGAAATTTGGTCTTAGATGCTTATTTTTTGTTTTCTGCATTAGTGTTTTACATTACTGCTCTTTATAGTAATTTTTTTATATATATTTACAAAATTTTTATTTCATTATTTTTAAAGAATCTTCGCTTTACAGAATTTTGTGCCTAAGACTTTTGCACATGTATTGTAGTTGGTTTGTGCTGCAAAAAAAGATTTCAAGAAAAGACTGGGTTTGTCCTGATGAGAAATCACTCCAGATTTCCAACACTTTGAACTGTTCATGTGCAATTCTCAATGACTTAGGGACATTCGCTCTCACAGGCCAGCTCCCCAAGGCTCCAGCAGTCACCTGGGTATAGGCCATGTCTCTGTGACACCTGTAGCTGTAGCCTCAAAACCGAGAACACATCCATCACCTCAGCCATAGATTACACTTATTACAAAATTGCCAAAAGTTGTGACATTGTAAACAAAACCCGATTGCATTTCCTTGAGTATTCCTTGATGACTCTAGTATTAATTGTGGTAATGGCCCGCTACCAGTTTTATTTGAGTGGGTGAGGCTGTCAGGAGCTTTGATAACGGTGCTCTGTGGATACAGCCAACGAAGGATTACAGGGGATTAGTAGTACTGTATGTCTGCCACTCCCAAAATAACTGCCACACATAATCCCTAAAATCACTGATCATGATCTGCATTGTTTATATTGTGACCACAAAGTGTCAATAATAGTACAAATTGAAAAAGAAAGAGTAGATTGCGGTTGTCCCAGTCAATCTTCTGTTCAGTAGCGAGCGTTATGTTTGTATTTCTGATTTTCCATTGTGATTTGGTATTGCATGACTCTCATCCCATCAAAAATATGTGTTCTGAGTACTTGTGTACTTTCTGAGGTGCAGCATACACAACAGTATAGATCTTGTTACAATCGTTCTATCAGTTATTTATTGTTGGTTCATAATGCAGCCAAGTCCTGTATCATACCAATACACATGATCTGAGCACATGATGTATTGTTTATGTCTGAGCAATGTTTGTGTTTTTGTTTTTTAAATCTCTTGAGTGAACGCAGTTTAAAGAAAATCACTTCCTACCACTTTTAGCCATTCAGGGGGAGCGTTGCTGCTGACACTACAGGTGAAGACATATCCAGTGGTGACTGAAGACAGTGCCAACAAGCAGGTGGTCACACAGTGAGGCTGCTGGTCTTCACAAAAAAAATGTACTCAACATAGTCTTCACTACTGTACGTGCCCGCATCATTACATTTTTAAAGATAAGTATCCATTTATAAAATCCAGCTGCACAGCTCAGGTACACATTACACAACCACAGCTATTCATATTCATGTGAACAGCCACACTCCATCTACACTCAGGCAGGTTTTTGCATTTTCAATTTCATTTCAGTTTCACGGAAACACCTGACAGCCAATGTAAGAGCTTTCATGAAACGGAGTATAGGTGGAATCACTAGAGAGAGTATGAACGTGTCACAGATTATTACATTAAATTCATTCTGTGTATATTTCTTGGTTACCAAATGACACGATCAGAGCTTCTGAGTTGAATGTGTTCCATTTCATACATACATACAAAAAGCACACATGCTCTAAATACTGAGTACTGATTGACCTGCTCCATCCACAGTCTGCTGGCTGTTTCACCCCGCTCTTATTGTGAAAAACAATGCACAATGCACTTCTGCACAATGGTGCAGAAGTCAGCAATGTGAAAGTGCTTGTAAAGCTTCAAAGTAAAAGTTCAAACTGTACTACTTTTTTCCCAGGCGAAGCAAAATGTCAGGTTAAGACCTGCAATTCAATATAACTGTATGTAGGCCCTTGCTCTTAGGGGGCAATCAAGCAGGTGCCTGGTTAGTCATGACTGCTAAACATACTGTCCCGTGGGTGTCTCCTGTTTCCAGCTGAGAGTGCTTGTCCGCAGTGGGTGATTTCCATCAGAACAACGCTATAGCAAAGTGCGTGTAATGGCTGCGTGTTTTGTTGTTGTTTAAATATATAACAGGGCTGAACATCAGTGCTCTGCTTTTCATGCCAAATTGAAGTGCGGTCTGACAAAAACTTGTCATTAACCAATGGGTAGAGCTTGGTGAAATCAGTGTGAGTGGACACTGATATGTATAGTCTGTTATTAACACTGGCATTGAGTCGTTGGATTCTCTGAGCATATATTCAAGGTTGCAGAGGAGAAGCTGCACTGCTTTATTCGCAACTACAGTACCGTGCAAAAGTCTTAGGCACATGTAAAAAAAATAAATCCGTAAAGCTTAGATGCTTTAAAAAAAAAAAAAGAAAGAAAAGTTTAGAAATATAAAAAAATACCATAAAGAGATGGTAGAAAACTAATGCAGAAAACAATGAAATAAACACCTAATAGGATGAACGCTATTTATCATTTACTACCACGTGCGTATTAACTGGCACTTGAAGTATAAACTGTGATCTATTTTATGTAATTACAAAATGAGCTGTAATGCGCGAGCGTATTCACCAGCCTCTTCTCAACCAGCGACGCCCGGGCGCTGAGTCAGCCGTGTCAAGGGCTGCTCCACCGTGGAGAGGGGAAGCTGCTGTGATGGGAGGGTGGCAATGCAATTAAGGGAGAGAGTGTTTAAAGGACAGTTATGGCAGTAGGCAGTATATGCAGTAGGCTTAATCAAAGATTTCCAAAAAGCCATATACTCATAGCAAACTATTTAGGTGTGAAAGAAGATTTGACAAATGTACAGCCGTCCAAAAATGTAATTCTACCTGAGTGAAAGCACTGAGATAACAATGAACAAGCTACCATATCTTGGTATGAAATACCAATAGGAAAACGTTTTTCAGTAGCTAGACCTCATGAGGCAACACACACCCTGATAACATTTTCTTCATCAGGGGTATTTTAATTTATTTTATTTATCTTAATTGACATTTTAGGTATTACGTCATTGTTCTGTTTTCTACCATGTTGTGTTTTGTTTCCGTTTATATCCGGTTTTCCATTTTACTTTACTTTGCTGTTGCTTGTCGTCTTGATTTGGTTCGTTTGTTTGACTGCTTCTTGTGTTTGTTTGGAGTTGAGATGTTTTTCTAAGCTCCTTGAGTTTATCTGCACAAATAGTATAAGTCCACTTATTTTATCATTGTACAAACATGTTAAACTAAATCAAAACCAAGGCGATTAGACAGTCTGGGGAAATATTTTAAGATGCTGACATCTTGTGGTGAAGTCGTGAACTGTCGCGCTGATCCACGTGGTTACTATGGCTACAACCAAGTGATGAGGACTCTGTACCATAGTAGGTCAGTCATTATCACCGTAAATCACGCTTCATTTTTAAAATATAGAAAACAGGTCATTTACAAAAAACAAATGCAACATGATGCACACTTTCTATATCGCTTTTCTGATACATTTTCACATTTATTCACATTTCACATTTATCAATGACAGGTTTACTGTTTATTTACTGGAATATGTGAATTGAAATTGTGCTTCCCTTACAGTTATATCATACTGATGTCAGTTATGATGAATTATTGGTGATAAACTGTCTGGGTACAATCAATCAATTATTTCAATATAATGTATACAATGTGAAGCATATGCACACACACATACACACACACATACACAAACACACACACACACACACACAAACACACACACACACACACACAATGAATAGCTCCTCTAGTACAATAACTACATGTGCCGTCATTTTGCCTCCCTGATGGTTGTCATGGAGATGTCATTGATGAGGTTTTTTCTTTCTCTGTGTAATTGACTCTTATACAAGAGTTTCACGTGACTGTTGAATCAGATGCACTTTAATCCAAATAAACTGTAGCATTCGGTTGCTACACAAGAATGTTTTGTACGTTCATCTCTGTCAACCTTCCTCCTGCTCTCTCTCTCTCTCTCTCTCTCTCTCTCCCCTTTCCAGAGCTCTGCTGCTTAGTGATGGATTCATTATTTCTTTAGACCCGGCTGATGACGCGGCTGTATCGTTCTCTCACTGAGGAGCGAACGCAATCTCAAAAACCTTGACTGCAGCTTGCCGTCTCCTCTGGTTTATTGCCACACAGACAGACAGCAACTCAGCACCGCCCGGTCAGGAGAGGACGTTACATTTGCTGTACTGCCGCAGAAGAGTAAAGAGGATTCACCCTGACTGAAGACTGGTAAGTAGCACAGATTGTGTAGGTACATTTTGGATTATGATGGCAATGAGTAGTATAACTCTTTGAACCAAATTGAAGGTGTTGGATGTTTGATAATAGCTGTATACGATTGCTGAAGATATGACATTTTCAACTATATTAAGGAGTATTTGGACGTTGGATGTTGGCACCCAAACAGCTGAATATCCATCATTATTTGCTTTCTATCTGTGGATATGATTCGCATGTGCTTGAAAAAAGTGTGTTTCAGTTTGTCTGTACTACTGACACACACTGGCAACATATGAACACACACACACACGCGCGCACGCACACACACACACACACACACACACACACACACACACACACACACACACACACACACACACACACAGACACACACGATGATCTCAGTGGGCTTCACTCCTTGGGGCTGAGTGCCTCTTCAGTTTGAAGTGGAGTTTGTGCCTGGATCCACAACAGGTGCTCTGCTAGCGCTCTGCTAGCAGGACAGCGACAGTGCCACTATACTGCACTGTAGATTACTGATGTGTTCCTCTATGGAAACTAGGGCAGCGCTAATGGCAACACCTTATAAATACACGCTGAAAGAAGCCGAGCAGCGTCCATTTCAGGGACACAGTCCACAATAGGGAACATACGCAAACACACACACATGAACAAACACACACACACACACACACACACACACACACACACACACACACACAAATGATATAGTCACAAGGTTTTGTCACATTTTGATTATCTTGCTTTTGATTGTCATCATTACTTTTGGCTTTAGCGACACACAGCTCGCACGCAAACATCAACTGCAACACCATGTGATGAGTTCAGGTGTATTTGGTTAGATCTGCTGTTAGCATGTGGTACCAGGTCCACCTCCAAGGGGTGAAGGAAAGACGCTGGAGGTTAGTTTGTCTGGTCAGAGGAAAGGGACTGAGCTTCAAGGAGGAACGGCAACTTCCTCTAACATTGTTAAAAGCCCATCCATCATTTTTCTCTGACCTGAAGTGAACATGACTCTCCCTCCTCTCCTGACGCCCACATGCGACTCTGCGTATGAGTTTCCTCCGCTTAGGGACATTCACTCTCAATACAAAATGGAGTCATTACAGCTTCATTATGGCTGGAACATCTATGACACACACACACACACACACACACACACACACACACACACACACCGGGTGACCATTTATACGTTGTAAAAAAAGAAGGTGAACTGCAAAAACGATTTGTCAAAACGAAGCAACACGATTATTTCTACATTTTTATTATTTTTATATCTAAATCCTCAACACAATCATGTGTTTCTTTTTATTTGCATGGTCTGTAATACAACACAACACATAGCAAAATGTATCCTACTGTCTGAGGCACACGTGACAGCCATCTTACCTGGTCTGATAGATAGACGCAAGGACAAACAGTACAATGGGCAATAGAAACTGGCTGCCTCTCCTGGGGCTGGAGAGGACGAGCACATGAAAAGGAGTTGTTTGTTGAATGGATCCTATCTGAAAGCAATAAAAGCAAGCATTTCAAACCCAATAACCACTAGTTTTCAGTATAAATCTATCAGTACATTTTGTCTGGTTTGGCTTGGAATCGTGCAAATACATTTAACTAGCTCTAACTCGAAATAATTCTCTAATTCCCCACAGAAAACTGTCCGGTCGTACCTCCAAAAAAAACCCACCAGTACCGGCTGACCCCTGAGCTGGAGAACCATGCAGGGACAAGGCTGCGTTTCCGGGGTAGCTCTGGACTCGGGCAACCCCTTGCTGCGAGCCGTGTTCCTTCGCCGCCTGCGACTCGCCCGGCTGCTCCTGGAGGGAGGGGCCTACGTCAACGAGAGCGACGGGCAGGGACAGACGCCCCTGATGGTGGCCTGCGGGACCCGGCACGCCGACGCCCAGAGCGCCAGCCGGGTCAAGCTGGTCCAGTTTCTGCTGGAGAGGGGAGCGGACCCCGACATCCAGGACAAGGCGGGCCGCTCGGCGCTGATGCACGCCTGCCGGGAGCAGGCCGGGTCCGAGGTGGTGTCCTCGCTCCTGGCCGGCGGCGCCGACGTCGGCCTGCAGGATCGCTCCGGGATTTCCGCGCTGGTCTACGCCGTCACGGCCGGAGACCAGAAGGTGCTGAAGCTGCTGCTCGACACCTGCAAGGCCAAGGGGAAAGAGGTGATCATCATAACGACCGACAAGTTCCCCTGCGGGAAGCTGCAGGCCAAGCAGTACCTCGGCGTGCTTCCTCTCAGTCCCCTTGACAAAACGTCGACGGCGGCACCCGCCTCTCCCTCTGAAATTCAGCTCATCACCTCCCCCGGGTGCGTGTCGTCCTCTTCCTCGGGTTCCCCTACGCAGGTCTTCTCCTTTAAGGAAAGCCAGTGTTCTGGAGGGGTGAGCCACGGGCCGCGCCAAGGTGCGGTGACCAGACTGCAGCAGCCCCTCCTGAGGTTGAACTCGGAGCCGTGGCTGAAGGTCCCACCGTCTCTGCAGCATCACTCGGCGCCCTCGTCCGCGGAACACCTTCCGGACCTCAGCCTGAAGGAGGACCTCTCTCTGAGATCCCCCAAGCTGGACAGGGACACCAGAAGAAAGAGAGGTAGCACAAATTCTGATAACGCAAACAAGTCTGAAGGAAGATCGGCAAAGGAGGAAGGAAGAGAGATTCGGGGAGAGGCAGAGGGAAAGGTAGATGGTTTTGAGCTACTGGGGCATAAAATGTCCTTACCGGGTCTCTTCTCATCCCACTCTGCCTCCCATCCTAACCTCCACTCTCAAAACCTTGGAGCAAATTTGGTCAGCAAGAACCTGGGTAGTCCACTCGACACCATGGCATCATCTAGCCTGCGTAGCGTCGTTCAGAGGAGAATGCTGGGTACTGACCTCTACAGCTCTGATCCCCAGCTAGCCATGCAGACCCAAAGTCTTCCTGAGGAACCCCAGCAGAGAGCAAGAGACCCTGCAGAGAGTAAGAGGTTGGTCACCGTTGCGCTCCTCCACCCTGCTGGGCTCCAGGGAGTCACTGGTGGCCCCAGGCCTGGCCAGAAGCATCTTCCCTGGGTTTGAGCGCAGGGGGCTCTGGGGCCTTACTCGTGGAGCACAACTCCCAGACCCGGCCCAGGTCCCTGCCGCCTCTGAACCTCCCCTCCTCCAACACTCCCATCCCCGGCATGTACGATCCCAGCCCGAGTAGGAGGGGTTTCTGCGTGAAAGAGGCGGGGCTAATTCCCTCTGCTCCCCCTAGGCCTCCCAAAGAGCTGACCAGCAGGGTGCTGCTGAGGAGACACTCCATGCAGACAGAACAGTTCAAAACAAAAGCTTGATAACAATGATAACCAGAGGGAGCCTGAAAGAAACAGTTCATCAGTGCGCTTTAACGTAAAATGTGTCGTCATGCATCTTTTGTGTATAGTGAAATTCAGAGAAGGGGACCAAAGAGAAACTGAAAAAAGATGAAACAATGTACATTATTGCCTCCCTCTGCTTCATTGTGCTGTTTTGCCACTGTAAAACTCTGTGGACATAACTTCAATTTGCAGTTGTCATAATTTGCTCAAGCTCAGTTTTTTTTCAGGTTGGTATTCAATGATTTGCTCCATATACTCTAAATGTGCTGAAACGATGATGACCCACGATGCCCTGCTGCTAATCACTGTGTTATACCGCACAAGTCCAGATGTATACAGCACGAGGACATCCAGTAGGTGTTTAATAAGTCCGTTTATTACAATAAAATGTATCACAAATCATTATAAAAGTACACTGAGCATTAAAAAATGCATCATCGTTTAAAAGTGTCATGTCCGTTCTGTGCCAAGCATAAAGAAAAACTCCATAATAGACATGAGCTCAGTTACACAAATTCCTATAAGAACAGTAAGACCATCACAGTGTTTCCCACATATTTACACGTTAAAGTAACACATCCTGAGTATGGACTAAAAATAGACAGTAAAAAGGACCATCTCAAGTTGAGTCCTTTTGATCAATGGATATTATATGTAAAAAGGTTCATTGCCAACGAGTAATGCATCGGATCAGATACAAATAAATACAGATAACAGTATCCATGGTAGCTGATAATCAAATGGTATAATACATAATTGAAGAAATATTTTCCGGCATTTCTTTAAGTACCAAGTTCACCCTACCCTTACAAATGTTTCACCAGCTATCAGCTTAAGAAGACTGTGATGACTGTGTCTGTGTATGGCGGGGGGGGCGGGGGGAGGGGTCCCAAGACGTCGATCCTTTATACGACAGCCCGTTATTCTTTGTGGCTGTTGAGTGAAGCCTCCACTCGACTCCCCTCGATCTGGGATGGGCGTGCGATCCTCGAGGAGCTGCTCAAGCCCTGCGGTCAAAATCGCTGACCATCTTCTTGATGTGGGACAGTTTGGCCTTCAGATATTTACACCTGCGCTTCTTCATCTGATAATCCGCCGACTGTGGATATAATGGGTCGACAAAAAAAAAAAAAAAAATTATCATCATTATTAATATAATTTATACCTTCAATAGCTTGTATAAAAATGTGTTATGATACAGGCTTCATTATGGTATGGCTTATGACAACAGTGACATGCCTGTAGATCCCTTCAATAACCCCACATACCCTCTTAAAGTCCTTTAGCCTGTTGTACTCATCCAGGGCATCCTGTGGCAAGAATGCATCATGTATTGAAAACAATTCAACAACATGCAGAACAACGCTAATATATAAACAACACGCAGAACAACGCTAATATATAAACAACACGCAGAACAACGCTAATATATAAACAACACGCAGAACAACGCTAATATATAAACAACATGCAGAACAATGCTAATATATAGATCAAGAGAGTCATTCTCCTACCAATCTGACCATTTATTATTTATTTCATGGATACAAAACTGAAAAGGATCCAATGCAGCAGCAGAAGGTAAAGCATCTGTCAGTTTGCTGGAAATGCTGCGTGCACTGAACAGTTGACTTTAAGGTCTCACCAGGTACTGCGGGCTGCCCTCCTGCAGCTCGTCCAGCTGTCTGTCCATGTCTGACAGGTCCTTATTGACGATGTCCAGCTCTGCCTGCAGATCTTTGTACTCCAGGTGGTCTCGGTCAAAATCGCGCTTGTAGTCGATGCGGTCCTGCTCATTAGCTATGGGAGGAAATTCACTGAGGTAGAAAAGACAAAGAGCACAAAGAAAGAGGAAGGAGGGGAAAGAGAATGAGAGCGCACATTTAAAAAAACATGCCAAAATAATGTAAAAGACCACACCCCAAGCCCCCCCCCCCTCTATGTTAACATATGAGATGTCCATCATTTATTTGTACCTGTCAAAGTCATTGTCATCCAGCTCATCTCCAGAGGAGGCGTAGTCAGTGTCATAGTCCTGTCCGTCGGCACGACGTGGCCGACCATGGCGCCTCTTTTTGGGCCTCCCAGCTGAGCTGGCCACCTCCGAGTTACTGCTGTATGGGACACTATTTCGCACTGGCACAGCTTCCTCCACTGGAGGCCTGAGAGAAAGGGGGAGGGTTGGAATATTTTTTATTACAGAAATGCTTAGTAATGGTAATAAAAAACAACAATGACTTCCTGTTTCCTCCATACGTTTGCTTACGCCTTGTTCCCTTATCAGCTCAAAAGTATTTGACTTGGCTCCACTGTTTGCTTTCTCTTAGCTGAAACTGAAACGGGTTTTAGACTAGGGTGCTGGGTGGGTAAAGTCTGTTTGACTTCCAGACCAACTGATTCGGACATTTGCGTACACACATACAACCACTCCGAGTAATGTTCTAGTTCAGGATTGCACTGCATGTGTGAAAGGGGCTCGAGACTAAATGGCCACATGAATTCACCGTTTTTATCTTGTTCAGATCATTGAAAATTAGGCACTGTGAACCCAAGAAGGAAGCTTCATTCCACTGAGATACAAGCAGAGTCAGTGCAGTATGTTTGCTGACTGTGGTGAAAAAACACCACATACCCAGGTTGCTGTTTTTTTTATGCATAGGAACAAGTTCCAGCACGCTATCCTACAGCAGCAGCCTTGAGAAAAACAGGCCAGAGATGAAAATCCTTCACCGGCCTATCGTTGCAGAGCATGGCACTTTGTACTGCAGCATACTTGCTGTCATCATACTCACGCTGGGCTGTAGCTGTAGGGCGGTTTGTCATAGCTGGTGCTGTTGTCATCTAGGTTACTCCTGGAGCCTGCTAACTTCATAGGGTAGTCGGACACTGGAATGTCCTCGGGAGCAGCGCTCACATTGTTCACCTTTAAAAAAAACCCACAACAGATGAGAAAATATATCAGAGGTCAATCAGTACATATTTGGAAATGCAGCATTACGCGTGGTAATGGAATCTCTGGGTTACAAATTTCAACGAGATTTCCCAATTTTTGTTGTAACAGAAATGTGATCATTACACTGGCCCAAAAATAAATAATCTACAGCATAACAGCAGTAACAGTTTTGATGTCAAATGTTAACTATTTTTCCTCAAATACCAATGTGATGGGTTTGATGGACTGTTACCAACTTAGCTAAGACAAACAGGCCTGGACTTGCAAAAAGGTACAACACTGTCAGACTCTAAGACCCTCCTCTTAAAGTCTGACAGTATTGAATTACACCCTCCCAAAACAATGACCTATAACAGGTATGAGGGGCTGCAAAGTCGTTATGACAACACTGCCTCAGCATTTTTCGATCCGTTTCCACAAGTTACTCGGAAATGCCTTGGGTTCTCAGTGTCATGTTGCTGGTGTTATGCGCTAACCGGCGTGCTTCATCGTGTGGAATACAAGTCAGACCAGTTCTTCCTCTTATTTGCTGCAGGGTGAACTCAACTGCTAGGAAATGGCTGCACTGAACCCATAACTATCAACACATGAACTATCAACACTACCAAAATGAATCATCGATTGAGAAATATTTAGGTATTTCATTTCAAGTACTTACGAAAGGCGTCTAAAAATAGTTTCAGAAACAAAGTAGAAGAAACTTCATCTAGCAGAAGTAAAAACACTGAAATGAAAGGTTTTACAGAGTATATACCATCTGTCTGTCTGTCTACATGCTGACACTAATGAAAAGGATTATAATTTCCTCTACTATACAACATGATTGAAACTACCATCCACACCACACCCAGAAACCAAGCACATGAAAGAGCTCCACACTTCCCCCTCCCCCTCCAATACACAGGTGACTGTCACCAAACAGGTTGCACCACTCTAGCACACACACACACACACACACACACACACACACACACACACACACACACACACACACACACACACACACACACACACACACACACACACACACACACACACACACACACACACACACACACACACACACACACACACACACACACACACACTGCTGCACTTCATACAAGGAAGCAGGCACACCTCTTTATCTGTTCTCCACAACGTTGCACCATATAGGTTGTTATTTCTACTGAGCAACGACAGCTTCGTTTGAGGGAAGGGCTGAAGGCGACGTGTTACCAGGTTGAGTAAATCACTCTTCTGCACCCATCACTCACCCATTCCTCTACGTCCTGAGGTGGGGCGAATTCGTCGATTTCCTTCACTCTCCTCCACAAAATGTTACTCTTGCCGTACCTCTGGATTTTCTGGCGAGTCTTCAGCGCGAACACCAGCATGATGATCAGAGCCACCGTCACCAGGAAGCCAAACACCACCGCGATGGCCTGCAATAAGAGACGGGCCCGCAGTGTTAGCAAAAAGATGCTAGCGGCCCACACACACACACACCACACACACACACACACACACACACGTCACAAGAAAATGCGTGGATGAGATGAAGGTCATTGAATCTTTGAGCTCACCTCCTGTGGCTCCACAACACAGTAGTGGTAGAGGTACTGATTGACAAACACTCCTGAAACCTGCGGTTGCTGGAACTGCGCGCACAGGGCGGTTATCTGGCCGCCGTACATCGACCCGGCGGACTGGGCCGTGGGGTTCACCGCCATCAGGTACACTATGGAAGCTATGAGCATCAGCAACGCGAGGATGGCGCACACGATCACCACAGCCAGGTAGAACCTCCTGGAAAAGGACAGGCTCTGGCGCGACACGATGATGATGAAGAAGACCAGGGCCACGATGAAGGTGATGGCCGCCATGGCGATGATGAAGCCCTTGCCCTTGCGGGGGTCGTTGTAGTTCCCTCCGAGTCCACCGTAGCCGTAGCTGTTTCCGGCTCCGTACCCGCCGCCGCCAAAAGAGCCATACCCTCCCGCCCCGTATCCGGCGCCCCCGCCCCCGTATCCAGTGCCCCCGCCCCCGTATCCTCCGATGCCCCCGAAGCCAGACAGGCCTCCCTGGGTGTCCCAAGCTAGTGTGGAGGCGACGCAAGCGAATATGGCCACGCACATCACGATGACAATAATGGCCATGATTTTGATGATGCCCGGGGGAGAGCTCCAGCGGTAGAAATGCTGGAACTCGTCATCAGGGTAATAGGAGTAGGCCGGCTGGGGCGGGCCGTTACTGCAGACAGAGGGACACACAGACAAAAACATGACCAGGCCACACTACATACAGAGCACAAGTACAAAATCCAATCTGAGGGTGGATTTGAAGTGATCACCAAAGAGAGGATTCATATGTATTGGAAGACTCACTATCCGTTGTCTGACTCATAGGGAGGTGGACTCCCGTTGGGCCTCGAAGACATTCCTGGATCCACTGGGGTGCCTCTTGTCTCTCTGGAACTGCTGCTCTGTACACAGGATTAAAAATACGACTTCATTTTGATATCAAAATACACCCACAATACGATATCAAGTCATTTTAATAAGCATTTTTTCAACATGGGACTCGGCACAATAGTTGTAAGGCTGCTCTTCCCTGCTCACTAGGGACATCCTAGGGCCATTTAAAATGATAGAGGCTCATCTAATATAAATAAAGTGATAGCCAGCATATGCAACAAACTGTTTCTACTGATTTCATAATAATTGATATGCTATATGATATGATATGCTGATAAATCATGCTAATCTATCAGCATCACTCGCGCCGGCCAAAATAACAAACTGCTGTTAATGAGATGACTAGCTGGATCCAGCAGCGCACCTGTCGCTCGCGCAGGTAACAAGTTAGTTAGGCAGCTAAAACCTCTCCAAAAACCAAAAGGAATTGCTAGCGTTAATTAACGTCGAGACACTCACCTGTCGCAAGGTTAGTCCGCTCCTCTCAGGTTCACCTGAAATCCTTCCGACTGAAACTGTCCGTCTAATACAAAAACAATCCAGGCCACACCTAGCCAGGTCGGCGCATCGCCAGTACTAGCACGCCCCCTTCTGCGGTGTCCTGTTACCTCTCAGCACGGGAAGGGCCAATGAAATACCTGCTGTGAGCTTGTATAGAAAATACGACTGTATAGAAAACACTGGCTCGTGCGAACTAGAAAGAAACTTTGGATTTTTTTTCACCCACACGTCACTTCAGGGGCTCCGTACGTTCGTCCGAAAACACACATATAACACACATTTACCTTTTACTAAACTGGTGGGTTAGAATTGCAGCAGCAATTGTGGATTAATTAAAGCAGACGGGCCTCAGTAGCAGCTCTCATGTTCCTATAGGGGTCTCACAGGGGTGTGCCTGAGACTCAGCAGGGAATTCACAGTGGCCTTATTGTACTGCATGGTATGTTTTTTTAATGTCCTATCATTATAATATCACTAACAAAATCTGATGAGAATTTATGTGTCTGTTTTACCCAATGTATTTATTTGTTTTACCCACTTTATCATACTTTTTACCTGCTTTGGTATCAATTTAATATTCCTATAGGGACTGACCACAGTGTGTCTGTGGTACTTTTTTTTATAGTTTTATAGTAACCTTAGATTAGCCACCGAGGTAAAGACAGTGTGATATTTGACAGATATCAGACCTCATGTTACAGGGCATGTTAAAATATTCTGTAGTGTACACGAGGCACACCTTTTATATTTAATATTTAAGTTAATATTTTAATTGAAATACTTTTGTTCAATAGCATCCAGGTCACATGACGCACTGACTCAAAACCGATATGAAAATAACCGCTTCATGTGAAGCAGTTCACATGACCTGGAAGATACTGAAAACAAGACACTTTCCATTGAAATGTTTGTGTAAAATAAATGAAACCTACTTCATGGTACTTTTTATAGTTTAGACTTTATATAGGCTCATAGTTTTGCTGTGATTTGTGCAGTATTCTATAATTCATTATATGATATGGATTCTTCTCATATGGGTTGTCATTTTTCTCACCAGTTCCCGAAGCATAATTCACACCTGGCTGTTGATGAATAACAGACCACAAGCTGAAAGTGCATAAGCAAAACTGTATTCTGAAGACAGCAATCACCAATTCAACAATTACGTACACGGACAATTATAACGACATGCATACAATTATATTTGGTCACATCAAAGTGAGAATTACACCAAACTTGATAGGCTTTCATGAGGTCCACGGTCACATCGTAGTGGTCGATGAATCATCAAACATCTACTGTAAGACGTAATGTGGTAACATAGTGGTATGAGGAAGATAAAAAGAAATATGTAGCCATGAAGCTTGCATAGTAAGGCACTTAAGATATTTAAAAAAGTTGAAAGTGACTACAAAGTACAAAATGCTATGAAATGGTAGAACAGAGTCAGTACTATTATTAAACACACAGCTGATGGAAAAGTATTCAGTAATGCTTTTATCAAGCCTTGAAGGACATGAATATTTCCAGATTCAGCTTTTAGTCAAACAGACAATGTACAATCAAAACAGTTAAAAAATCCAGCTGGGTTGTGAAGGCAATGCAGGCAAATTAAATAATTAGTAAACCTGAATTCTTTGAAATAAAGGAATTCTAGATAAAAAGGTATTTATTTTACATAAAAGAGGGCATATGGAAACGATCATGCAGGCACACTTTGTAGGGAGGCAAACCTTATGCAACCTCTCATTTCGGTCCGCCTTCTCTCCATCTCCTTTCTTAAAGCCCCAGGAAACTTGGCTTGAAATAGTAAAAATGAATATATGATATCAAAGTTTAGTGTCTGATTAAGCATCCACAAAAATCTGAGTGAAAATAAACTTTCAGAAATATTAGAAAACCTCGTTCAAAAACATAATTTAGCTGTTCAGACCATTTCTCAGGACTGTGTAGGCGTGTCAGATCAGGATTTGATTGACATCCTGACGCGATGGATAGCTCCGCCCATGTCAAACTGTCAAGCTGTTGCGGGAGGGACAACTGACGTGCATTTTTTAATGATTGGATGAATGAATTCTATACATCATAAATGTCAGAAAATACCACGCCCAATTCAACCCCACTGTTCTGAACCCCCCACTCATTTGAACGAGGTTTTCTAATATTTCTGAACGTTTATTTTGATTTTTGTGGAAGCTTAATTAGACACTAAACCTTGATATCATATATTCATTTTTACTATTTCAAGCCAAGTTTCCTGGGGCTTTAAGGCTGGCTGTATCTCCCACCGATTACATGATCAGACCCCGGTGTCATTTGTGAAATGTGGTAAACCTTTGCTACAATTACAGTCACAGTATCATACATACATTGCGTTCCTTGCATATCAGGACCACTATAAGTATAAAACATTTCCCCCCTTTGGTTTCATTGTGGGCATGCATGCACACATGCATTAATGAAAACATCTGCAAAACTGCATGGAGACAATTGCTGCACAGATGAGAAAGACAACGCAGACTGAAAAGATCAGTGCCTCCAACTACCTGTATGCTGTGGTTCCAGTGCATTGATTCCCTTTGTATTCCTGCGGTCTGCATTGGTTTTCACTGGCCAAAAGGGAGTTGATCCACTCGAATCTCGTTTTCACCACCAGTAGTTCCCAATTGTCCCGAGTCCGAGAAGCCGTAGCAGTTTATCCGAAGCCGTCGTTCCATTCCATGACTTTATCGTATTCATGGATCTTCTGTTTGATGTGCGAGAGTTTGCTCTTCAGGTACTCGCAGCGTTCCTTCTTCTCAAGAAAAGTGGGATCCTAGGATGGTACGGTAGAAGCAGAGATATGGACACTGTGACATAAACTAACCATGCAAACCAGGCCTGTAAATGCTGCACAACTTTGGTGAAGCTACTTATCTTCAAGTCAGTCTGCAAGCATGTTTCCTTTTAATGTATTACAGTATTAATGCCCTGTGCTGAACATGTCATTTGTTTTGACTGATGAACACAATGCATCCACAACGCATATATTTAATGTGCAGATAATTAATACAATCAGCTACAAAAACACACTACTTACTCTACAGAAACTTGGAAAGGGCCAGGAGGAACCAGCCAAGCCTGTCTAGTATAAACTCACCATCGGCAGATTAGAGAAAGCCACTGCTACACACAGCATATACAAACAACCACAGTGGGAAGACAATGGACTCACATTTTTCTTCTTCTGGTACTCCTGAAGGATTCTGTTAACGCGGTCATACTCCTAGAAGAGAGAGAGACAGCAATAAACTCAGGTCACTTAAAGACTAAAATAAGACAAAAAATATATATCACAGATTCGGAAATTCGATAGATTTCTGACGCTGTAAAGTCCTGTATGGAGGGAAGGAATTTGAGGGTGGAGGGGAAGTACAGCAGGAAGTTTCCGGATGGGGAAATGAGATGTAGCTGAACAACAAAAAAGAGTGGATGCAACATTCACGGGACGCAGTCTGTCTTTGTCCCGTATGCTCACATGAAACCGTACGACTCTTTGAAGCCCAAATGATGCAGAGAATCTAGGTTGTGGGTGTTGTTGGGAAATTTAAGAAATAGTTTAACGTGTTGCTGGGTTAATTTCATGATGAAAATAGGCTAAACATTTCCATATCATGGCGAGGTGTGAGAAACAGACAATCCATCAAGTTTCATCTCATCTTATAGTATAGACGCGCAAGTGACAGTGAATACACACAGGTAGCTTTTTCTGTGCTACACTCCACCATAGCCTGCATAGTTATGGAGGAGGGCAGTAACAGCTCAGACCTGGACTATGAGCAGCCAGATATTTTCCAAAGTAGGTCCAGCTCTGCCAATTCAGTCACTTGGAAACGATCCACGACCAGTTCTGACCAGTCCTTTTTGTGTGTGGGTGCACGGGCACTCATTCTATCATCATTTATTTATTTATTTATTTTTCTTTTATATTTCTTCTTGTTTTTATTTCATATTTTTCCTATGTAAAGCACTTTGGATCGCCTTGTATGAAATGTGATATACAAATAAACGTGCCCTTTAGAAAAAGCCTAATGTTGCATGTGCTGTTTCTGTCATGAGACATTTTGGTCCAGGCTGAGATCACCGACGCCCACGTACTCGTTTACATAAAAAAATATTGAAAGATGTGTTTCACGCCTACTTCACATTTAGATATTAGGGTATATAAAAGATTAAAAAACCCCCCAAAAAAAAAAAAAACTTCAATTTGGTGCGCTCAGGTATGAAGAAATGTTTAATGTGGGAGAGGGAGGGATGTAACCAATCACCATCTGGCTGCTGGGCTGCGGCGGTAGGCTGCGCATCATGGCGTCCATCTCGTCAAACTTCTTCAGAGTAGCGTGCACCTCCGAGTTGAGCTCCTTGTACTCGGCGTACTGGTCGTTGAACACGGCCCGGTACTGGTCCCGCTCATCATCGGTCCGGATGGTCGGATACTTACTGCAGGACGGAGACAGAGAGTTACACTTTTGAGATTATGCGATTCCTTTACAACGCCGCGGCACTAACAAATAAGGTGAATTTAACTGCTCGATATAGCTCAGTAACTATGTGATATACTTGTACGTTATGATGGCAAGGGACTGGGCTGAGAGCTTGCCTGTACGCGCTACTTGCTTTTGAGTGTTAATTAAGTTTCTCAAGAGTATAATAACATGCATTAAGACGACAGAAACAACATCACATTTACATTGCAAGGCTCAGCTTGGTAGAGTGAGGTGGATTTGCATGTGTGACTCATTCCATTTGCTTTTGTTGAGATACAGGAAATAGAGCACGGTCTAACTACACACTGGAAAAAAATAAAAAAGGACGCTGCACTGTGCCGATAAGCTGATTCTCTACCCAACAACGGCTTAAGTCACTTTTTTTCTTCTAGCATACCACTATTCAAGTTATTTTTGCAGAGTTTGAGCAGCACTCACGCAATGTAGTCGGGCATGATGACAGGTTTGGGGATGTGTCCCGACGGTATAGCTCCCTGCAAAACCTTACGAGGTCCCGCCGTTGAGACGGTCTGGGTCGGCACCGCTGTCGAGACGTGGACCGGCTCCGGGGCCTTGGGAGCCGGACCTGGAGCCCTCTGCAAAAGACAACGGAGAAAGGTGAACCAAGTCAGACGAACCGTGTTGATTGAGCTAGCTCATGAAATAGACCGAGCCTGACCTGGGTGTGTTATATTCTGAATATAATCAACAATAGCAGTCTTACATTAAAGAACTTACCAATAATTGTGCATGGTGCAGCTCTGTAGACTGCATCTGTGCAAGTGGACAAATAGAAAATATTTAAAAAGTGAATATCTGGTATAATCAGCAGATACTATGAGACCAAACACATAAACACGTACAGTAACCGCACATTCAAGATTCAAGATTCAAGATGTTTATTCGTCACATACACATACGTGCAGTGAAATGAAAAGTGGCAATGCTCACGGGAATGTGCAAAGGGCATTATACATAGCTGAGCTCTTACCTCCTGGCCGTACCTCTCCCGATATCTGCGCGCAGCTTCATGTCTCCACAGCTTCAGAGACACCATGGCGCCGATCAGATACACGACCATGGTGACGAAGAGGAAGATGATGGCGGCGGTCTGGCCAGCCTCGGTCCGGCAAAACGCCCCGTTGATGCCGTTGTTGAACACGGGATAGGAGCAGAGCCCGCCGCGGGTTGTGTCTCGGACATAGACTATCGCTGGTGAAGAAAAAAAAAAGTTGTACGTTATAAAAAGGGGTATTTCTAGACCTACAGTAACTGCTCCTCCATCATCATGACCTACCTGCCACCATGTATAACACCGCCAGAGCAAGGTTGATGGTGAACTCGGTCAGAGGCCACCAGGACGAGTCCAGCAGGATGGTGCGGTAGTACATAGTCATCCCCAGGACTAACACGATCACCGTCACCAGCCAGGCCAGCCCCGCCACCACCAAAACGAACGGAGTCTTGGGACCCGAGTAATAGGACCCACCCGTGCCCCCGCCGTACAACCCCCCTCCGTACCCGCCGCCGGGAGAGGAGTAGCCAAACATGTTGAACCACTCGTTGTCTTTATGCACGTAGGCGCAGACGCAGGCGAATACCGCTGTGCCCAGGAGTAGCTCGACACACCCCAGAATCCTCAGCAGCCCAGCCCAGGACTTCATGTAGGCGTAGCGCTGATGGTACTCCTCCACTCGCTCGCTGTAGGTCAACGCCGTGTGGTGGGTGCGCCCCGGACGTGGACCCGAGGGCCTCCGGTACGTCCAGCAGCTCTTTGCGAGAGTTGTAGCTGCTCCCCGACCCGCCATACGGATCGCGGTAGGACCCGGGAGCAGAGGGGGACTGGGGAGGGGAACAACGCACCCCCCCGCTGGTGCTGTTGTTGTTGTTGAACGAGGAGGCGGGCATGGGCCAGGGCTTGCCGCCGCTGCCGCTGCTGCTCCGACCGCTGTTCCCCCTGAAGAAGTTCTTCCAGGAGTCCGGGATGAAGCGGTGCACCGGTTTAATGTCGAGGGCGGGGTCCGGGTCCGGGCCGTCCTCGCTGCCGCCGGGGTCGAACTCGGGTCCCACGGCGGGGTGGTCCGGCAGAGGAGGAGGCGGTAGAGGATCGGCGCTCAGGGCGAGCTGACCTGCCGTCTGCTCTCGGAGAGGCTGGAGATCATAGGAGACGTCTCTGGGTAAGGACCCCCGGGGAACCTGGTCATAGTGGGGCGCCTGGCGGACACGCTCAGTGCGTCCATTAAAACCTTCTCCATATGACATGGGGAAGATGATGGTCCCTGACGGCAGAGAGAGAGACACACACACACACACACACACACGATGGGTGATTCAGTTTGTTAGCGCTCACAATAACATGAATCTACACTCTTAAGTTGCTACATTATCTACTTATTAATGTTCAATCATTAACAGATGATCGTCATCATGAGGCAGAGAGCAAGGAAATATACAAGGAAGAAGCCGTGAGATGATACCCAAGTCCTGAGAAAAAGTCTAGCATTCATGCAATTCATTCAATGCAACATTGCCCAAAATTAAAGATAGAGGATTACCTAACAGATCTAACCCCAGTATCAGAGGTCACCAGAGAAAGGAGGTCCGGCCAGAGCCCTAGTGAGTGTAGAGGTTCTCCAAACACCCTCCATGCAAGCTGAGTCAAGAACACATTTTTGTGCCACAACCAAACAAGGAACAGGACAACTTCCCCTCTTGTGTAATAACCAATTATGTATTGTAGCCAGAAAAGGCTTAGTAGTTATTGCAGGTGGCACAAAAATCTGTGAGAATCAACCAGCAAATAAAAGATCCCATTTCTTTTAAAAGGATATTATCTTGAGAGGTAAATTTAAAATATATACTGTGCTTTAATACCTCTTTGCAGTCACTCAACACGAGTTACATTGGCTCGCAGGGTCAGAATGCAAACCTTGTATGAACACACAGTGCAGAGGGATCACCTGAAGAGACAAACAAGGACTGTGGGCTCGTGCATTCATTCATTAGCTGCGTGGACTGTGGCGCGTGGATCTGAACACTCACCGTGACTCGCGAGCTCTGGAAAAAAAAGTCAACAGCAGGTCTGATTTGCTCCAACAAAACGCGACAGATTGAATCTAGGACGAGGCTGACTTCAGGTAGCCTTAAGTGTGTTTGACTTCTATACTGTCAATATTATCCGTTTATGTGCTGACTGACTCGTGTTATCAAGTTAACAAGAAAAATGTTATCAAGAAAATATATGTTTGCAAGCTCTTGAAATGATAAAGTAAGCCAGAGTAGTTTGATAGAATATGTAACGGTCAGTAGAAATGAACCATGTGATTGCAGCGGCATTAATAAGTTAGGGAGGCCTGCGTCTTCCAGCCAGCCAGACAGACAGACTGGCCTAACGTACTGAAACAGACCTCAGACCTGTGGTCATCAGCTGGCACGGCGGCTCGGAAAAACAAACACACACTTTGCTTTAGTTTGGTTACCCGCGAGACGTGCAGGTGTTTTTATGATGATATTAATGACTGAGACTTTCGAAAGTGTAGTTCTGGGTGTGTTTCTTTTTGGACTGTTTTTACTTCTTCAGTGCTTTACGGTAACAACAGTGCACGAAGAGGTAAACTTTACTCGAACAGAGTTATGAGTACAGTTTTCGACACAAAAAAAAAAACACATTTAGCCTTGAAACGGCAAATCATTTCGCAGGCACATATTCTGCTAAATGCACGGATTACGCATTGGGTTGTTCGCTTACCTTACTCCCTTCCTTTCCTCTTTCCTTTCTCCCATTTCATGAACATTAGACCACAGGATTCCCACAGAACCACGTGACCTGCCCATCCCTTTGACGTCACTCAGATAGCACGGCGGTTTACCTGGAGCTCTGCTTGGAAAAAGGTGAGCGGTTAACCTGTATGAGGAAATTACGTCTCATATTTTGAAAGTGATACTATGACTAATGTATAGATACAATAAAAAAGATGGGAAAAGCGCCCCCTCAGTGTCAGGATGCAAAAGCTTCAAGTAAAAATATTTTTTATTTTATTTTATTTGTTGAAGTCCTCTGGTTGGTGATGGTGGAGTGGTGGAGCTTCACTCCTCAACGGGGGCACAGCAGCAACACAGAGCCTTGATCAGCCTAGAGAACAGTTGCTGGATCCTCTTTTTTGCTTTGACCTCTGAAAATGAGGAACAATTATGATATGAAGCAGAAATAATACACTTGTGCAGATACAGTTTGGCTTTGTCTCTTACTTTTCTCCTTGTTTTGAGCTTGTGGGACTGTGGTGGACGAAGCTCTATCGTTGGACTCCAGCTAGGCTAGGTCCCTGCTGAAAAAAGTGCTGGTTTTCGTCCCAGCGTCCAGCAGGTGCTCCTCAGGCTGACCCTGAGTCTCCATGATGAATCGCATCTGGAGAGACAATACAGCATCGCATCAGCCTACATTCAAGTCTCCATGTGGGTTTGAAGATTTGTCTGTGTGTGTACATTGCTGCCATTACACAGCCGAGGGACCACATGGGGTGATAGCCTTTGAGACTGGGAGCCCTTCTGGAGACCTGAGGATGGAAAACAAGAGCAAACATAAGAAATGTCACCAAGCTTTGAAGACCAAGAACATAAATATGTGACATGGTATCGACCCAGACACAGTAGCACACTATATTAAACGTTGACACCAGCTGTGAATTACGTTGTTAAATTCAACTTTTTATATGTTATACAAGCACAAGATGTTGATTTTTCCAGAGTGGAAAGAGGGGTTGCATAGGCCAACATGCTATTGGATACAGGACTCATTTTTACAAAGATGAGTTAAATGAATTGGTTGTGAATCGATTCACTACTGTCGGGCAGCACAACACAACTGAGTTTGTTAAAAGAATTCCCCACCAATACTGAAGACACCTGAGCTGCCAGCTGGTTGTTTATGTGAATAGGGTTTTTATACAAACTACCCTAACTTAGTGGCTCCCACCAGGGTTTTCACATGGTATGGTTTTATGGGTATTCTCAGCATGGTGGTGATGTCTTTAACAAAACATGACATTTAGCCAAAACAATCTGTTGTACACAGTTTCTGTTGTTTTTGAAAACATATACTACTCATGTGCAGCTAGTAAGAGGTTTGTGCAATGAACATTCAACATTCAATCACATCCTCAGGAGCCAAATGTCTCAAGGGTGTCAGTATTTATTGTTATGACCAGTAGTGACGAATCTCTTCCAGGAGGAGGCAGTACAGGACCAGGATGTGCTCACCACGCTGTGTTCACCATCAGGGTCCTGTGTGTTTCACATGGCTTCCTTCCTTTTCTTCACTCTTTGACAGTTTTGTATTTGTTTTTGACCCCACTCAAATTAACTGGTAAGTCAACACTATCCACTGGAAACAGGAAGCAGCCGTCACCATGGCTACCGATGGACGCCTTGCTCTGCCACCAATGGTTTGGTGTTTGAAAGTTTATAAGAGGCAAGGATCTGCAGTAGAAGAAGATAAAAACGTTTTGGAGACATTGCCATGTTGCTGTTTTAGCAAGGGGTAATAACTTTATTGCACTTGCTTTGTCTTGACGACTGTCCCTGCAAATGCATGATATTAACAAAATATCCTAAAGTTATTAAATTAATAGTGTGTTCTTTCAGCTGATGCGTGCATCTACTGTCATGATTGAATGTTTGTGAACCCCTTGTGCAATTATAGAAATTTTGAGTTTATACCATGCAATCTTTATTCAATCAAAATGAGCCTTTTCTTAACTGAAATAAAGGATCTACATTCATCAATTTCATATGTTTTAAGAGGGAATTAGTGCAGGTGCAAAAATAAGCGAACCACCTCTTGCATTAGTTAAATCAAGTAGGTAAGGTCATTTACCCATGTTGGGTTGATCATGACCAATCAGCTAATAATTGTGACAATTTCAACAGTACTTGAAGGCAGCATTGGGATATTCACCAGAATGGATTTCCCAAATTCCCAATATGTATTTGTACAAGATTCAGTGTGGTTCCGATCAGGGCCTGCCAACTGGGTGTACCACAAGGTTTATATGCCGTGGCGACTTCACAGGAAATGGACCCAAAAAAATCTCCCGAACTTCTTTTACGTGAGATCTACATCAAATAAAAGCTATCATCCCTCATCTGCCCTTTTCCCTTTCTGTAATCGGAGGTGCCCATGTGATAACCCCGAAGGCACAACCACTACACGCCAGACATCAACACTTATGTCTTGCTGCCTCAGAGGAATTTAGAGTCAAGCATTGTCATAGATAAACAGTATATGTATTTGAGGCAATGGTGACTATGTTCAATGAGACTATTGTGGGTTTTTACATATTGTGGGGCTAAGCCTGGACTCATAGAAGGTAGTGGGATAGAAAAGGATGTTAGCAAGACTACTATCTGCTGTTACAGACACAGCCGCTCTGTGGCCTGCTGTTAAAGTGCTCCTTCAGTTGCTGGTTCATTGCACCTAGGTTGGCCAAGGAGCACTTCAGGCATCCATTTGGGCCACATGCCATCTGGCCCTACAATACTTCCTCCCACAGCAGCATCAGCAACAGCAGTAGCCTTAGCCAGCCAAGAGGTTACTGATACCTGCTTTGTAATTTAATAATCTAGCTCTAATCTAGCTCTCTCTCCCTGTACCTCTTTATTTACCTTTCAAGAGCAGCTAGAGAGAGAACGCTGCAACAACAGCTCATATTGGTTTTATTTGATTCTTTTCATTAATAAAGCCCACATTGTGCCCCTGTGTCCCCATCTGAGTCCTGCATCCACCCATAAACAGCTTAAGTGATACTTGTATTTAGTTTATTTATTGATTTGTTTATTTTATGTGCAGTCTGACACTCTTGTAGAGGACATTTGCTCTCTAACACCATCTAGGTGCTTATAAATACACTATTACACTATACACTATTTTTAGTACTATATTTTTTTTTTTAAGGAAATGTATATCTTTATAACCTTGATTGTAAATTGAAAGGGAAAGTTGTGTTCAGTAATATATTTGCTCTTAATGCAGGACTAACTGCTCTGTTTTGAATGTGACTTAGCTACTGTACATACTGTCAGTTATTTCAGTTATGATCCATTGTTGTATGAAATTATATTTAATTACTGATATTTGGTTATTAGAAAATCAACTTTGTTGCTAAATGTTGTATTGTGCAGGATCTCCCTTTCTATACCTGACACATTTCATTGGCTGGGATAGAAAGATTTAATTGCCTCATTTTCAGTAGAGCAACTTTCATGTTGTTCTTTCCTTTTTCTTGAGCTCCCTTCAAAACAATTCATACGCTACTGTGTAGTTATGTTATGTTGATACAATGCACATTTTGCTCATATTCTGTATATAAGATGTAAATTCATATACATTTTTTTTCTATTTCCATATCTATTCCTTATTTGTATATATTTGCATAATTTCACACTTATTTCATACTGCATATATTTCACTTCTTGGTATTTGGTACATATTTTCATTCATCTTTGCCTCAGTATGTTTGACTGCTGTTATTTCTCATATTTTTCATTGACACATTTCCACTTAATACGTTCTTGACATTGAATTGTCAGTTGCATTATATATTTTGTACCCCCCATTTGCTATATTCTTATTCAGATTCAGTTTTTTCTTTGTTGTATCTATCATATTGCTGCACCAATCATTAAAGTTTAATTTTAGCTTGCCTTAATGTATGAAACCCTGACTGATTAACTGTGTGTGTGTAGTGTACATGGAATTATTAGTCAACGGCCAATCATGACTCTGTTGTCTGAATTCATCTGCTCACGTTGTACTGCTATAACCCAGGCAGCTGTAAAACAGAGGAAAGAACGCGTTTGTGTGCACTGGATTTGACAAGTAAGCGGCTGAATTCTTTTCCGGAAACAGTGATTGGTTGTGGTGTCCTGTCAGACACTGTGATTGGTTGTGTCTCCTGTCAGTCAAAGCAATGCTACGGCAATAAGGTTGTTGTGGTAGAGTCGGTCCAGCCCACAGCGCAAAGGAGCGGCGAAGAGGCGGCTGAGTCCAGTGACAGGGCGATATTTTTACATGATTAGAACGCTAAACGGGGGATAATACACGTACAGGTTGACAGAAACTTGTCTTAAATAGCAAGTCCGTCATGGAGTCCTATGACATTTTAGCTAACCAGCCGGTTGTGATTGATAATGTAAGTATGATGATGTCATTCATCCACACCCTAACCGAGGCCGCTGGCTAGTAGCGTTGGCTAACTGTTAGCTTAGTTATTGTGTTATGGCTAGCAATCCTGGTGGATAATCTCGGCTAACCTCACTAAAGACTGTTAAATGTGCAACCAGTGTGTATCAAAAGCGCCGTTACCATTGCTGTTACGGTAACATTAGCTAGCGTTTCCTGATTTGTCTAGCCTCAAATAGCTAAAGCTATCTATTGACCGGTTAGCCGTCCGCGGGACTGTAGTTCTGGCCATTAGCAAGCGTTCGTGTGCTCATGAAGCTAACTAGCTAGCATTGTGTGCAGGGATCTTTCAAGGATGGGAGGGTTATCCTAAGCCTTTGTTTCTACAGGTTACCGACTCAGTGGTTCTACACAGCACACCGTTTTTTTGCATTCGCCACCTGTGCGTTGCGCCTCATGGTAGCATTACAATCTGATGAATTAAATCAGCACCCCACTGATTTTGCAAACCAAGATTTGGCCATCTTTGCTAGCTGGTAATACCGGCAGGTATGATTATGTGTCAATCATAATACTAGCAAGATTACAGGACCATGTAATATTTGAGACAGAGAGGACCTAGGGCACAGTGATTCTGCTCGCAGACAGAGGTGTTAGTGTTATGAAGTAGGGACTGATGACTGCTGGTGGCCTCAGGCTGTATCTCATGACCTGTCTCTCTCCCTCTCTCACACTCTCTTTCCTCCCTCCCCTCTATCAAGCACTACTCAGAGTGGGGCATTGTAAAGTTAGTTCAGCCATTACCCAGAGCCACTCTTAACACTGTCTCATCCTTCTCTCCTCAGGGTTCAGGGGTTATTAAGGCTGGTTTTGCAGGTGACCAGATCCCCAAATACTGCTTCCCCAACTAGTAAGTTTTCCTTGACCCTCTGCACCGTTCCCACAGAACAAAGAGAACAGGGATCATTTGTTATACATCTTGTGTTTTACCCAATTATGCATTGCTGTCTGTGTTATGTGTCATGATTATTCTTTGACTGTCTGTATTTGTCTCTGTGGTACAGTGTGGGCCGTCCCAAGCATGTGCGCGTGATGGCAGGAGCCCTGGAGGGAGATCTTTTCATTGGACCCAAGGCAGAGGTACCACACACTGCCCTCTGTCTTATTCACATCTATAGTCTTATGAGTGCATTTTTAGCCAGCTAATATTGGCATCAAACAGTGAGAGTGTGTCCCGATATTGCTTTGATGTTATGTTATTACCAGAGCCTAATGTTTAAAATATGTTACTAACTCAAGTAAGCCAATTTAGAATGTAATAACCTTAAGGATAAGGTAATCTAGGATGTACCGGATTTGTTCTAAGATGTGACAATGACATCAGTAGAGAGATGCATGAAAAATAGGAAACTATTTTTGAACCCTGCTGCCAGCGCAATCCCTGTTTTTAAAAAAAAATTTGTATTTAATAATACCATTCCAGTCAATGGGAAGGGCTACTCTCATTGCATCAGTAATGCTGTGAAGTTCATATATGGACCCAAAGTGAGATCCTCTATTACCAGTCTCCTTGTAGAGGGCGATGATACAGATGTTTGGAAGGCCCACAATTGAAACAGAATAATCAGAATATATGCAGCAGGGTTAGGGTACATTAGGAAAAAGCTGAACCTTTTTAGCATAACCTTAACTGAAAAGTACTACTATTTAGTTTTTAATTTGTGTTTAAACTACTATTTATTCTTTAATTTCCCCCCCATTTACTTATCTTTCTGTTTATCATATCATACAGCAAACTGCATCTGTTGCCTGGAATGTACTCTAAATTGTTTTAGCATCTTTTTAAGGCTGGTTAGGGATGGGATATCTAGCCTACCTATTGTTTATTTATATACACGTGGATTCATAATGAAGCTTAAGACATCAACGTACCACCCAAACCTTAGGATCTATGATGCTGAATTGTCTACCATAGGACAGTCTATACAAGACCTGAAAGCAGGGCTTGTTATCCAGTCTTTCAGGTGAAGTCTACTATTTGTAGTCTACCTTTTTTTTGTCTTTTTTTTTTTTGTAAATCACTCGCTACAGCCTCATCATGCCACTGAGCTCAAAAGAAAATACTACTGCCTCGCCTACACAGGGACGGTTGTCACACTTTTCATTTATGAAACCCTTTTAACAAACCTGTCACAAAGTGTTTCACAGTAACAACAGACTAGTATAATGGCTTCCGATTCAGATCTGGCTGTCACATGCAGTCATGAAAGTTCCTCAGATAAGAGAAGACACATAGGGAAAGCTATTTTCAGATTTGGGCTACACAGGTGCTTATAGAATAATTCCAACCTGGACCCTATTTCCCCCCCCACCCCCATGATATTGATCAATTCTGACAAAAATCTGCTTCACTGTAGAACTACTTACATCTTGCTTACCCGTGCATGTGGCTGTTCAATACAGTTATATAAGGCTAATGGACACTCAACCCCAAAAGCACCCAAAGCATGTTTTGTTTGTTGTAATGTAACGAAACATGTTGGTAAATGGATGTAAATGAAAATTGCCTAAATTCAAGCCTTTCTTATACAGTACATGCTACATTGGCCATTGCTTTAGCATTTCCTTGTTTACTCTTTACTCTATATATACTGGTACATGAACTACAGCAGGGGTGGGCAACAATGTACCACAGTTGGAATGAAAACCTGAAGACTCTTGGCCCTCCATGGCAAATGGTTTGACATCCCTTTGACATCCCTATAGTGAAGCAGTTTTATGGCCAGATTCTGACCAGATTTTGGTGTGATTGGGGAAATACGGTTCAGGTCAAAAATTGCTTCAATTATCTTTGTACATATTTTGGGTGGAGCATCCAAAATATTGAAATTGAATTGTTGTATGTGATTTTGCTGTTGCTTGAATAAAATGCCACAAAATATATGCTATATAAAATTGCAGCATCACTTATTATGAGGCTTATTATTCATGTATGAATGAAAATTCACCATCCGGTTGCATTTCTAGGTTTAAATGGATGCCTAGTCTATTGCCTAATATCAACTGATAGGCTAGAGTGTGTGTCATTTGGAAATTGAATGAGGGAAGAATTGCTGTCATTTTCATTCATTATGAATCAACCAAACTGGATCACGCATAGCATTAAAAACTGCTTGTTTTAAAGTAGGTTATATTACACACAGATAATGCCTTTTATCAAAATGCTACGAGGTTTCTAGACTTTCACCTCCAGATATTGTCCATCGAAAGTGAATTGCAAGTTGAATGAAGTCTGAATCATAAGCTCTTGGGACATGCTTTTATTTTGGAGAAACCCCATCCCAGGCATACAGCTGCCCAAGAGCTGCTTAATACCAAAAATAAGTCCGAAGACAGACTCATGCATGGTATTAAATCCCTGCTGCATGGACTTAACTCTGAATCATAGCCATGCAGATTGGAAAATATGGTCAGCTATTCTGTGTAGCAAGAAAAAGTGGGATCATAGTTTGATAGGGTGTTTTTAAAAGTAGAACTTGGATCTATGAAAGTGTTACGGGGTTACTGTAGCCTGCAGAAGTTGGCAGTGCAGTTCTTGGATGCATGTGACCAAATGTTCTTTGTCTGCATTCAGTCCAAAGAGCATCATTAAAAGGCCTTATTCACAAGGGTAAAACACATTAATGCAAGTTTCAATTATACATTTTAGCTTCGAGGTCTGGAAAAGTACCCTTTTTATTTTTTCACTGGAAATCAGATCATTCTGGTATAATTTACCTGCCATTTCCATCTCAGCTTTTGGCAGTGTTAATTTTCCACCGTACCCATTTTTCTTCTCTCTCTCACGTCCTTTCTGTTTAATAGGAGCACAGGGGCTTGTTGTCAGTGCGGTATCCTATGGAGCATGGCATAGTGAAGGACTGGAATGATATGGAGAGGATCTGGCAGTATGTCTATTCTAAGGAGCAGCTGCAGACTTTCTCTGAGGAGGTGAGCTCAACTCTTCCTCTCGTTTTGCTCTTCCCATTTTCCACCCCTCCCATGTTTTAGTCCATCTTTCCATGCACCTTCGATCAGTCTCATCTCACCCACCCTCACTTGTCTCGCTTCCATTCCTTTACACCACACAGTCAGGTGTCTTTCAGATGTGATGTTCTAATATCAGTCCTGTTCTGTGTCTTTCCTTAGCATCCTGTACTGCTGACCGAGGCTCCTCTCAACCCCAGTAAGAACAGGGAGAAGGCTGCAGAGGTGTTTTTTGAGACCTTCAACGTTCCTGCTCTCTTCATCTCCATGCAAGCTGTTCTCAGCCTGTAAGTGCATGGTGCACTTTTATGGATAAATGGCTATTAATGGGTATGACTTGAGAGGTTCACTTACTGTTTGAGTAAATATTTGAATGGACA
Organism: Hoplostethus mediterraneus; assembly: GCA_034670385.1. Taxonomy (NCBI): domain Eukaryota; kingdom Metazoa; phylum Chordata; class Actinopteri; order Trachichthyiformes; family Trachichthyidae; genus Hoplostethus; species Hoplostethus mediterraneus. Next base: position 1,586,279 of record JAXDDW010000066.1, read on the forward strand.
AGACATGAGATTTAAGCCACTTTGAGCGTGGTATGATGATTGTTGTCAGACAAGCCAGTGCCAGCATCTCAGAAATGGCTGCTTTCCAGCCAAAACGCATCATTGATGAGAGGTCGGAGATGAAAATGGCAAGACTTGTCCAAGCTAACAGCCAGGCCACAAGTTTGTAAATCACAACTCGCTGTACAACAGTGGTGTGAAGAAGGGCATCTTGGAACGCGCGAGTCTTCGAACCTTGAAGTGGATACAGCTGCAGAAGATCACGCTGCGATCCACTCCTGTCAACTAAGAAGATGAAGACACATTGGACACATGATGACCGAAACTGGATGATTGAAGAGTGGAAAAATGTTGCCTGTTCAAAGAAATCCCATTTTCTGTGGCAACATGCTGATGGCAGGGTTAGAATTTGGCGTCGGTGGATCCATCCTGCTTGTAAATGGTACAAGCTGGTGTTGGTGTAATGCTGTGGGGAATGTTTTCTTGGCACACCTTCTGTCCCTTTAGTATCAGACAATGGAGCACCATTTGAATGGCAGCATCTTTTCATGACTAAAGTCTGCACTTACGGATACAAACAAACGGATACTTGAAGCAGGATAATGCATGACTTGAGTTGAGTCTCCAAACCTCAACCCAGTAAAGCACCTGTGGGACAGGAAACAGGATGTTTTGCAGCATGAATGTGATGCTGAAACATCAATGGGCTTGATGTTGTGGACAAAGTTCCCGTGGAACATTTACTGGAGTGTGTTCAAAGAATTCAAGCTAATCTGGAGGCACAAGAGGCCTTGTCGGTACTAGCTAAGTACCTAATCAATTGGATACGGAGTGGCATGTGATATGACTGTCCTCTGTCCTGCAGGTATGCCACGGGCCGTACCACTGGTGTTGTATTGGATGCTGGTGACGGCGTAACCCACGTCGTGCCCATCTACGAGGGTTTCGCGATCCCCCACTCCATTATGCGCGTGGACATCGCTGGGAGAGACGTCTCCCGATACCTTCGTCTGCTGCTACGCAAGGAAGGTTACAACTTCAACACCTCTGCAGAGTTCGAGGTGGTCCGCACCATCAAAGAGGTATGAAAATGGGTGGCAATTAGGTGGTGGGTTCGTCTTTGCTCAAGATAAAACCTTGGGTGGCTTGCAATATGTCTTGCACTTATTTTTAACATTTTGAAATGGATACCCTTCACGTAAACGTCTAATCACATGGATCTGTGTTTGACCAACTCTGCAGAGGGCCTGCTACCTATCCCTCAATCCCCAAAAGGATGAGACTTTAGAAACGGAGAAGGCTCAGTACATTCTTCCTGATGGCAGCACATTAAATGTGAGTATAATTCCTTCCTTTTTAACACACTGATGTCCGACCTCTGTGAAAACATTCACACCACCCTGACTCTAAACATTCAAACGTTACCCTCTTGCCAGATTGGCCCAGCCAGGTTTCGTGCTCCAGAGCTGCTGTTCAGGCCTGACCTGATAGGAGACGAAAGTTCGGGCATCCACGAGGTCCTGGCCTATGCTATCCAGAAGTCTGACATGGACCTCCGACGCACACTCTTTTCCACTATAGTACTGTGTGGGGGATCCACACTGATCAAAGGTTGGTGTTCATTGCCGTGTGCGATTGACACTTTGTTTTCCACCAATACCACACACCAGGCTAGTGACCTGGGGAAGTATGGGGTTTGATGGCGTTGAACAGTCAGTGGGTTGAACCTGGATCAGCACACAATAATCCTCCTGGGTCCTGGAGTCATTAACTGTCTCGTGTCTCACAGGTTTTGGGGAAAGACTACTAACTGAAGTCAAGAAGCTTGCTCCCAAAGACGTGAAGATCAAGGTAGGCCTAGAATGTGGTGGTGTTGTTGATGTATACCTGGCTAGGTCTATAATGCATGGCTGTCAGTCAGTGGTATTCAACACTAATATAATATAAATGCTCTGTAAAGACATGTGTGAGACCTGTGGTTTTTTGTTTCCCGTCCAGATCTCTGCTCCTCAGGAGAGGCTTTATTCCACGTGGATTGGGTAAGAAGGCCCTTTTTTCCCCGAAAAGCATATTTAATATTGTGATATGTGACACCTAATGAAAATGGCAATAACTCAATGGTCTCTCTCCCTCCCGCTCTGTATGATTGCAGTGGCTCTATCCTGGCATCGTTGGACACCTTTAAAAAGATGTGGGTGTCAAAGAGGGAATACGAGGAAGACAGAGCACGTGCCATCCACAGGAAGACCTTCTAAATGGGGGCAGGCACCCTGCAATTGACCCAAGAACTGCCCTAAAAATCTCCCCCATCATACCGTTGGAGACTCCCATATTGCCTAGCTACCTGCACCAATCATCTCCGGGTACCTCTGCATTATCCCTTATTCAGCCACCTGCTTCTGATCCACTGTCGGCCTACTCTTTTTACCCTACCACCCAGATAAAGACACACATTTGGGTGTGGCAGTTCTTTTCGTTTGTCACCTCCTCTTTCATTAGGCTGTATGTTGACTCTTTTACCTGGTGTAGGGTGAGGGCAAGTCTGGCTACAGCCTACCACCACCCTCCAGTCTTAGTCCCAAACATTCACATACAGAGGGGCTACCAGGGCACCTCAGAGGGCAACTATTAGCACTGTGGACTCTCTGCGACGTCTTATTACAGGCCATGCTATGCTATAATCTAGTCCACTTTGAAGTATTGAAATTGCTCTCTTCCCTGTATGGTGTAGAATATCATCAAATGTCAATGAAAGTGAATTTTTTTGCTACTGTATAAAATTCCATTCCAAACCGAAGAGATTGATTTATTTTTATTCTTTAAAACTGTCGGTTTTAAAGTAACCATGTTATGACCATTTTATAGACTATTTTAGTCATTCGGTTTTTCTTTGTTTTATCATTTCTCATTTGTTGGATTAACTTATATGGAACGACGGTTAAAAGTGCTATAGGAATATATATAGTGCTAGGTTTGGTGGGTTAGCTAAAAGGTAAAGTGAATGACATCATCAAATTGACTTGACATCCCATCTTCGTGTCGATGTGGCAAATGTACAGTATGTCCATATTGGTAGTCGTTTCCTCTCGGTTGACAGGATTAAAATGAAGTATAGGAAATGCTTTGAAATTGGTACAGCGTTTCCCATCGGGGGGGGGGGGGGGGGGGGTTCCAGGTTTACAATCTTTGAGATGCACACTTAAATATTTGCGGTTGTTGAGCGTAACCATCAGCTGTCAATTGTCTATTAGAAGCGATTTGCTTTCCTCAGTTGCATGTCAGTTAGTTGTGTACAGTTGAAGATACCCACAGTCAGCAACCAAGGCTTTTATTTTTATTTTTTTATTTTTTAAATCCCTGTGCTGGTTTGTGCTCCGGTTAGCAGCAGTGACCAGGTTTAGAGGCTCTGGAGTGGATTGTAAAACACCTAGATGGTCACAGAGCTCTAAATTTTAGCTTTGTTCCAGGTTAAATAGCATCTTTTTGCTGGAGGCCTGCTTATTTACCTTGACTTTCCCTCTAGGACATTTTAAAACCACTGGAAATTTAGATAGAAATCCTTGAAGGAAGCTGTGTTTAAAATAGTTATCCCCCCTCCCTCCCTCCCATGCACGAGCATTAGATCTTTTTTTTTTTTTTTTTTGGGTACCATTCTTCCCCCTCTATGTACTAGCAGAAGTCTGGGTCTTATGATTTCCCTGCATCTCAATGGCAGTGAAGGGATTGTGTCCAAACCTGTGTCCGCCTTACTCTTGTGCTTCTGCACCGGAGCGTCCACATCTGCTTTTGGGTGTTTTTAACAAAAAACAATAAAAAAAAAGGGTTGTAAAACGTCATCAGCCTTGTGTACAGTGGAATGCTTTTCAAAAACAACCACCACAAAGTGATAGGATAACAGACTAAAAATGTACAATACTGTTTATTCAAGTGTTTGCTTTTACTTTTCGTAAATTCAATATAATAAATAAGTTAATGGCTGCTGCTTGGGTCTCTAGTGCTTTTTGTTTAATATCTCTGTCAGACTTGGATGAAGGTGGAAAAAGACTCTTCTAATGGCCTCATCTTTCCTCACCCTTGTAAGATCCCTGTTCAGGTGTTTTATTTCTTAAACCCATCTTGTCAGGTTGAGCAGTGAAGGCTCAGAGATGTGAAGGAATACATTTTTGCCTGTATTTTGTCGGTGCCGTTGCCAAGTGGGATCAGAGGCAGGGGATTTTGTGTTCTTGTGACCATTTGTTTTTCACGCGGCAGTCGTGTAGTGTGTCTGGCCACCACAAGATGTCAGTCTAACGGCATCAAAGCAAATTAATGGACACAAGAACATAAAATAAGTCATAAGTCTGGCGTTCTTGTATTTACCGAAGTTTGTAGTAAAGCAGCTGTGATCATTGTAACATACAAGACGGCAACATAATTGTCTTAATCAGGAAGTTTGTAACTGAGTCTCAATGTTCTTATATCATGATTGAACACCAAGACAACAGCAATAAAAATATATTCCTCATGTAAGTTCCTAACTCCTAACTTATTTTCTTTTTTTAACTATATTGACCAAGTGATACAGAGCTAGTGCAGATTTAGTATTAGCAAGGGAGCAAAAAACATCTTGGAATTGGCTTCCTTAAGGTTGTGATCTCTGTGACTCCCTACAGTGCCCAGATAAATATACTGCACATTGTACACCTACAAACACATACAGGTCTGGCCAAGACAATGCATTGTATGCAGATGATGTACAATATCTTATATAATAATTGGAAATTGAAACAATTTTTGGTCTTCCCACATCCATCTGTTTTATTTAGTGGCACATGATCAAACAAGAATACAAATACAAAGAAATATCTTCTATGGCTTGAAATATCATGTGGCCAAATGTGGTAATGGCTATGATTACTGGCTCCCTTTTCTAATACTTAGTTGCAGCCTTTGGCAATGATGATGTTTCCAAGTGTTTCTTGGAACCATCAATAAGCTTCCTGCATCTTTCTGCTGCCAGTTTCTCTCATTCTTCATTTGCAACCCTCCGGCTCTTCAATGTTTGAAGGATTCCTTTGACCAACTGCACATTTCAGGTCTCCATTGGTTCTCAATGAGATCGGGACTCATCGCTGTCCACTCCAGAACAGTCTAACGTTTTGTCTTGAACCATTCCTGGTTCACCATCATGAAATCTTCTGATTTCATGATGTCATTAATACGTTCAAGACGTCCAGTACCTGAAGTAGCAAAGCAGCATTATGGGATCTCCACCATATTTGACTGTAGGTTGTGTGTTCTTTTCTTTACAAGCTTCATCTCATCATTTGTAAACAAAGCTCTGATCTGCGTTGTCAAAGATTCTACTTTGGTTTCATCGGTCCACAGAACATTTTCCCAGAAGGATTTCCAGGTGGGTCTTGGAAAAGATCAATCAGGTCGTCTTGAGTTCTTCCTTCTCCAACTGAAAAGTGGTACGGTCTGAAACCATTACCAGACCTCTCCAGGTCAGCCTTGATGTCTTTGGATGTCATGCGATGTGTCTTTTCAATGGCTCACACCAACCATCAACGACATCTGACATCTGACATCATAAATCTTCCTCTCACCACCACGTCCTGGGAGATTCTTAACAATGCCGTGAGCAGCAATAGCCCTCACAGCCTTGTGATCGCAAGAATATGAATGTGACAATGATTTTCCTGACATCCTCAGACTCTTCTCTCTTTACCATTTTCACAGATGAGCAAATGGTTTATCACTTTAACACGGATAATTGCTCCATTTATACAACGTGAGCTGAATTACGCTGCAAATGAGCATCTATTTCCTCAAATTTGATTTGAATTGTTCCAAAATTGACAAAATGCTGAGTACTACATGCAAATCTTAATGTGTCAGCCTGCACGACTTGTAAGACAATGGTATAAAAAAAAGACCGAAACTAAAGCCTCACACTGGTAATTGGCCTGTGTGATGTTGTAATTACCAGTGTGGGGCTTTAGCAGACTGCAGCGCAGGATGAGAAATAGCCAAGAGGTCATTGAACCAACAAGATCAGAGATTACACAGGATACTTATTTTATATGAATTATCTTATCTCCAGCCGAGTCCATGACTCTTCCCTCAGCTGCATGTGTTGATATAATCAGCTCTTCAGGCTCTGGTAGAATTGCAACCTAGTGAATGAGTTGTAACAGCATATCCCAGTTACCAGTGCAATAACATACTAGCTCCATACTCATATACCTTCAGTTCATTGATTATTAAATGTGCATGTACTAATCTGTTTATGAATGTTCAGATATGATTTTAAAGATGTATTTTTCTCCGTCTTGGAAATTTAAAAAATGATATTTATTTCCGAGCAGTACCTATCATTCTTGCCACCAGTATTCGTAATTGATGTTGAATTGTTGAGGCTGCATGACTGTCTGAATGTGACTTGCACAGTTTTGTCACATCCAGGAAAGAACATGAGGTATAGCTACAGAGATACAGTGTGTTCCCAGCGGTGCCTGCCTGGCGGAGAAAGTAAATGAATTTGGGAGAGCAGATATCAGTGAGCTAATGGTAGAAAAGTTTACTTCCTGATAATAAAAAAAAAGGAAAATAACAACATGAATAATGCAAGAGTCATGAGATAAATATCAGCATCATAAAAAAAAGATAGCTAGGGGCAATAACCTACAGAGGAAGATGGAAAAGATCTAAGAAGAAGAAGTATGCAGGTGGGGACGATGATGAGAAAGATGGGATCCGATCCAGTAGGCATTCTCTGCTCCCTACAGCTTTGAAAAATTGAAGAAGCGGTCTGCGTTGATCACATGATCACAGAGCTGCGGAGAGGCACAATGACACGCGTCAGAGACAAGAGATCAACTATGCTCTCTAATCTTTCCCATCGAGTTTGCCCTTGAAATCCGTAGGCATTATAGGAGAAAGAGAGAGCGGCGAGTCTCAGACAGATGAAATGATTAACCTGCCGTTGCCGAGTCTCCCTGTTTCATCTAAGATAAGGAGGGAAAACATGAGATGCGTTACCTGTAAATTGGTAAAGAACCCAACAGAAAAAGACAGCAGCATTTAATCTCTTGTATTCAAACACATTACAGAACACCGGGATCAACAAATTCATGTTACAGGGGAACAGGCTACATTTGTTTGAGGAAGTTCAAGCTGCATTGTAGAACATAAGGTAAAGGATTAAGGTAAACACAGCTGAGTTGGAAAGTCGTTCTAAGGCGAGCCATAGTATTTTTATACAGTTTGGCATGTGGCCATTGGCTACAAAACATGAATATTCTCGTTTTGGTACCACAGGAATCCTCAATAACATATATATTTAAAAAAAAAAAAAAAAAGTAACAGTTAAACATTCAGTTTAATACAATTTATCTCGATCTCAGTAAACATCATAAAGATATTAACACTTTTTTTTCACTTCTCGATGAGAAAAAAAACAACTTTTACTCTGAAAATCACACGACAGATTTACTTTTCACTCGGGGGCAAAGACCTTGTAAAAGCCTCAGCAAACAACACTGAACACTGAGCGCGGAGTTAACAGTGTCGGGTCATTACACGAGGCGCTGTTCCCGGGTGTGTAAATGTGTGTACGTGTTAAGTGTGTGTGAAGAGTGTGAGCACAAACAATCAAGAGGGTGATTACTCGCCGCTTCAGTCATTCACACACACACACACACACACACACACACACACACACACACACACACACACACACACGAGCATAATGGAATGTCTGCACACACCTACACACACACATTAATGGATGCTTTAACGCGAGTGCAAACACATTTCACATCATGTTTAGACGCGTCGTGAGTGCTCCGGCGATATCGGCGGGTAATGTCGAAACGGTGCATTGTGGGTTCTCGGCAACTGCGTGAGCTTTTCGCGAGCGAGAGATCTGTTTGGAAAAGCGTTTTTTTTTTTTTGCTTGATAGGTGCTCAGGCGCGTGCGGCAGGTGTTCAGAGGGCTGCGTTCGCATGAGTAGTCCGCCGCGTCATGCACGTCAGCCTGATGAAGTGCGTCTTCGCTCCCATCAGTGTGCGTGTCCTTCCGCGAGTTTCACAAATAGCGACTCTGTGTAACATCGCAGGTAACCAAGGAAACGTGGATGTGTGTTTGTGTGTGTGTGTGTGTGTGTGGGGGGGGGGGATTCTGCCACAAGGGGAGACAGAAAAAAGATGAGAAAAGGGCCAGCGTCCTATACTATCCTATCTATACATCCTCTTTACAGGCAGCGTTACTTTTTAAATTTTTTTAATTCAGATAATCTGATTACACGCCTGTGCAATTACATCCCTCACATTTCCACTCATCTCCGTGTTTACATCACATTCTTTTTATAAATCAAACTAATGCTAATGCATGCAAAGTGAGTCCCCCGTGCGAAAGCGAATCCAGCGAATCCCTCCGCCGTTCAGGGTCGGCGTGTTTGCCAAGGCACGCTGAATACCCCCGTGTAGTTGTGTACTGTCAAATATCTGATGCTGCGTGTGTGTGTGTGTGTGTGTGTGTGTGTGTGCTGTTTTGACGCAGTTCCTCCAGAAGCCAAGACTTGAGCAGCTGGTGGCAAATCTTATCTGATCTCAGTTTGTTTGTCATGTCAGACCTTGTCTCCCACAACCCCAAACTATCCCGACTTCCAATTGAGATAGGAATCCGAAAGAGCCCGGCCTCAAACAGTCCGGCCGATACAAAGGGATCTAGCGGCGTCTCGGAGCAGGAGGAGGCACCGTAAAGCCTCTATAATTGAGGTTCGGAGCGATCGGGGTGGGCAGGATGAGCCGCTGGACGGGACGGCACATATTCTGGACACACTAGCCCCCCCCCCCACCCCCCCGCCGCCAGACTGAGGCTCTGCTCCAAAGCGTTGTCCTTCCAGAGCTCTGTCCCCTAATGGAAAGGATGGACGGTTTGCTAGCTTACATCTGTTGGGGTGTTTCTGGTCTGGCTTTCCTGTTTGATTACATCATAACCACCCTCTGTTATCCCTCGTCTTTCCAGTCAGCATCCTGTCGTCATCATCATCATCATCATCGCGTTGCTGTTGCGTTTCACAACAGCTGCAACAAAGAGACCCTGTTACGGAGCATCGCCACGCGGGGATGGCGGGATTCTGGAGTCGAGCATCAGTGAATGCATCTCATCCGTTGAAGCGTTCGATTTCACAATCAGCAATCAGCGCTGAGAGCTTCATAGCTGTATTTAAGATTATGCTCACCGCGCCGTGGTCGGTGTAACGGGGGACCGTCTTGAGTAATTCGATCTGTATGCGACGGCAGAGCATTTTTCCAGCTAGCGCCCGGGGCCCAATCAATGGTACCGCCCGGGGGCCGATGGCGATGATCTCTCTCATGCGTAGGCTGCTGAGACGGCCTTCAAACACACACACACACACGCGCTTGCACAAACACATGCATACGCACAGCGACTTAAGTGTGCCCCTATGTATGTACACAGACACACACACACACACACACACACACACACACACACACACACACACAGACCACTAAAACAAAAACAAAAAAAACACAAAAAAAATTTGATCACCAAGTCAAAACAACACAAGCAAAATCAAAACTGATGTCACACCAAGATTATGTCACCGCTTCGCCGGGAAAACGTAAACATTCACGAAACGAGCAAACCTTTATCGACAGCATGAAACCTCACAATCATAACATCGATACACGTTGCGTCATCATGAAGTGTATGAAGGTTTCAAAAGGCATGTATTTTACACCGTCTTGAGGGAATGTTATATTTTGTTCTTTGCTACCTGATCCCAGTATACAGTATGGTTCGGTTATTGATCTTTCACCTCGCCTCCAGCTCTTTAACCCCCCCCCACACCCCCCACACCCCCCGGCCATCAAAACCTGCCTCACGTCCAGCCTGCCGTCCATCTGCTGCTGCTGCACCGCTTGGGGGGGACCTCCGTCGGGGTCTCAGACAGCTGCAGGAGTGAGTTTGCCAAGTTACAGACTGTGATCCATGCTTGAGAAGCCATGGCAGATGATCCCCCCGACCCCCCCCCCCCCCCCCCCCCCCGAGCCTACTTCTGCTGGAGCGTGGCCACATACTGGGAACCAGCAGCAGCGGAAAGGCAAACTGGTAGTCTTGGGTTACGGGTAGCGGCAAACGTGCAAGACGAAATCTCTCACGACCCAACACCGCTGATGACGACGGCGTTTCCGAGGACATGCGCTGTTGCTCAAAATAAAACCGCTCTCCATGGCAACAGAGCTCACACACACACACACACACACACACGCACACACGCACACGCATACGTGCGCACCTATATCTGTAGGCGTTCCAGGATTCTCCCAACGTGTCTGCATTTTTGTTTGGTCAAAGCGTTTGACATCCTCTCCTGCTTAGCGGCGTGAACTTACATGGACTTATGGAGCTATATCGCCATAGAAACCAGACCTCAGCATCCCTTCCAGTCAAGCCCGAGTGAAATAAGCTTGTTCTACTCTGGCAGAAAAATGGTATGGAAATGAAGTTAAGCTGAAGTCACATAGACTCCGTTCGTGTAGACATTCCAGACAGTTCTAGTGTGACCTGTCTGTCACGGCTAACACGGCCACATCGCTCAGCCAATCAACTCACAGCGAAAGCGTTTTTCGTAGTAGCTGTTCTCACTCTCCCGGGGCGTCTCACTCTTTCTAGCTGCGTACCGCGGCGCCGGTCTCGGGTCTGGGCGAGGGAGCGCACACGGAGCCCAGCCTGTTGAGGGACGTGGCTTTGGTCATGTCCTCGCTGCCCACGGTGGACAGGGGGAAGCTGTCGTAGCTCTCCGCCGGCCCGCCGCCGCCGCACTGGCAGCGCTGCAGCGTCACCTTCAGCTCCCGCTGGAAGTTGCTGTTGAGGAAGCCGTACACCACGGGGTTGACGCAGGTGGAGGCCATCGCCGTGAGGTGGCAGGCGGAGAAGACGGCGTCGTGCTGGCAGGCGGGCAGGGCCTGGTGGTGCCAGTCGAACAGCGTGTTGAAGACGTTGAGCGGCAGCCAGCACAGGGCGAAGGCCACGACGATGGCCGCCAGCATGGCGTTGATCCTCTGGGCTCCACGGGTCTTCCTGCTGCGCTCCAGCATGTCCCTGCACAACAACAACAACAACAACAAAATATATCACTCGAACCCTCGGGCCGCGCGGGATGATTGAACGCGTCTGCACAATATTGCCTTCGACTCGTGTAACGTGCGTAACCAGTGGAGTCAAAAACGCTTGACGAGCTTGAGACTGGAGTGAACTGGCCCTGACCTGCGTCGTCTCAGGCGGAGGAAGATCCTCAGGTAACAGAGCAACACCAGCAGCAGAGGCAGGCAGTACTGGAAGAGCAGCAGAGAGGTGGTGTAGGCCAGGCGGTGCTTCTCCGACGGCCACAGCTCCATGCAGATCAAATGGTCCCTGGAACGAAAAAAGGAAGAGAGACATAGAGGTATACTGTAAAGAGAGAGAGAGAGTGAGAGAGAGGAGAGTGGACTGACATTTATCTTGGACTCCATGTATAAACACATGGATGGATGGAGAGGTGGATGGATAAACACACACACACACACACACTACACACACTACACACACCACACACTACACACACACACACCCATCACCTGAAGGGGTTGGCGGGCAGGCTGATGTTCTGGAAGGGGGCGTTGGTGAGGATGTTGAAGGAGAGGAAGGGCAGGGAGATGAAGCAGGCCACCAACCAGGTCAGCCCCACGGCCAGGTAGGAGTGGCCGGCGGCGGGGGACCAGCCGGTGGGATGGAGGATCAACTGGTGGCGCTCCAGAGCGATCAGCACCAGGGAGAAGATGGACACCGTCACCGACATGCACTGGACAAACGGAGTCACCTGGCGGAGGGAAACGGGGAGGAGGAAAACAACCGGTGAATTTTCCATCTGTTAACACTCTCTCTGAGCATGAAATATTCATGTGTGTGTGTGTGTGTGTGTGCGTGCGTGTGTCCACTGACCTTGCACAGGGCCTCTCCGAGCACCCAGCGATCCATCAGCGTGTATATAATCGTAACGGGCAGACACACCACGCACATGAGGATGTCGGAGCACGAGAGGTTGGCGATCAGGACGTTGGTGACATTGCGCAGCTCCTGTTGCCGGGCGATGATGAACACCAGGCCCGTGTTGCCTAGCAATCCGATGGCGATGACGGTACTGTACGCCACGATCAGGAAAGTGGCTCCGCCCACCGAGGGCGGGCACTGGGTGCTCTCCGACCAGCCGGAGGCCTCCCAGCCGCCGAGGACGCTGCTGTTGTTAAACATGGCGGGGGGGGGAGGAAGGAGGTTGACGAGGAGGGGAGGGTCAGGGAGGATCAGGAGGATAGGAGGATAGGATGGAGGAGGAGGGGGGACTGATAAAGAAACCAGGAGGATCGCAGGTGATGGAGCTGTGAGGAGAGGAGGGTGAGGAGGAAGTCTGGGACCGGCGGTGCGTGAGATGAGGAGGGTTTCAAACAAACACGTCGTCCTCTATTTCTTCCAGTAGATCAGATTTTCCTGTGAGAGACAAAAAACATCATGAAAATGGATTCTGTGGCGATAGGATGCCAGACGTAGGGGGACGCCGAATGATCCCTCTTCCTATTATTTCCCCTTCTCCTGCTCCTCTTCCTCCACAATCAGAAGTAGAGAGTAATGCGATGGCACCACCCTGCTCAGCCCCTCCTCAACACACACCACCCCTGGGTTAATGACCTGGTTATATTCACCGGGGACAGAATCAACATTAGGGGGTCCTATGATGAGATGAACTAGAAGTGTGTGTGTGTGTGTGTGTGTGTGTGTGTGTGTGTGAGGTTTTTTCAACAGGATGCTGTTCCAATCGGCGTCTGAAAGCAACCCACGAGAGGCCACTTATTTCAGCGCTACGGTGCGTCAGGCGTGTCGTCAGGCGGCGGGCAGCTCCGGCAGATAAAAACCAAATAATCTCTGGCCCCCCCGTCGACGGTTAACACATATGCAAGATGTCAACTTTGCACGCACACACACACACACACACGCAACTACGCAGTACATCGGAGAAGATACGACGAGCTTTCTGAGTGAACTGTTTCATTAAAGTGCGGCTCATTAATGGCCAGCCTCTCTCCGGTCCGACCGGTACAATACACACGCCCTGATTAAAACATCCATCAAACGGCCACCATAGCATTCACATGCACATGGATACGTACAGTCGACAGCCACCCCCCCCCTCCCCCCCCCCCCCCTCTCTCTCTCTCTCTCTCTCTCTCTCTCTCTCTCTCTCTCCTCTGACAGCCTTCATGGGCCCCCTGAGGGACCCGGGCTGCCAAAGACTGAGACAGACTCGCAGGGGTTATCGCACAGCCACGCTGACTCACTCGCCATCCGCCCCGCGTTTTCTTTATAACACTCATTAAAAGGTCGCTCTCTCTCTCTCCCTCTCTCTCTCTCTCTCTCCCACTCTTTCTCTCGTATGCGCAAAAAACACACTTTCTCTCTTTTTTTCTTTTCCAGTTTACCCGAAGGAGCAAGAATGATGGCTGTGATGATTAAAGCTAAACTTTCCCATTCCCTAAGGTAGTTAATGCTATTCTCTTCCTCAATGTCCCTTAAGAGAATCGTCACCGTGCAGGTGGGTAGACAAGCATCTCTCCTGCTACTGATCTTTCAAAAATTCAGTGCTTTCCACTGCCAGCATCTCGTCTCAAGTCACGCGCGCAACATTTGGATGCAGTTGCACGTACAGACTGTCAGGCAGGGGGGCGATGGCTTGAAAAAGGGCAGCATTCTCCAAAGCTGCGACTGATCCCAGAGACATATACTTTCCTGGCTTTTTTTTTTTGGACAAAACTACTTTTTAAGATTTATTTCTAGTGGCATTTGAGAAGAAGGGTGAGGATTTCAAACCACTACCTTAATAATGGCGCCGGGAAATAAATACTTGCGAATAAAAGCTGGCTCTGCCACGAAATACTGAATCAAGAGCTCGGAGATATTTTTCAGCAACCACATTAATTTGCAGAACTATTGACATGAGCACTGATTGAATTATGTTTTATTTACCGAAATTTGGTTTAAAAAAAGTTTACATTTTTTAAAATAAGTTTAAAAGCTGAAGTTTTGAATTGCTTTTTAGTTTACACTGTCATGTAAAACTACTGGTCCCAGGGCTTAAGGAGGACTCTAGGAGATCAAATTGACAAATGAATCGCCCTTTTTCAGTCCACTGCTAGCAAAAACCTTATATTTTCCATCTGCAAGTTATACTTTGAAAATCTCTCTCTACATATTCCTGCACAATATTGACACACTGAGAAAACCCCCGGATTGGAGGTTTCACATTGACTTAAAAGTGCAACCCCCCCCCACGGCCCTGCAGCCTTCAGATCATATTCATTCATGTGCATTTTGCTACAATGCTCTGTCAAAACGGATTAATTCTGAGTTTGGGTTTTATATTATATTATAAGATTCCATTTTCCAAGTGACAAAAGGAGATTCTAGAAATGTATTAAAAAAACGTAAAATTTGTAAAAGTCTGTCAACATTTCACACTCCTTACTTCATCTTTTGACTTCATCTTTACGTGAGAGTATTTGCGCGATTTGAACAATCCTCTCAATCTCGCAAACAAATCTAATACCACATCTCTTCGATCTGTCTTGACAGGGTGTACGGTGGTCTTTGCGTCAGAATGGTGCACCCGACTAAAAGACAAGTTGGCCTATGGGTGCTCACTGCTGCTACGCCTTGACCCCAGAGCCTTTTCTCCAAGTAGGCTGAAGCATCACCTGATTAGACTTTCAATTGAACTAGAATTGTTAAATGTTTAAAAAGCTTCAACGCAGACGTGAGAGTGGAATGTGTTGAAGCACACAGGCTGCATTATTAGAACATCCGAAATACAAAAGTTGGTGCAAAACAACTAATCTTCAATATTGAGTTTTGTTTTCATGACGGCAATCATTTTCTCTCTCTATCCTTTGCTTCCTGTTCTGGGATTGTTTCCATCAAGCATCTCAGAGTCAATTTTACTGATCTAAATCGGTCCAATTCCACATACAAAACACAAAAGCAATCTATTAATGGAGTTTAGAGCTGCATTTGTGTGTGTATGCTGCGTGGCATTGTAAGGATTTGTGTTCAAAACATATCTACTTGGATAGGAAGAATTAGATCCCTGTAGATAGTCTCAATTACAGAAACACGCTTTATATTCCATTCTGAAACATTTTATAATTGTGGATATTCTCTTACAGCCATAAAAACTGTCTCGTGCCATTAAGCGTCTCTCTCCGATCAATTATAAAAACATTGAAATGTAATTCCTAAACATGTCGTTACTTCTCCCAGCCGTTAAAAATGAATCGCTTACACTGCATAGAGTATTAAAGAATCAGTTTTCCCAAGAGTTGCTTGAGGATAATAGAAGGGATCATCGCAAATCTTCTCCATAAAGTCTAGCGCTCAAAAAGATATCGACATGGCAACGCACCACCTCGCATCAATGAATCCAGGCCAAATTGCCCCTAGCCTCTAGTTTTTGGCACGGTGTCAAAGTACAAGTTTTCATTGCGGAGTTCAGCTCAGCTCAGAGAAATAAACAACAAATCACTGGCACTTAATGTGACAATATGTGTGACGTTTTCTGGCCCAATTTCTCAAACGTTAGCTTGAAGGGACCTGGTAAGATAAGAGACAAAATGAAAACAAAATGAAATTAAAAAAATAAAATAAAATAATAATAATAATAATAATAATAATAATAAATAATAATAAAAATAATATAAAGTTATTTTACAAAATGCTATATATACATTTATCCCATTACCTGAAATTCACTGTTCAAGTGTCGTAATTTGTGAATCATTAATGGTGGATATCTCATTTTGATATGATGTGAAAATGTCAACTAGGTTTTTTCACAGGGCCAGACCAGTTCATGCTTTGTCGGTAATCTAAATGGGATGTTGTCATCACTATGTACATTTGCAGGCAATGGATAGAGACGAGGACACGGTTCGTGTTGCAGAGATATAAATAACTTGTTGTTAGTGTGGAATTGGGGCAGCCAGATAGTTGTTGCTGTTTAATCTATTTTGGGTTCAACTAAATCCTGGTTTACTTTTCATATGTTGGGGGAAAAAGCATCTAATCGCGGATGTACAATGCCTTGAAAAAGTCCCACAGCCTGGGACTTTGATGCATTAGATTTGGATTTTTTTAATTTATGAGTCACACATTCTTCTTCCCCCCCCAAAAAAGAAAGAACATAATAAAAATGTAAAAACTGAAATATCATCTTGTTTCAAGTGTTCATCCTCCTGAGTCCTGAATAGTTAAACCACCTCTGGCAGCTATTACAGTAGTCCTTTGGAATTTGCACACCGTGATTGGCCAATATTTGCCCATTCCTCCTTGCAAAATTGCCCAAACTGTGTGGAGTTAGTTGAGGAACGGTGACGGACAGGTTCGCTAATCTCTATGTAAGGGCTCTGACTGGCCCACTGGAGGACTTTCTTCATTCCAAGCCCCTCCAGCGTTGCTCTGGCGTGCTCTGGTGTGATCATTTTCCTGCTGACAGACAAACTTCTTCCCTAGTTTCAGTCCTGACAAGACCGCCAGTCCCTGCTGCTCAAAAGCCCCATAGCACGATGCACAAAGTTGCCATATATCTGCAGTATCTTCTAGGATATGTCTTGTTTTTTTTCCAGCCAGGGCTTCTTCCTTGCCACTCTCCCATAAAAGCCTTTTTTTGTCGAAATGCCTTTTTTTCTTCCATTTCTGTACGATGGACTGCACTGAGCTGCGAGGGAGGCTCAGTGCCTTTGAAGTGGTTTTGTACCCATCCCCAGATTTGTGTTTCTCTATAATCACATCCCTGACATGCTTACAATGCTGTTTCATCTTCATTTGGATTCCTTCTTTTCCACCGTACTGTGGGACTATACAGACGGAGGGGCATTTATCCTCGCAGATTCATTTAAAGCAAGTAATCCACTCATGTCTTACACAGGTAAGGAGTCCATCACACAAATCATGTGACTTTTTTCAGGAAATATACCGAAAGCGGAGCAAATTTTAGGCTTGCAATTACAAAGGGTATGGATACTTTTTTAGTCTGATGTTTTTTAGTAAATTGTTGAAAGTTTTTGGGGATTTCTCTTTTGATTTGACTTTGTGGTCAAGGTTTTGTATATTAGTGGGGCAAAAAATCTCAATTCAGAATCTAAGACAACAAAATGTGGAAAAAGTAGAATAGAAACAGATGTGGCAGAAATATATAGACTTCTATTCTACTTCTATTGATCACAAGGCTAAATAATTATTGCAACTAATTTAGTCTTTTGACATTTGGCTCTTTGGCTGTTTAGTTTCTGCACACATGCAGGCTGTATTGCCTGCGGGTACTTGGGTCTTGTTAGCGTGGTATCTTCCTGTGGTCTTTGCCCTCACGATGAAAAGACCAGCCTTCGAGGGCGGAACGATCCTTCAGGTTTGATGTCTATTAGGATTTGAACTCTTAAAGTCTCAGCTGGTGGCCGGCTAGAGGGAGAAGACACTGACACAATGAATATGAAGGCCTGGAGGAACGAAAGAGTCGTTCTAGCAAAATAGAGAGAGAAAGAGGACACATGCAAGGTCAAAACAGAATGTGGAGAATGTGAAAATCTGAGTGTGTGCACATCTTGTCACATTCATTCAGATGGCGTATTCATACTTGTTCCCCTGATTGAATTTGACTCTCTGTCACTTTCAGTTATGTTGCACAGACTGCCATGTTCTGTCCAATATATATATAAATATATAATAATGCAATAGGTCTGCACCTGAGGGTCTTTTGATGAATTATTGAACCAGATTTAGATATCAACTGTCTAGTGTCTGCTGATACAGTAGAGCCATATTAGCTTCATGGAGTGATGGTAGATTCTCCTGTGCTTCTATGCTATCAATCAATCAATCAATCAACCAACCAACCAAACAATCAATCAATCAATCAGATCAGTAATGACAGAACCGAAGTTCACTATTACACCATGCAAAAAAAAGGAATGTGAAATCTTCACAGTATATCTTCAGTATAGTACCACACACACACACACACACACACACACACACACACACACACACACACACACACACACACACACACATACACACTCTTACATAATCCCACACAGTGGAAGACAGACTGCTAGAGATCAAACAAGATACTCGTCAACAACCCCATCCTCTGGAGTTACGACAATCCCCATCTCCTCTGGTGCCACTTCAAAGTTTTCCAAGTCACAATTCTATTTCACATCTAGTCTGGAACGGGCGGGCCTCGGCTTCTGCTTAGCATTCATAAGTAAAATTATCCCATACCCCACTCAAATCCACACCTATGTGAATCACACACCTCTCTCTCTCTCTCTCTCTCTGCCAACCTCAACCTCTTTTTTTTTGTTTTGTTTTGTCGTAGTATAATTTAAAACACCCCCGGAATGATGAGTGCACCCATGCGTGCTAGGCCCACCCACTGAAGAGTTTTTGGCTATGCTACTGTTCTGAAAGCTATGTTAAGTTTATATTATAGAAAAATGAATTCCAAATATTGAAGCCTCTCAGTCCAACTTCATTATAAAACCAGATGTGTGAAAATGAAGCAACATGATGCTGCCTTATGCCTCTTCCATTTAATTTTTGTTTTGGATGGAAGAAGGTTGTGAGGTTACATTGCTGAGTGCAGCTGTAAAGTACTGATCTGTGCTCAGTTCCACCAAACAGCTGAGAGATAAACACATTTGCCATGCAAATGAGCCTGTGTTGCTTCATTTACTTAATTGGAAATGCACATGGATTTTTAGTGGGGGGAGGACTGACAAGAGCACCCCTTTTATGTTGGACCTTGTGTTCAAGTTGTTGATATAATAATAATAATAATAATAATAATAATAATAACAATAATAATAATAATAATATAAAAATAAAATATATACAAATTATATAATATATATAATAAAAATATATATAAATAAGTATTATTATTATAAAATAAAATTATTATATAATACTACTACTACTACTATTACTACTACTACTAATAGTAATAATCATAGTAACAATAATAATAATAATCATAGTAACAATAATAATAATAATAATGATAATAACTTGAATTTAAAATTGCCTTTCATAGTACCCAAGGCACTTAACAACAAAGAGAATAAAGAGAAATAGAAAAGCTAGGCTGGGCAAACAATAAAGCAGTTAAAAAAAAAGTGTTGAGATATTCATCTCAACCCTTAATTTAGTGGTGGTTTCAATGACAGCATGATGAATGAGGGCCAACGTGTTCCTGCTTAGGAGGTGGTGGTATGATGAATGATATTTCCATCAAATGCAGCCCCATAATTCAACCAACTGCAGCGTATCATGTTATCAGCTCTCACAGATAGACCTCAAAGGAGAGTAATAGTCTTGTGCATCACACGGGCAGCCCTCCTTTAAGGTATGAACCCTACGAAATGCTCGACAGATCTTGACTGGGGATCTGTCCGGCCATTCATCCAGCAGACAGCAGCTCCGTCTAGTCAACCCTGCTAAGCATATAAGACCAGAGGCCAAAGACTCATATTGTCTTTGGCCTCTGGTCTTCCTCCAACAGTTAATTTATAGGGTATTTTTCTTTTTGTATTAATATTAATATTGAGTTTACGTTTGAGACTGATGTAAAACTGAGGTAAATTCACAGTATACATCTTAGTAAGTTGCATTAAACTGATGTAGGTTGTATGAGGATAGAAAATATTAATGAATTAATGCTTTTGTGAATGAATGCTTTCTTTAAAATTGATTTTTGTTTATATTGGTGGTTGTTTGCCTTGGTGTTCACACCTTTTTATTATACCACTTCATCACTGGATAGACTTATTTTGAAAACTTACTTGCTTAAAAAATATTTTGCCATGTCAATTTAAGATGCAGTTTTCAAGATGTTATGCTCCTCACATGTCACAGGGAATTTCACAATAAAAGATGGCTAATTTCTATATGAGGTAATGTTTTATCATGAG
Organism: Hoplostethus mediterraneus; assembly: GCA_034670385.1. Lineage (NCBI taxonomy): Eukaryota > Metazoa > Chordata > Actinopteri > Trachichthyiformes > Trachichthyidae > Hoplostethus > Hoplostethus mediterraneus. Next base: position 1,606,349 of record JAXDDW010000066.1, read on the forward strand.
GGATTCAGACCATGGTTAAAAATATTGATCACCCTCACACGAGCAAAGAATCTTTTTTCATGACCCTCTCCCTTTAGGCTTAATTAAATGCATGACCTTCCACTTGTCAGTCTAGATCAAAATGCTATACACCCCAGACACAAACTTGATGTGACTATTTTTGTGATTGGCTGTGATTATTTTTCTCTTTGTCCCAGAAATGAGATATCTTCATGTGCCATGGAGATAAAGTAAATGTTTAGCAAAATTTCTAATTCAGTATGACTGAAAACCAATTGGAAATTCTGTGAATAATGTAGACTTGTATATATTTCTATGTAAGTCTTTATTAAGGCACATTTATGAGAGGTGCGCTCAAAGATGAAGAAACACTGAAACACCCAATATATATGACATATATAACATATATATATATATAATATATATATATAAGATGCCAAAGATTGTCTTCCTACTTGTTAGCCTAGTTGTTTTTTGTTGTTTTTTGTCTTTGTTTTTCACCTCATCTAGTTCTCTCTCTTCTATTGTTAAGTGCCTTGGGTACCTTGAAAGGCGCTCTAATGCCCAGACAGCTGCCCATTAGGTTTACATTTTGGGTTTTGTATTTTTAGGCTTTTTGCAAAGAAGCAAATAAGACCTGTATGTGGAGTTATGTTGGGTTAAAACTTTTCCCCATCTACCAGTCAAACAGTTCAAGAGCACAGTACAGTATGTGAATATGCTCAAAATTGAAACAGTAAGATAAGATATGGATTATATCCTTATATCAAGGTTGTAATTTGTTTGACTGTGCGTTGGACACACCTTCATTTAAAAGGTCCTTCACCCCAAGAACAAATATTCCTATCTCATTCTCTCACTCGAGAAAAAAATCAGCATTCATTAACAACCTTATAGCTACCGGAATTCAATGGAGACTGTGAGGTTGCCTGCTCATTTAATACACACACAATAACACACAATTATGTCCATCATACCTATTCGCCACTGGGCATCTAATCCCAGTTGGAATTAGAGGTCATGTTCAGTGGTGAAAAGGTACATTCACATCATAGTCCGCTAAAAGATTGTAATTAGACGACAGTTGCTTTGTGGTTTGAGGTTAAACCAACAGCAGCAATGGGACCCACTTCCAATTTAATTAGCGCACAACAAAAAGAATGGGGTTTGCAAAGTAGGCTCGCGACAGACTTGAATTCTATCCACAGGTTGCAGAGCTGTCTAATATTTCAGAGGCAGGAGAATCCATCCTTTTAAGCTGTAATAGCACAAAGAGGGAATGATTGCAAGCATTTTCCAGCAGCTTTTACCTTGGGTAGCAAAATGTAGTGCAGCCGCACCATCTGTAAGAGCCAAACTAATCTGGAAAGGAGCAGGCAGCAGTTGTGTTGCAGGGAGGACAGTGCAGGGACAGAAACACCTATTTCAAAAGGTTGAAGTAGAACCTGAAGAAAAAGTCATAGTCACATATAATGTAATAAGTGTCATTTTAAGCAATCTAACCCTAATGAAACCACCAACATTTTTATTCATTTGGAGTTTTGTACATTTGTGGAATTTCACCTTGATGGAATGCACTAGGTTTCAGAGGACAAAAACCTGGTTAGGAATATTTTTGTAGCCAGTGAGTACAGTGCAGTGTTGGTTAATATATTACCACAGGCAACCGGTATTAGATCGCCATCGTACAACTCACATCATACTTATTTAGGATTACTATGTTGAATGCTTGTGATTTCATACTGCAAGCAGTTGAGTCATGACATAATAGCGCTAAAGGATGGTAAGTTGCTAGCTTCTCCGTAAGGTCAAAGTTATTATTATAACATAGATATAACCAATTATTAAATACATCTTAATTTCAAATTGGACTCTGTGTAGTCTACTTCTAAAATAGCCGCTAATTTTTCCATTATCTAATTAGGTATTGTGAAATGTTATAAAATGTCTGAAGGCAGAAACCAAGCAACTAATTGTGGTACTGCAGTCCTGCCCAAAAATATTTTTTCCAATCCATAAGGTACAGTCATATACCATGCTGACTTTCTAAAATTAGCTTGTCACACGTAGGCTCCCAGACCAGAGATGTTTTCTTCTGAAATCCCACAATGCTCGTGTGGAGAGAGGAAAAAGATGTGCATTGGCACTGTTGTATATTACTGCCACAAGATGGTGCCAAAGCAAACACTCACCACGCGTTTACTTTATTTGGCAGTTTAAAGCTGTTGGAGGGTGAATTACCTGGATTGCTAGTGAGGTCACACGTGAAGAGTGATGTTATCTAGAATACCTTCTGAACAAATTAAAATGTACTGGCCAATAAACTACACTTGTGTCATTATGATTGATTGTATGCTGTTCTTTCTTTAAACACTTTCTTTAAACACTCAGTGGACACCTGACCATCACACCTATATGAGCTTGCTGGACAACCCATTCTAAATCCATGGGCATTAATATGGAGTTGGACCCCCCTTGCGGCTACAACAGCCGCCACTCTTCTGGGAAGGCTTTCCACAAGCTTTTGGAGTGTGTCTGTGGGAATTTGTGCCCATTCAGCCAAAAGAGCATGTGTGAGGTTAGGCAGTGAGGTTGGACGAGAAGGCCTGGCTCGCAATTGGCGTTCTAGTTTCTCCCAAAGGTGTTCAATGGGGTTGAGGTCAGGGCTCTGTGCAGTCGAGTTCCTCCACACCAAACTCATCTAACCATGTCTTTATGGACCTCGCTTTGTGCACAGGGGCACAGTCATGCTGGAACAGCAAAGGGCCTTCCCCAAACTATTGCCACAAAGTTGGAAGTGCCCAATTGGCTAAAATGTCTTGGTATCCTGTAGCATTAAAGGCCAAATCCCATTTCTCATTTTCACCCCTCGCCCTTCGGCTTGGCCCTCGGAACAGAGTCACAAGGGGTAGTGGTTGAAATCTCCCGCTATGAAATGGGACAACCCTTCAAGACCCTGATACGTCATTGATGACGGACATTACTATGGCAATGATGGTATTATCACAGTGACATTTGCCATTCATCTGATGGAGATAGAAAAGCATGGACGCTCGCGATTCGTTCACAACTTATACATGTCACACTACCAATTGATCAAACAAGTCATCAAATAAAAAAGACCACTGCTTCATTACCGGGCCACTTCATGACAGAATAGCCTTAGCGGTGCTCTGTAGTCTGCACTGATATTAGAGGAGCCATAACAAGTACAGCAACTTCGCTGATGGACTTTAGGGCGTCATATGCCATCAAAGGGGGGAAATGCGACATGGAAATATGTCAAAATGCGGGACTGTCATGCACAAATCAGCCTAAAAACAATGTTGTAACGTTAACTAGCGAGGTAGAGACATCGGCGATTTTTTTGTTATGCTTGTTATAAAGAAAAGGTCTATAATACATTGAAACAACATTAAACTAAGATAATACCACGGTTAGAATATTTTTTAAATCTTTATTAACGAAGAAAATACTACATCTGTGGTTCACTTTGATGGTAGTGTAGCGTTCGCCATAATCTTCCAGTTGATTCGCAGGTCATTCTGGGAGACTTCTCATAACCCTCGGGTTGTAATGTGCCCCTGAAAAATCTTCATTTGGAGGGCCATGTAGCCCTAACACTTCGCCCTAGCCCTCGATCGCAACAAGAATCGGGACACCCCTACCCCTACACGTGAACGTGCAAAACGGAGGGGAAGGGCTAAGGGGTAGGGCCAAGGGGTGAATTGGGATTTGACCTAAGAATACCCTTCACTGGAACTAAGGGGCCAAGCCCAAACCCTGAAAAACAGGGTGGCTGAAAGACCTGAACTCACTAACTAGTTGGGGTGTCCACTGACTTTTGGCCATATAGTGTTTATTAGTTACAACAATGAATCCTAAGGATAATAACTGACAGCCATTGATCCTACTGATCGTAGTAGTTAATTCACATATTCTTAATAAATCAGCTCTCCAGTGACCTTAGGAATTTGCTGGAAAGTAAATGTGTGGACATTTAATTTCCATATTAAATGATAGTAGCTGGGTTTTGTTGCCTATTTCCGCCACTGTACTCAGGCTTTCTCTAGGAGATTTGGAGATTTGTCAGAGTTTTATTTTCGCAATTGTACAACCAAATAAACTTGAGGTAATGTAGGTCTCAATTTTCAAAGCCTGTAACCGGCAGTGTATTTCTAATGATGTGGAAACCTATCTTAGTAAACTCATCGGTCCACTCAGGTTGGAAGATCATCGGTGGAACGAACTATATACTGGAATTACTTTGGAATGTAATGCGCTCTCCCATTCATCTACGTCAATGCTTTTCCCCACTGGTTGTTCCCATAGTTACAGCTGCTGGCGGTCAACAGTGCACAGACTGTATGGGCACACTGTTGGAAACAAACAATGTGGTCATTTATACGTCCATTCACTGTGTTCAATTTTTACAGTGTTTGCTATAACCACTATCACCTTGGGACTAATTACTTGGTCCTCATCATTTTTTCATCCGAAATGATCAAACATTCACACAAGTGAATGGTGAATGGAGTTGAGCGTTTGATGTGAGAAGAGGAAAATATGGCTGCACTTTTTCACTGCAAACTCCATCCATCCATCCATCCATCCACTTTCTAGCCAGTTATCCAGGTCAGGGTCACAGTGGCAAAAGGGTAAGCAGAGCAGCCCAGACGTCCTTTTCCACCGCAACTTCCTCCAGCTCCTCAGGAGGGATCCCTAAGTGCTCCCTGGTATACTGGGAGATGTAGTCCCTCCAGCGAGTCCTGGGGGTCCCAGGGTCTCCTTCTAGTCGGTCGTGCCCAGAACACCTCCAAAGGGAGGCGCCCAACTTGCTCTCAATGTGGAGAAGCAGCGGCTCAACACAGAGGTCCTCCTGGATCACTGAGCTCCTCAACCTAACACAAAGAGTGAGGCCAGCCACCCTGTGAAGAAACCTCATCTCAGGCATTTGTTTTACGCAATCTCATTCTTTGGGTCACTACCCAGAGCTTGTGGCCACAGGTGAGGCTCGGGAAGATTGACTGATAAATCGAGAGCTTTGCGTTATGGCTCAGCTCTCTTCACCACCACTGTCCGATACGCCTGCATTACTGCAGCCAGGGCACCTAACCAGTGGTCATTCTCATGATCCTTCTTACCCTCACTTGTGAATAAAACCCCAAGATACCTGGACTCCTCCACTTGGGGTAGCTGCTCACCCCTCACCTGGATGGGACATGCCATGTCTTTTTTTGGGAGAATACCATGGTCTCAAATTTGTAGGTGCTGATCCTCATCCCGACCGCATCACTGCTGTAAACCACTCCAGGGCATATTGGAGATTCTGGTCTGAAGGATGACATCATCTGCAAAGAGCAGAGATGCCAACTGTGGAAAAGGTTTATGGGCTATCCTGAGGCACCCCATTTTTCCCAAATTGGTAGAGGCTGAAGTTATGAAGTATTTGCCGCTATCCTTAATTAGTTAAAGCCAGTGAAGCTGAACGAAGGATAGTTAAGTCCTGCATAAAAGTTTTTTTGTCAGCATTTCATTGCTTGTACTGTATGAGTGCAGCTGCTTGCATGTTTAATATTTAGATAAATTGTTGTGAGTTAAGAAATGTTGGTTGTTATTTCCATCCACCCTTATTTCACATGGACTTGTTTATTCCATTTGGCTCTCTGTCCTAATGTGTGCCACATGGCAGCACCAGCTTAATTGCCAGCTTCAATTAATAAGCACCCTGGGGTGGGCAACGACTTGTCATTGCCTCATCTCTTACAACACGGCCATTGCGATTCATCTATCCAAAACCAGCAAGGCTAGTGCTCTCTAATGCCTAAGTTACATTTTGGTCCTTCGAGCCAGATAATGTAATTCAGACCCAGGACCTGCAATTGAGGAGTAGAACATTGCCATTGGTCTGGAGAACAAAGGGCAGGATGTCGGAACCTGCAAACAAGCTTGACTCCCAAGTTATCTGGCAGACATATAGGTGGCTCAGGCCACCCTAGACAGTTGTCCCACAATGTGCAATCCGCTTCATTGAACAGAGCAACGAAGAAGATCTTTGTGGAGCGGCATCCCACTCACCATACATCACCCAGCTGGTCCACTGTTCTGCGACCAAGAGTGAACACACATTGTTCCATCTGAATCTGAGGTTTGCTAACCGGCCAGAGCCTCCTTTCCAGTCCCATGGCATAGGCTTTCCCAGAGAGACCGAAGCAGTGTGATTCCCCGGTAATTGGAATGCACCCTTTTTGAAAATGGGGACCACCACCACTGTTTCCGAAATCCATGCGACATTGAAGAGACGTATCAACCACGACAGCTCCACAATATCCAGAGCCTTGCGCATTTCAGGACAAATCCACCCAACTACCCCTGTGACCTCTGCCAAGGAGATGGGCTCTGACCGCCCTCTGCTGCACAGAGGGCGTGTCTATTGGATTCAAAAGTTCCTCAAAGTGTTCCTTCCGCCTTCCGACAATATCCCCAGTCGAGGTCAGTGTTTCTCCACCCCTATTGAGATAAACTTGGGCAATGTCCTGCCTTCGCTCATGAGTGGCTGAATGGTTTTCAAAGTCATCCTCCATAGCCTCACCAAACTCCTCCCACACCCAGGCTTTCGCTTCTGCAACTACCACAGCTGCAACCTTTCTGGCCTGCAAATTGATTTAACTTTTGTTTAGTAATGCCTATGCCTCTCAGGAAAATTAAACATTTACCTCACTCATCTGCTACTGAACCCATTGAATGGGAAGTAAATATCAATTAACATCAATTAAAGTTATTTTGCTGGAAATATATTTTTCACAACCACCCATTTCATTAATGGGAGACATGGAAGATGTGAAAACATCTGTTTGTCTCTCATGTGCACACACATGCATGCATGAACACACACACACACACACACACACACACACACACACACACACACACACACACAGGTGCATAAAAAGACACACACAGGCTGTCTGATATTGATCCATTCATAGGATGTGCTACCAGAATGCAGCGTGATAAGAAATTATCAGAGCACATTATACACATAGATAAGGCCAGTACACACACACACACACACACACACACATACACACACACACACACACGCACACGCGCACGCGCACACACACACACACACACACACACACACACACACACACACACACACACATACACACTCTTACATAATCCCACACAGTGGAAGGCAGACTGCTAGAGAACGCCAAAGTCATCCCAAACCAAAAAACAGGTTTTATGTTGCAATTCTTTTCAGGCTACAAAATACTAACGAGCTGACAAAACTCAGCCGGTGTCCAATATATTCTATTTTTCTGCTTTGGGAGCCATTTCATGTAAAATCATGGTTTCATAGATGAAATTCCTGACAAGGCCCATTCTGTGAAAATGAGCTCAATTCAAAGAGAAATAACACTCATGAATTTTTAGTTGAAATAATATGTGGACGTATTATTTATTTTCTTTCTTTCTGTCTGCCTCCAACCTGAGTCAAGATCACTCAAGGAACCAATCAACCAATCAAATCTACTGCTACATTTACCTTCGGATCCACCGCTGATGGCAATTGAGGTCAAAATGAAAGTGTCATCTGATTAAAATGTTCAGATGAAATGAGATCACCTTAGTGATATTCAGTAAGGGTGTTTATTCATTTTTAGAGGGGCGTTGTTGAAACAAATTTCCTATTATCTATCTATCTATCTATCTATCTATCTATCTATCTATCTATAGGTCTTCAGATAAACAGTTTGGTGAAAGACTCGCCTACTCCTGTCAACAGTGTTCAAGTTAGACTATCCCTCTTCTGTTGTAAACTATTTTTTTTACGTAACAATTTTAGTCATCGTTCGGCGGCTGTGAAGTTACCCGTCCTGCACTAATTAGGCTTGGTTCAAACTCGCTTTCTTCTCAGTGTTTTTTCAATCAGTCGGCATCTTCCCTGCCTCTACGCACTGACATCCATTCTATTTCTGCCTCGGTAGGTAAATTGCGTTTGCTGTAACATCTGGCGCCTGACGTCGCTCTGAAACAGCTGTGAAAAACCCCGACGGACTGAAACTCCTTTTTGTAAATCATCATCACAGAGAAAAAAAAAAAAAAACCCACCACCGCTGCTCGGTAAAAAGGCCGTGGAAATAAGGTCCACTCACCTGTTTTAGGACGTCGGTGTTCTCCCCGCGTTGAGAGATGCTCACTGTCTGACTGCGTCCGCGGTGCTCTCGCCTGCCCTACAGAGGCATGTGCGCAGGAAAAGCGGCTCTATATCAAGACAAGTGTTTAGCGGCAGAGGGCGGCAGGTCCTCGGAAGGGAGTGCTCGTGCGATTTTGTGCTGGGAGGGGAGCAATTGCGCAGTAGTGCTATAATCTGCTATGGAGAAAGGGAGAGGAAGAAGCATTTATTCAACATTTTTGTTTATTTAACCTTTATCATTTAACAAGTTCCTCAGAGATGGAGTCTGCTGACATGTAGTTAACAGAAGGGGCAATTCACACATTTCATAATAGGGACCTAATCTGAGACAAAGTTGGAGCAGGGAGGGAGAAAGTGGCACAATCAACTTCATCAAAGAAACAGAATCAGCAATTTCATTTTTCAAAGGCCAGACAAGTGATTTAGATTTACCAAGAGTCACCAGTTTCTTAGGTTTCAATTGTTTTATGCAGTCTCAGTAGTGATTAGACACGGAAGGCTTTCTTATCAATCTCTATCCAGCTTTAGGGACTGCCAGCAGAAATTATTCTGGGGTCCTCAGACTATATTGGCCACGTTTCTGAGTAATATAAATGCATAAATAGTAGGGGGGGGAAAGTAGTCAAAAGCTGGGGATCAGTATATGAGGGGAAATCATGCTCAAATGGGCACATGTGATGGGCTACTTCTTCTCCATCTCGATATCCATTTTAATCAAATTGTATCTGAGAAGATGCCTCTCTTTTGATTGTATCGCACTAGCTCCCCGGGGTGGTTGGAAAGCGAAAAGTAGGATCAAGATCACTCAGTGATTTCACAGCCAACAGAAGTGTAATTGGTGTGAAGCCTGGGTTTCGCAGGCAGATATAGCCGACTGGCGCGGCGAGGTGAGCTGTCTACTTTACTTTTGCCCTTCTCCAAAAAGCACAGGATGTGCCTTTCCAGACAGCCAATGCACTCCTGTGGGCTCCAGTCATTTGATATCTTGGCAACCTGGCAAGCTTTTTTCCCCCTCAGATACACCTGTGTGCACTGCAGGGTGTGAATGTGTTTACGATGTGAGTGTGTCTTATACTTGTCAATGCTGAAAGTCTGAACTCAAAAGGCAGAAGATAAAATCATCTTCTATTTATTGCTTGTTGTCAGAGATCATCCTCTCTCCTCTCCTCTCCTCTATTCCTCTCCTCCTCCCTTCTTCTCAGCACATTGTTGTTCTTTTTTCAGCTTCATTTACCCAGAATGCATCACTGAGTATATGTATTTAAGATGTTTTTCACAATTGTGCACAAGTACACCTGGTATACATCACATGCCAATCAAACAAGTAGTCTTTCCTCTACTGCTGCTCATTAATCAACTCCACCAGAGCCACAAGGGATGACACGAACCTGCCTTGCTCAAAAGCACTTTGATGGTAGCTGTTGAATGAAAGGAAAGTGGGTCTCATATTTCCCCTCAGATCTTCCCACCTGAATCAAACCCTCAGGCTATCAATCTAAAAAAAGTCTGCCCCATTATGAATAGTGCATCTGATGGTAAGTGAGAGTGTTATTAGCCCATGCACAGTATATTCACCTTCCAGTCTCTACAGGGACTCTCTTCATGAAATCTCCCTGTGTGAGGCTGCTTTTCTTTTTTTTGAGAATTGCCACTGATAGTATTCCTCAAATGTACAGCGTCCATTCAGCCGTTCAAATCAACATCACACACCGAATGAAATAACCGCGTTTAAAAAAGTGTCAGAAACTCACTCGAAAGGGAACGAAACAAGAGGAGGATTGCGTTGCGCGTTTTTGCCCGCCACTGACTCAGAGCAATTCGCTGTCATAATGAGTTTCAGTATCGCCGAGATGGATGGTGTAGAGCGAGACGAGAGAAAAAAAGTAAAAAGAGACCATATACTGTCTAGATTGTTTAGTTTTGCTATACATTAATAAAATGTTGTAATCATAATGGGGCGGATTTGTTCAGGACCTGTGAGCCACTTAACAGGACCGATGAGGGGAGCAGGGCCCGGTCCAAGTAATTGCTTTTACTCCACACAATGAGCCGCTTGCCCCCTATTCCTTAGACTCCTCATACCTTTAGACATTTGACTTCTTCCTGTAAGTGAATTTTTGTGTTTCTGCATGTGGTTTGCACTGGGATTTGTTGACCTGATCTCTTGATCAGCCTTTTACCTCCGAGAGGCCGAGTGACCTGTGGATTTCACCTCTTAAGACAGGAAACGCCGGGACGCATTATCTCCCAAATCTGAAATCAGGCATTGTGGTTGGATTGTGGGATTACGATGGACAGAAGTAAAGGAGAGAAATGTGCTATAAAGCTTGTCTGTCTGAGTTGATGCTATATGATCCATGTCCCTCCTGGCAGAAGAGAAAAACATTCTAGTCTTTCTAGTCTCTACGAGTCTCTCTGGTCTAATATTAGACATCTTTTTCTGCTACCCTTCTGTTTTTCCTCCTCTGCCCTTTAAAGTTTTTACTTCACAATGACCTCAAAGCAGAAGGATAACATGAATGCTCCCTAGCCGCTCCACTCTGGCCTGTCCACCTCTTTATCCCCCTCTCCTGCCCCATTCTATTTTGTACCTCTCTATGATCTCTTTATGTGTGATGCGCTGAAAGCCATAATCAGCTCCCTCGTCATCTGAACACTGGCATCATTCAATTGATTCTCTTCAAAGCAGCGTGGGCTCTGCTTGTAGGGTCTTCAGGACACCTCAGGTTTTTAGAAGTCCAGTGGGGATTTGATGTAATGGAAATACAATTAAGCTTAGTGAGTCATCAAAGAGCCATTGCAGTTATGGTAGGCATTGCAAGAAGAAATAACAAAAGATGTATTGATGTAATAAATATTGTAGATGGTACAAGATTGTCTTGGCGTGCACGATATCTCGATCCTTGAGAATATTAAAGTGATGTTAAAATATTTTCCTGGGGAATCAACCAGATGAATAGATGTTTGGTCAGAATATGCTTTGACTCCAATTTGTGTCGCACACTATGCAGGGGCGCCGGCAGGAATTTTGCGCCCTCCCTGACAAAAGTTCACCTTTCCAGCTGCGAAGCGCTTCAAAACTGGAGTCGTACCACGTCACTTTCAGTGGAATTTAAACATCTCACTGCAACAGGCACCGGCATGGGAGCTGGCCATTGATAGAATAAGGGCTCATCTTGAGGGGAGCGCAGTGCTCAGTACTACTGAAGGCAATACGACAACAACGACAAATGCAGGTCGCCCTCCCTCCTTCCAGGTGCATTTATTTCGTTGATCATTAATCACAAAACCCATTACCAGGCGTAGGATCCGTGTGGAGAGGGTGATAGAGTGAAACAGCATCACAGCTGGGATGCAACTGTACCGCTTGGCCCCGGCAGGAACTGTCAATAAGATATTGGCAAATTGCTGAGCCATGGCTAACTACCCAGCGACCCCTTTCTATGCAGGATTAGCTGCTTAAAGACCCAAACCCCAGTGAAAATGTAAACAAACTAGAGGCCCCACCACCCAAGAAAACGAATGGAGACATGTTTTCATGTTTTCTCTGGTTGACTGAACTGTTTACCCAAGGACTAAAACTTGACAACATGTAAAGATAATTGTTAATTGTTAATTGTTGTTGTTAATTGTATTTGTTGTATTTTGTGGCTGTAGAAGGTCAGACAATGTCTCTAATTATCAAACAGCATATACACTACTGCTCTCACATGTTGTCTTTGTGAATATTAATATGAATAAGATTTTAAATAACATTAGAAATCATAAAATAGTTTGTTTTATTATTAATTTTATTATAAATTCCTATGTTAATATTTGTACAGCTAAAAACCGTATAAACTGCTTTTGTAACTAAATCAGCAATAAAAAAAACGTACACTTATTATTGTTCAAGTCAAAATTAAAAACCTCAACAGAAAGAGAAATTTCACAATTCCAATAAAAATCCATCACATTTAAAGGTTGTCAAATGAGACTGTAAAAAAGTAGTGCTTGAGATGCAATATTCAACGTTGGATAGTAATTAATTTAAACCTGCATTATGTAACGTTATGTAATTTAGTTGTTGTCAGCAAGAGTTAACTGTTCTTTGTTAGCAGCTTCAGTCGTCTGTGCTTCTGTAGTGATAGCCGAGGCGCTAACTAGCACACTCGCTGCTGTTTCGGAAGCTTTGGCTTGTAAGTTTTAATTCGTCACTTCCTGTGCTCAGAGAAAACTTGTCGGGTACCTGTCGGGAAAAACTTAATCGGAGTGAATGGAGCGAATCTACAGCTGCTCAAAGAAGGGGGAGGGGCCAGTCTTCTCTGTCGCCGCCCCACTTCATGAAATAAACTGATAAGGTGCTTGTATGTTTACATGAAAAAGTTACATAATGCAACTTTAAAATGGATGAAACACACAAGAACAAGAAGGCATAAAACAGAAAACAGAAAAAAAAAAAAGGCAGTATTAAAAAAAGTATAAATAACAGAGTGCACACCACAGAGAAACCCCAGCCTGTGCCCCAGCAGACAGAAGAACAACTCTCTCTCTCTCTCTCTCTCTCACACACACGCACACACACACACACACACACACACACACACACACACACACACACACACACACACACACACACACACACACACAAACAAACAAATTCAAACACATACACATGAGGATACAATTTAGACATGGATAAAGCGTAGTTAAAGGCCCTGGGGAAAAGGAAATATTTTTAGCCTGGTTTTAAAAAAGGTGAGGGTGAGATGGGCCCCAATCTCAGTTCAACAGGCAGGGTATTCCAGAGATTGGGAGCATAAAAACTAAAAGCTTTTACTTTCGGTACAGCTAAAAGGCCAGCACTAGGAATTCAAGGAATTGGGATAATTGAACAAGTACTAAACAAGAAGGGATTGAGCAATGAATTGATTTGGTGAGCTAAATTGTCGGGGCGGTTGTCTCCTTGTCATCAACCTGAAGCACCTAGCTCTGTCTAGCGTCGTGCTGTTTACTACATTGGAGGCTGCAAAAGGAGACTACGGATGACGGCTGAGAGCGCGAACAAAAGAGAGGTGGTTCGTTGCGTGAGTCATGCAAACTTCCTGCCAATTTTTAATTACTCAAGGACACAGCAAGCCAACTCCTGTCTGTTGTGCTAGCCATCGATGCGCAGCGAAGTATTCATCATCTACTATAAAAAAAAACAACAACAACATAACACAAAGGGACTCAAATTATGAAATCAAATCACATTTATTTGTATAGCCCTTAATCAGTTACAGTCTCAAAGGGCTTCACTTCGCCCCAAAGTGTGACGAACAATAAACGGTGGCACACGACACCCCCCCGGCCCAGCCTTGGACCCTCTGAGTGAAAAGACATGAACCGCCTCTCATTTGTTCTCACTCTAAACTGTCATCCGTAACATCCCATAATTTGTATATGTGGCAGATGGGTGTGTGTGTGTGTGTGTGTGTGCGGTTGATGGATGCGAGGAGGAGAATCAGGCTGGTAGGCTGCTTCTCATCCGACACCGGCTGCGGCCAAATGAGGCTAATTGGACAACGGCATGGTGTTTGTCTCTTCCAGTGAGTGGGCACGAGACTGGCAGGAGGGCACGGAGGCCCGAGACAGAGCCAGAAAAACACCCGCGAGCGGAGACGGCAGCGGTCACGCTGATGAGCAGGGCGGCCCCCCCCCCCCCGAGTTAAGTTATTGTTTTTTTTACGAACAAAATGAAGCCTGAATTTCCTTATACGAGAAGTTTTAGGGAGGGCACGGGACGCTGCCTGTGGGAAGCCTGCTGCAAATGTTGCACTACTCAGCCCAAAGCAGATCAACCGAATTCCCAGCTGCCGAATTCCCAAGTGTTTATCATTCTATCAACATTTTACATTACATACACCTGCTCCCCAATTCTCTCTCTACCCCTCCCTTGAAATTGGTACCAATGCAATGCTTTACAACAATATGACAGTAATTTCAACTTCACTCAGGGGAAATGATGAAGCCTTCGCCACGTTGTGCAGTTGATCCTCTCTATATTATGATTGTTGGAAGACAAATAACGAGATAATACAAGGCCGGGGCGTGTTGGACAGATGCTAGCATATGAAAGCTAACAGTACCTGAGAATAAAAAGCAGTGGCTTCTTGCAGACTATTGCTCATTTGAGTTGGTTGAGGGAATGGCATCAGGTGTCAACCTTGCAAACTCGAGTGTTAAAATTCAGACTGCAGCCCCTTTTGGAAACGTGCACTGCGTAGGAATGCTGACTCTAACGGGAGCCGTCCGATACTCTTCAGTGAAATGCTCCAAGCTCACCGTCGATTTTCCTTCTGGGCTTTGTGCAGGTTAACACCCTGGTATTACACAACGAGGACTCTCTGCCACGTAGCAGCTAACTATATAGCTCGCAACCACAACAGAGCGGTGATACTGGATCGGAGGAGGAGGGTGGGGTGTTTGCTGGGGCGAACATTGTTCATCTTTTCTCTGAAACTTCAAGACCTGGACATTATCATTCTGATGGAGCCGTTCACTCTCAGTGCTCTTTTCTTTGACGGAAGGATATTAACAGGACTGCATGTAATGAGCAAGATCTTTGATATTTTTTGACCTACACTCTAGTCTTCCCTATTAAGGATGAGGATGGTGTCATTTATAGAGAGGAATCATGTGTGTGGGGGTGTGTGTGTGTGTGTGTGTGTGTGTGTGTGTGTGTGTGTGTGTGTGTGTGCTTGTAGCGGGGGGGAAGTTAATTTCTACAAAGGGCCAGAAGGACTACCGGTTAGTCAGTCAGTATGGTCTGTGCTTGTCAGAATAAAAAGCTGTATATCGGTTAAGACAGATGGCTGACAATGGTCCAGATCATCGCCTCTTCCAAAATCAGTCACTTGCTGAATATTTTTTGACTTCAACTACGCACCACAAACTGTAGGAGGAATTAAAGTCTGCCATTACAAGATATGGATGGATCATCAGTATTGCTATTTTGTAAATTCTATTCAGAGTTGAATCGAGACCATGAAAAGTTCTAGATTGCACTTGGTGGTTTGTTAATGCCTGCTATAACAACATAACAACAG
This sequence comes from Hoplostethus mediterraneus, assembly GCA_034670385.1. Taxonomy (NCBI): domain Eukaryota; kingdom Metazoa; phylum Chordata; class Actinopteri; order Trachichthyiformes; family Trachichthyidae; genus Hoplostethus; species Hoplostethus mediterraneus. Next base: position 1,621,625 of record JAXDDW010000066.1, read on the forward strand.
GTTCAGCATCTATTTCAGTTGTACTTGTATTAGTCACAAGTGGATGGAGTGAGTGATTCAGATACACCCCCATGCATTCACCTAACACCTAAAAACACAATGGCAGCGTTTGATGGAGAAAAAACGTCAAGTTTCCATGATGACCACAATAGGAAAAGTGGAAAGTGGAAGTGATATGAGCAGATCTCATGTCATGTTACATGTCTAAAGCAGGTAATCATCTAGTTGGAGTATACTTTAGTTTTTGCATGTCCACTTCAAACAACTGTTTTGAATTTTCCTGAACACACCACATATTTTATGTATCTAATTCATATTATCTTTTATTCTTTCAACTTGAACAGGTCTCTATTCCATCGATGAATCTTTCCTTTTAAACATGAATCGTAAACTCAAAAAAACAAAAAAAAACAACTAAATTGCCACTTTGACATCAAGTGTGTGTAAATGCGGTTGTCTAAAGTGGTCATTTGTTTATATTGAACTAATGGGGTAAAATTCTCCCATTGATCAGATTTTTTAAATTGTTTTAGCAACATGGCTAAAACAAGGATGTGGCTAGTGCTTATTTCAAAGATTCAAAGGTTTTATTTGTCACATACACAGTTATAGCAGTACAAAAGTGCTGTGAAATGCTCTGAACACGATGCTAGAGGTAGAAACTTTAAGGTGCAATGTTATTATGGGCTCAGTATGAGCATGGGTGGGGTGAATGATTGTAGACTCGTGTTTTTGAAGGTTTATCTCTATTTTTTGTAGATCTTTGTGTGTGTTAAATGTAAATGTTACTATAAATGTAAAGAGAGTTTAACATGTAGATATATCTTTACTGACTCTGGTCTGCAGTTTTAAAGGAAATCAAAAAAATGTTTATTCTTTTCTGCTTCTTCATTTTGAGCTAGAGTGGGCGTGACACTGAATGTCTTCACAAAGTAGAACATGACACAATAAGACAAACGGGCACAAACGGAAAACTCGGTGAACACAGTGAAGCCCAAACTAGGCATGAAATGTGGCGTAGTCTTGTAAATGCGCCGGCTGAACCCACGTCAGTATCAGCCTGTCCTCTAATGCTATGCTGTAGCCCTGCCAGGCGTTCAGGGGAAGGAGGAAGAGAGCCTGGTGGTGGCAGAGGATGGTGGGAACCGTGCAGAGTGCTTGGCAGCAGTGAAGGGCTTGGGTGGTGTGCAGTGGCACTGCTGGTGCACGGGGCTGCCAGTGGTCTGTGATGGGTGCCCGGAGGCTGTGAGTCAACAGTCACCCTCTCCAGAGTCAAATAGCATGCCAGCGTGATCTGTCACCGAGCGTGTCAGTGTCGGGTTCCAATTAACGGACAGTCTGGAGAGGTCAGAGTGATGGTAGAATTTCGTTGCACCCCCTGGGGCCAAAGGGCACAAACCCACTCTGACACCCGTAAGGTGGTCGTCTTGACCGCACGCTTTCTGTCAAAATGACGCTCCATCTCCCAGCGCTGCTCTCGTCAGACTGGCCCTGCAGTATATTGGGATTTGGTTAAGGGCTAGCTGAGACGTGCATCGGGCAAAATATACAAGGTCTGGTTAAACCTTTCCAACCCGTTTTAGGCCTGGAGGGGTGATAGCAGGTTGTGCAAATACGTTTCATTTCCTTGTCCCTGAGGAAGGACCGTCTCTGGTAATGGAAAGTGGCATGGCCCCCAACGGGCGAAGAGGCTGTCCAAGATGTGCAAGATGGGCTGTGTCGTGACATTTTTAACCAGGATTACGGTGGGCCATTTTTGAGTGGAGATCACACACACACACACACACCATTGGGGGTGTTCCCACAGGTGGTATGGCCATTTGATGGGTTGAGGAGAGATCATTTGCAATCTTTCACCAGGGTTAAGGTTAGAATCTAAAGTAAGGTTGAGGGACACGTTTAAATGAGTAACTTTTGCTGAAAATGAAAACTTAACAGCAGAAAACGTCAAAGGTCACGTTACTGCCTGTGTCAGTCACCCTGAGCACCGCCTCCTGTTTGACTTTTTGAAATTGCACCATCAAAAAAGACAGCTGTGAATGTAATTTCTCCTCTGTTTGTCCAGGCCTTTAATAGGAGGTGCAAAACCAACAAGACGGGTGTAGGTGCATGCATGCCACTGAGAAAACCGAGGAGCAAAACGGGGGATTGAAATGGAACTCAATACGATGCTCTGCACATTTCAGCTCCCTTTCTTCTTATCCGTATGCTTCTGTTGCAGTTCGAGGGGGAAAAGGTCAATACGCACAGGCCGAAATGTTAGACGCGCTCTGCTGTCTTTTAGAGGTGCTTTGCCGAGACCCTGTCTATGCTTTTAATTGCTGTAATTGCGCTGAAAGCTAGGAGATCCGTGCTTTTCCGAACTACTTGCCCAATATTATTCTCTCCAAAACTTTGGACTCTTAACTACTTCTGCATACTTTCAGCTCGAGCCTCGGTTCCTACATTTATTCATGATGTATTATCATAGAAATGAATGGCAGAGTGGTCTGACCTGCAGAGCATTGGGACATCTTCAGCTGATGTCGCAACTCTCTCTGAATCTATGAAATACATAGCGGTGAATGCACTTGCAGACACCACCATTGCATTTTTTTTTTTACCTTAGTTAGTTGCTATATATAGGCTGCACCAACCCTCCTAAAAGAATTTAATTAGTATGGGGTTTAATGGAGAATTTTATGCTACCAAATACCAATTTCATATCAGTGTGCATGTCAAGTATACGTATTAAATATTAAATATTAAATATTGTGGTATAAGTCTGATAACAGAATAGCAGACTTGCTGAGTTCTAGCACTTTCTGTACTACGCCAATAGGTTTCCATTATATTTAGAGGTCGGAATGTGTACTCCAGTTGATCAAGGTCAAGATTCTTAAAGGGTCCTGTATCAGGACTAGATTTGGCCCAGCACCTGCCAAGTGTTTGCTTTCAGAAACCATTGACATTTTTTTACATTGTGACTAACTGAACTTGAACTCTGTTGTTGATTTTCTTTGCCTATGGAAAAATGCAGCCCAACCCATCTGGGAAAAATGAATGCAATGTCCTTCATAATTTCTCTTAATGTCTTCATAGATCTGCTGCTGACCTTGAGGCATTGAGAACCACATCCTAATGGATGCCAGCAACACTTCTTTCACACCACCAGTCTATTAGCAGTCTTTGCTCCACAGTGTGTCTTAACAAAAGTGATTACTGACAACATAATGCACCCTAAATGTTATGAGCTAATACTGACTAATATCAAATCATGCATTTGGGCAAGTAATGAAAATGTGTTGTGAAACTGTTTTTCAGGCATTTTATGGTATTTTGGTATGTGCACCATTGTCTTTTCTCTGTTATACCTGCTGTTGTGGAAGTTTGTCGATTGCCACTGAAAGTTGTTTAAGCAGAGTGATCAATTATTCATGCAGCATGGAGAGAAATCAGCATACGGCTCAAACAGCATTCCAGCCGTCCTTCAGGTTTACTTCAGGTCACAATGACAAGACAAATCACTTGGAGACACCCATCACTCGGCTTTGGGTCCTCCTCTAGTTAATATGAAGCATCAATATCCCTGAAGCAAGCATTCATTCCTTTAGGCCTCTACATAACTTTATATGAATCAGATACAACAAGGCATATATGTACTGCAACTACTACTACTACATATGTGTACTACTTCTACTATTACTCGATGTGGTTTACATGATGTAGGATGGGACCTGTCCGTCATAGGACCTGAACATCCACTAAAGTTACACTCACACAAGTATCATGTTGGGTATCAAACTACCTTTCCATGTGTTTTTTATCCTCTGCTGCTAGCTTAGTAGCTACAGCTTGGTGAGCTATTAATTATCACAGGGAAGCTAAAAAATGTCATGATTTTGTTTTCTGTGGCAGGACCCTTTTCTTTACATTCGTGTCAAGATGGTTTTTTTCTGTAGCTGTCATTAGGTTGTGGTTTAAAAATCCTAACCCTTTTCTGAAAGGTCACCAGAAGTAAGGTTTTGAAAATGAAATGGGAGGAGTAGTGCCCTTTAACAGATTGTCACCCCTGCCCCTGTGAGGTCTATACGACCTCTCGGTCCCATATCACAAGTGAACAGGCCAAACTCTCAGGGATGGTAGGTGAGTAGTCATTTATACCCAAGCTGTAAAAATGAAGCACAACATGTGGCACAATGTTTAATATCTTGTGTGTACAAATACTTGGCCTCCCACAGCTTCCATCCATGCTGCGTATTGGTTTCCTATTCATTGGCTATGCCTATATTTATACCCTAAATTGGCTCTATTTTGATTTGATGTTTATTTTATGTGGATAAAATCTTTTCCCTATGAAAACATAAATAATTGTTTGTGAAGACAGTTAAAGCAGTAAATGAAACTACCTGCCTTCATTGTTATACAGCAGGATTATCACCCTAGTGCATTAAAATATCATAGGGAAGAGTGGGGTGAGTTGAGTCACTTTTTATTTGAGGCATCTGTATACTGAGTGCATGACAGTAACGTCTCCAACTAAGACATGTACATATATTTCAGGATGTTGTGCATCCCTGGAAATCATCACATTAGATCTAAAATAAGAATCTTTGAAAATATGACTTGGCTCAACTTGCCCCAGATGAGGGGTAAATTGAGCATAAATTGAGCCACATGGGGGTAAATTGTGCCAGTGTTGAAGTAAAACAGAATATTTTCACTTTATCTAATTCTATATCAAAGCAAGACAACTTCAATAATAACTTCTTAAAGGTTATATTCAAAGTTATTTAAAATGTATAACCGCAAAGGTCAATTTTCTTTTTCAGAACAAAATCAAGAAAAAAATCAGCTGCAATGCCCCTCACAGAACCGGGCCTATTTCAAACTGTTAAATTAAATTAAATTAAATTAAAGTGTCATATGGTCATCTTTATCCTTCACTGAACCATTGCAGTTTACATTGAGAGTAACATAACAAATTAAAGCTAAAGATTTTGATATAAATAAATGCCCCTTTTGATACTTTTTTTCGCTGGTGTATTTTTAACAATAGCCATTCCACATAGTCATTTTGTGGGTGCTTCTTTATATGCTAGTTTCAGTCTCAAGGTGATGGTAGGTATTTCCCAGGAAAATTATGATTAAATATTCCTTATTTTACAAATGCACTTTACCTGCTTTTTGCCCTCTGATCCAGCTTGTAGGGACATCAATGTCATTTTGTTTGGCCAACTGAAATGCCAATTCACTAATTTACATTTAACACATTTAATTGCACTGACCGTGAAACATGGCCGCTAGATTCTTTATATATGGTCTGCAGACTCTGTCTCAATTTCTTACTTGAACACTTGATTGGCATGTCCTGTTCTCTGGTACCCTGTTCTCTTAACTTCTCCGAGTTCTTTCCTGTCCATGTATCGTTTTAGCATCATCCTGTCGATCTTCATGTCCCTTGCCACCTGACGTATGGACTTCCCATTCTGGACCTCTCCCACTGCTCTGTCCAAATCCACAAGAGGAGTTGAAGCCATGCCTGTCTTCCGTTTATAGAACCGTAGAATGATTGTTTTTGGTCTATAAAGTTCAAAATGTCCCATCTTACTTCATTTGTGTGATAAAATATAAAAATGCATGCCGCAATTTAGAGATAAAGTTATGCTAACAGGATGATTTTTTTCAAACTTTTCTGTTATTGTTCAAACACAAGAATCATGACTCATTGAAATTTACTTGAAATGGCAAAAACAGTTTTTTGAACTTATATGTGCTTACCACTTATTCCATGTGGTAGGACTGCTCAAAAATGTGTGGTCACATGACCAATTGTGTTTATGGTTGCCTAGAAACAAGCGGTGGCTCAAATTCCCCACTGGCTCAAATCACCCCACTCTCCCCTACTGGCTATATGTAAAACTACAAACTACAAAAAGGGAATAATAAACTGTCTTATAAAGCATAAGACAAATGGTGAATAACATCTATGGATGAAAACAGTCCTCAGGAAAGTGCATATAAGGGGTTAACTAAAAACCCATGTTGAAAACAAAGATTCAAACACTTATTGAAATGATTTTCCAACATAGAAAAGTGAGACAAAGAAAAGTGACATAATAAGTGTTTTTTTCCAACTTTTTTCCAACTGATTTATCAGGTCACGTGCAGAATCCACTACCAGAGGGGTGGTGTTCTCCCATCTATCTGAAAGTAACTTATTTAACACTGTTACGTGTGTGTGTCACTGAACTTCTGCCAATGTCATCTTTTAAACATTCCTGGGGTTGGGCATTCATTTAACATGGCAGTTATTTGGCAGTGTGAGCTCGGTGCTAAAATGGACAGACTGACAACGCCGCATGAAGTCCTTGCTCCAATTGGTGCCAATTATCTTGTGACAACCTGTTACAGAGATTCAGCTCCAGTACTTTCCATCTGCTCAGTGGTTGTCTCAGTTGATGGTTTCACAGAGCAAAGATGCTCGCACATTTTGAACTTATTGTAATTTTAATGCTTGCTGAATATTATGTTGGTTAAATATACAGAATATAGAATTAGGAATTATGTGACCTTGTATTTTGTAGAGGTCAACAAATTATATATTTTGAAGGCCATTAGCAATGTTTTGGAGAGAAATGAAGCTATGATTTTTGTTTTGTTTCCTTTTAATGAAATCATAGGGTGTCAAAACTGAAGACAATGAGAAATATATTAATTTGGAATGTAGGTTAATGGGATCCAGCTCCAGCCACCCCTATGCTGGATCCTTTTCATTTAATAACAAATGAAATTAAATGGATTAAAACTATTTACAAAATGAGGACGTGGATGCATTTGGTAAATGGCTATTGTCCTCCAAGCCTCCAAAATGACATGTTGGCCTTGTGTTTCTATTCTGGTGAATATGCTCCCACTGTTCCCACTCTTGGTTATCACGACTGGCTGCTTAAACTCAAGTACAACCAGAGATGCACAAAATGAAAATGAAAATCAGGAAATCAGTTCAGGTTGATGGTTTTATACAGGCAGTCTTGGAATTCTATACATTCTGGATCTTAGAATAGTTGTTGAATAAAATAAAATAAATGTATAGTTTGAATTTGATCCACTGCTTCACAATCTCTCTGCAAGAGGAGCAAGCAGGCTGTGTAGGTTGTGTATATCCGATGGGGGAGCATAGGTACACTAGTTGAATAATGTGGGATAATTAAAGGTGGCATTACTATTATTTCCAATAGTATAATAGAATTGCCGTTTTGTGTGATTTTTCAGTGCTTCACATAGATGAACACAGAATGAAGGTTTCAGTTAGGTGCTTGTGAGGTGGCAGCCTTCATGCCTCCCAGTCAAAACGTCCACACAGTGCTGACATTACAACTGTGGGTCAACACAAATGTTCCGGCAAATCAGGGATTGTTATTTTTCAGTACAGAAGGGCATCGGCAATAATTGGCTCTGGTAGGAACATCCACTATTTGTGAGTTTTGACATCTTTAGATGCACCTCATATGACGCTTCTATAGTGCACTGCTGGCAGAAGTGTAAGTAATAATTAATATAATAATAATTAATAAAAGTAATATTTTATTTGTAGTGCACTCTTTAAAAAGTGTAACACTGTACTGTAACACTTTAAAAAGTGTTACAGTAGAAAAATAAATGTAAAAGTTCTGTTGTACTTCATTATTAGTTTAATGCTTTGATAACTCAACAATAGCAGTGACAATGTTTATAAGGCTACAATTCAAGAATTTGTGGCATTTTATATGGCTTTCATCCAAATCCCACCCACTTCCAGATTTAGCCAGCTGAACTATGATGACTCCACCTGTGCAGGTAAAGAAGTAAATATTACATATATTACAACAGATGTAACAGTACAATACAATAATGTAGTCAGACTGCATAGCTAAGATTAATACATTTATTTTCTTAATACACATAGGGGCGGATCTACTAAGATCCCAAATAAAGGGTACTAATTTGCGTGTGCATTCTAAAAGTTTGCGCGTGTGGTTGATGGACGTTTTGCGGGTGATTTACTAAGAATGCGTGCGTAAATGACAACAGGCGCAAACGTGGTGGAGACAGCAGTATTTAAATGAGGGTTTTGCGTGTTTAATGTTTTGCACCATGGAGAGTTTGGATGGGCAACAGAACCGCAAGCGCAAAATGAAATTTGAGCCTATAGAATTAGAGGTGTTAGTGGAAGAGGCAAATAAACATTTGGATGAGCTACAGCAAAAAAATCTGAATATGACAAAAAAGAACACTATATGGGAGATCATCTGTGAGAAAGTAAATGCCGTTGGTAAAACAAGAAGAACAACGGATGAAATTAAGAGAAGATGGCAAGATATAAGACGAAGAACAAAAGAAAAATTGGCTTATAATAAAACCTCAGCAAAGAAAACAGGTGGGGGCACGGTGGAAGAGATGCCTCTAACTAACATTGAGCAACAAGTGCAGTTCAAGTGCAGTTTCTATGTCTCCTTCTCGCTACAATAACGGCAGTCATTTGTGCACAATTACGCATGCAGGGCGTTTGCACCTTCTTTTGAAACGTATTAAATACAGACGCAGTCTCCATCAACGAAATTGCGTTCAGGTTTGATAGATCACAGTGCGTGTGCTACATTAATCTATTTACATTTTCTCCTCCCAGTATTTTGCTAAATAGCGTGTAAACGCCCCATCTTGCATATTCATTGAGGCAAAAGTACTAACTGGATAAGGCGTGTTATTTTGCACATTTGCAAGACGCAGTCCTCAGTGCGCACTGTTAGTAGATCAGTTTGTACATTTATTTGTGCGTGCTATGAGTTTGCACACATTTTTACACACGCAAACCTTTAGTAGATCCGGCCCTTAATACACAGCGACTATAGAAATTGCCCACAGGAATTAGCCTTAGCTTTGCTTATGAGCTTAAAATGTCAACATCAGACTGCCAGTAGACTGATAAATGATAGTTTAACCATCTCAGATTAAACCTGAGATCACTGACCTGAGACCTGAAACTGTCAAATCTGAGGTTGCTATAGCTTAACCCAAACTGTGGGGGAATTAATTGATGCCTTTTACTGGACTAATGGGACGCTGTCATGGCTTGACCCAAACTAGATCCTGATTGGCTTTCATTTAACGGCACCTGATTGGCTGAGCAGGTCTGTTACGCAGAATCCTACCAATGGTGCAATTGCAAGCAAAACTAACTTCACTCACATCAATGGGGGAGAGGTGTCTCAGTGCTGCTTTCTGACCCTGAATTTTGTTGACTTCACTGACAGCCACATTGAGCTATTCATCTCCACTAAATTCAATTATGAATTTGGAGATAAGTCAAGCAAATTACTTACACACTAGCTTTTTTTGACATTTCAACTATTGCATTCACCAATACACAGGTGTACACTTGGTTATGTGTAGAAGATGGTATTTGACAGAGTGGAGTGGAGCTACCTGTTCAAGACTTTGAATACTTCCCCTCTGGCTTGTGTGCGCACCAATACAACTGCTCCAACTGCACAAGGCAGGGATGCCCGCTAGCCCCCTTGTTGTTTGCCATAGCCATTGAACCTCTGGCGGTGGCATCTTTTGGGGTGGCCTGGAACATAGATTGTCCTTATATGCAGATGATGTTCTGGTATATTTCCAACCCAGATAAATCCATCTTACAAGTTTTAGCTACGCTTGATAATAACACTTGATGGTGACAGTTGGACAACTAGGAGTGTGTCAGTGACTTTGAGTCAACCCTTTGAGTTTTGGTCAGATCTCTGGCTACAAACTCATCTTAAAAAAACTGCCATTAAAGACTTCTCATCAGCAGGGGTCTGTGAGACTGCAAAATCTTGATAGGCTGTGATAGCAAATTTCACCAATCTTTCATGGATAGCCAAAATAGAATATGTCAATAGAATCGGTTTATCTGTGTCACCTGCCCTGAATATCACTGAATCTATTGATCTTCAGTTATGAAGAACCAATCTTGTATCAGTGGTTGTAGGGGTCAAGTTCACTCATATCATTTGAGCTTGTCAACCAAGTTTCCTGTTCTGTTGAGTTGAAATGTGTGCTTCCATTTCTCTCTGTAGAAGTGAATGAGAAATGTTTAAATGTCTATTTCGACACCTGTTTTTATATGGCAAGCTTCTAAGGCAATCATCTTCACCATTTAGGAAGCTTGGAGGTCTTCATTTTTCATTTCCCTTCACTAAACTCTGTTATGGAATATATCTGTCTGGAATACATCCCTATTCTTCCCAATCCTTCTAATACATTTGAGGCTAGATTTGCTATGTGACGTTTTATCTCATGAACAGTTTATGATATTACCCAGTTTTGTTCTCTGAATTCAAATCTCAAAGCTAATCACGAAGGTGGCTATCCAAGTCACAAAAAAGTACCTCGTGAACATAGTGTACTTGTAACAATAAACATTAATATTCCACTCCAGAAATAAAATCTCTCCAATGGGTGATTTTTAAGCAGAGGAAAAAGTTGAGACCTCGCATGTATTGGATTCCAAAGAAGCTCATTCTTACATAATGTATAAGATACTGTATTTCCATGCAATTCCATGAAGTACTGTAATACTGATGATGACTGCACCTTTTGTGGAAATAATGACCAATACCTGATACATTTATTCCATACATATTCTATGTGTCCATATTAGAATATAACTTTTTTTGTGTGTGTGTGTGTGTGTGTGTGTGTGTGTTGGTTAGCTGGGAATAATGATCGTGCTGCTCCCTTGGTGAGTACTAATTTTACAAATGAGATGCATTGAATTTGACTGCACAGATTTTGCTTGTAACCATAAGTAATCACCAACACTTCCTGAAGTTTTGGCTGTATAAACTTTTATTAACTCACTAACTCTTAGTGGCTGCAACAAAATAAGCAAAAAGTTCAGGTTTTCATCCAGCCCACACATTTTAACCGGAAAGATTTCCAGTTATTAATGTAATTATTTTGTTTTTGTTATTATTTTCATTGTATCTGTTCTGTATTATTATTAACATCTTTTAAAATTTCATTAGAATTAGAATTAAAGTTAATATGAGTTTGAAAGTAAATAGTGCAATAAGGTTAAACAATGTTAAACAATGAGTTGACTATTCAATTGTTGGGCCTATGTTGGATTAATGTGCTCTTGGGAGCCGGCCACAAGCGAAGACACAAAGAATTAATGATCATTAATTTTGAATAGAATCACTCCTTTATATTATGGAAAACTTTTGCAAAGCATTCAGTTGATGGTTATTTTCTGTTGTTTGTTTCTGTTTGTCATTCTATTGCTAAAATAAAATCAGCGTGTGTAAGCTGTGCTTGTTTTTAAGTCCTGTGGTTCTTTGGCTACTCGCTGGCTATTCAATGGAGAGATAAACCATATCACACCACGGCTAATGGAGACAAGGCACAGACCAATATTGCATATGATGTCAAGGCTGAAACTTGCTAACTACCTCATTTAGTTGTGCAGATATAATATATATACAATGTTAGTGTTAGCAGAGCATTGCTATCAGAGGCATGAGAAGTGTTGGTTTTCCATGAGCTGAATGCCAGTTTTATCCTGATGTTTCAGGTTGGTTGATGCTCCGCCCAATGCCAGCCATCCACCCACTCAATTATCCCACCCCAGTGGCTGCAAATGAGCCTTTCTGCCTGAAAAAACATATCGACCCGCAAACATGTCCAACACAATTCTATAGCGACAAAATGACACGGCAATTTAGAAACAATTTGTTATGCAGTTTAACAAATTGTCTCGTCCACTCATCCTTCCAGACAATCTTCGGCGGCCACATAACTCCGACAGATTAAGAGTAATCGCTCAGAACTTTTACTCTGAATGCTCATTGCCTCCCTTCACTTCACTACCGCCGGGCTTTTCTCCTGTCTGTTCATCCAGGCTCATCCTGTGAGTGTCTGTATCTGTTCAATCGGGGGAATTGGTTTTGATGCACATTGGTGTCTGGAGCTATTTTCCTGCTGTAATTACCGGATATGACAGGAGCACAGTTAATCAATACCAGGCAGAGGTACACACACACTGAATGAGGTACATATGGTAATATCAATACTTCCTACTCTTTCTTTCTTTCTTTCTTTCTTTCTTTCTTTCATCTTTGTTCATTTTGCTTGATTGCATGCTCACACACACACACACACACACACACACACACACACACACACACACACACACAGAATGTCATCACCATTAAAGTAAATGCCACAGCCAATTAATGGCAGCAACCTTTGGCCTATCAGTGGTGAGACCTAACTATTTCCTGCTCGCGCACGGCTCAGCCTTCCACACCGATGATTCACTCTCACTTTAACACAGCCTGCAGCTGCGATACCAAAAACAAAATTAGTCTCCCAGTTGCCAAGCCTGTGCTACCATACACCCCCCTCCACCCCCTGCCGGTTCCCACCAACTTTAAGACCCATGCCTCATTGCGAGTTATAACTACGGAGGACCTGTTGGGCGGCTCGAGATCAGAAACAACGATATGAGAAGGGTCATCTGCGATAATGTCAAAGCTGTTCAAGTTAAAAGCATATCGGGAGAGAGAGAGATGAGAGAGATGAGAGAGGGTGGCATGAGGTCGACGCTGAAAGATGAAGGGAGGAAAGCGCTGCAGTGGGACTCGTGATCTGTGACCACACCGTATTGACCCAGTCTGACAGCTCTATGAGTGTAAAGCCAGCATCGACTGCCCGGCTGCTCTGCATTTACGGGAGGCTGACGGCTCCATTGGTGATTGAATCAGCCGAGGCTTAGTCTGTCAGGATGTTCATGTGCTAATCCTGCATATGTGTGTGTGTGTGTGTGTGTGTGTGTGTGTGTGTGTGTGTGTGTGTTTTTGCATGCCTGCTCTAGTGGGTATAATAAAAACGTAATAAATGGTCTCTTTTGTCCAGGATGAAGTTATCTCAAGAAAGAAATAGAAGCTGAGCATCCATCCTCCATTCACTATTCAACCGTCCTCCCATTCAGATTCCCCTCAAATACGGGTCCATATAAACCCACGAGCCTGAGGAACTGGAACTGGAATGAGGTGAACATGCTAGACCAGATCAGAACACAGGCGATACCTCCATCCTCTCCTGGGTCATTAGCTATGAAAAGGACACGCCATTGACTTTTTAAGATGGAGCTGTAATGAGAGTACACTGCCGGAGACAGACCGCTAAAATGAATAGGCTTTTGTTAGAGAGCGGCCATGGGGTGATATGACTTTCCAGTGACTGCAGAAGTAAGGAGCATTCTCTCTAAGTACAATAATGTGGTCATTGATTGGTTGAAGGCTCAGGCTGAGGGGGGGAAAAAGCCCATTTCAGCCCTGAGTTGGAGGAGGCTGTAATGATGGGCAATAATCTGAGGCAGCTCCCACACAGAGAGTGGGCGGGGATCAGAAACGATTTCCCCCTGAATTACACAGGCAGTCATGTATTCAAAGAACTGGAGTATACATAGATACCTTTTCCTGGCTACAAGCAACGGGAACCACTGAAGAAATCTGGTTGTTATCCGTTTCTCTGCAAGCTGCCAGCCTGCATCTGCAATAAAACGAACAATGAAGAACTTTTAAATCCTGTTTCTAGCCAACACTTAAGGCAGGAAAGCATTCGACCTGAGATAATATTGACTGAAGCACTAGACAGATAATGGAGGCAGGTCTGTCAATCTGTGTGAGGGGCCACACTGAGAAATAAGAGTGAAGGGGCCAGACATTTGTTTTAGATTAGATTCAACTTTATTGTCGTTGCACAGAGTACAAGTACTGAGACAAACCAAATGCAGTTTTCTCACAGTTAGATGCGCGCACACACACACACACATATCACCCCACACACATGCACATGCAGCTCAGGTCAAAGGATAGAGCGCAGGCGCAGCCAGAGCGGCGCACCTGGAGCAGTTTGGGGGTTAAGTGCCTTGCTCAAGGGCACTTTGGCAGTGTTGGTGGGCACCGTAGCTGTGACACCAGTCATTTCCCAATCGCCAGCTCACAGCTGGAATACACCCTCCTGGTGGTTGCCGGGGATCGAACCAGTGGCCCTCGGGCGATGGGTCAGCCTGTCTAACTGCTAGGCCAACCTGCTGCCCACATTTAATTAAATTTAACATAAAATTTAATTTAACAAGCAAATGACTTGTGCTCTTAAATATAACAATAATAGCTGAAAGGGTGTTTACTTTACTAGATGAAGACAATAGATACAAAGTACCTATAATCACAGTCCTCAAAGACATAGTGGAAACAGTTCCCAGGTTACCACAAGAGTTGGCATGGCAACTAAAGTATGTGAAATAAAGGAACTAACTATGATTTATGGGAATTAACAGTGTGTTTGGACCGCATTGACCAATCAAATTGCTCAGATGAACCCTTTACATAATGTACAATTTAGCTAACAGCTAGCATCACATCACTGGCGGCGTGGTACTCTGTCATAGGCCTGTATCAATTGTTTCCTGACCTATTTGCTCCCGCCGGAGACCCAGCACTTTGCGTAAATGGATGCAAGTATGCAGGCACACTCGCCACATCAAGTGAAAATGGATTTGTAAAAAACTTTCAGAGGCGGGAGTCTAAGCCTCGGCAAGTCAGCAAGTCTGCTAACGTTCCCCTTTGAGCCTGCATCCCGCTCTTGGTTTGCCACTGACAAGCGGGGCAAGTTTTTTCTTTTGCATTTGCAGCTTTATTTTGAAGCCTTTCATCTGCTGCGTTTGTGATCATCTATTTCGCATCTTTGCAGTGTTGAAATTCTGCGGTGTGATACACAGAAAAGGCGAGTTGCAACAACCATGTTTCATCCTCAAGCTCGGTACCAGCTTTTTGCCTTGCTGACCATGAAACCGGTACAGGATCCTCCTCCCCCATGGGCCTTGAGTTTGACACGTCTGTCATGTCACGTATACAGAACATTTCCAGTTTGACAAAATAAAATGTTGTTTATATGCAGCAGAACAAAGGATTTTCCTATAGGCAGATGAAACAAACAACCAAGGATCTACTATCAATTACATTATCTCTCCTTTGCCTCATTCAAGCTCAGAATTTATTATCAAGATCATTCAACTGAACAAAGTTGTATGTTCATGACGTTACGTATCGTTAGCTCTGTGTGTGTTCAGCTCTTGCCGGCATGTCGGAAAGGAAGGAGAAGAGTGACTAGAGTGGAAGAGAGAGGAAGATTTGCAGTGAGCCCACTCTTTTCCAGTTGATCTCACCTTGCAACACACACACACACACACACACACACACACACACACACACACACACACACACACACACACACACACACACACACACACACACACACACACAAACACACAACAAACCCAAAGGTAGTGCAGAGGCAGCCCCACTGATTGGATGATCAAAGTTGGGATCTGACAGGAAAAAAAAAACAGTTGTCATGGAGACAGAGTACATATGTTGCGGTAATTGCGGAGAGAGGCACAATATCAACAGAAGTGCTAATCAGCCAGAGCTCAGTCGTCTCTGTTTATGTATGATGAGAAAGTGTGTCTGTCTGTGTGTGTGTGTGAGTGTGTGTGTGTGTGTGTGTGTGTGTGTGTGTGTGTGTGTGTGTGTGTGCGTCTGTCAGGCTCTTAGATACTCACGGGGTAGGGGAGACCGGGGATGGTGGTAACGCTTTTCAACGTCGCTGTCCATATCGCTGCAAATCTTTCAAAATGTGGTTTAAAGTTCTGTGTATTACAACTGAGTGGTTTCAACAAGGCAAATAGAAGAAATGGCGGATCACATGATTTCTAGCTTCCTCCTGATTGGAGGAATTGAAAGCGTAACAACTATCCCATGTTACGTCCAACCCCGGCTTCCCCCTATTTCACTAGCAATGGTACCCATCTCTCTTTAGTTAGTATCACTGTTATTAGTTGTTGTTTACAGTTTGGCCAAAGATGTAAAAACAAACTAGATCATTACAAACAAAACAAAAAAATAGACAGAAACTAGATTTGATTCTGCAGATCAGAGTGCTGCAGATGAGTTTATGTTCACCAATGCTTGCAAGCAGGGCACTATTACTGAATGCTGTCTGTTCAAAACACAGCAGCAGTAAAAAAAATAAAATAAAGAAAAAGTAATGCAATAAAAGAGCACAGTAAAACCAGTTGAATCTGTAGAGCAGACTGACAGTAGAACGACTCAATTTCAGGAGGCTTCAAGCTCTGCGAGTAACTTCAACCATGTGGAACCGCAGTAAGCCATCACTGTCTGGAGGACCTTTCTGAAGGTCTGGGTCCTGGCGGAGTTGAAAAACTTTCTGGAAATCCTTGAAGCAACTCATGGGGAGAGAAAAAAAAACACTCCCTCTCTACTCCTAGCTGCAATTTCTCAATAGCCGGCGGCAGTCTAAGCCCTCTCGAATCAAACCGAATGAAAGATTAAAGCACACCACGGTGATTTTCCAGCTCTCCAATCACTGTATGCAAGTGCAAGTGTGTGTGTGTGTGTGTGTGTGTGTGTGTGTGTGTGTGTATTTTTCAGGTGCATCTGCTCTGCCAAAAGGGTTACTGTACCAACCCACCCCCCCGGCAAGTGTAACTTTAAGTGCCTTACTTACTTGTGGAGGTCCGTCATTCCATAAGCAGGCTTAAAGGCTTCTGGACTTACAGCAGTAGTGGCACTAGCTGCAGCACCAGGAAGTAAAGTACAAATAATGAGCTTTAAGAGGGGCGACATAAGATACGCTTCGTCTATTCCGTCCCTCAACCCCTTGGAGTTTTGGAGGTGGTCATGAATCAATTCTCTAAACGTTCTTTTCTTCTTCATCATAAGGGAAAGAAATTATGAAATGCAGGAGACGCCCCCAATACAGCGAAGCATTTTGGAGGCTGAGCTGATATCCTCTATTTTCTCCTCACTCTCATCTCCCTCTTTCTCAAAATCCTTAGACATAAAGTGTATTCCCAAGAGCTCCCGAGATTTTATTCACCCTCATCCATCTGTCTTGCCCTGAAAAAATCCCCCCCAAAAAACAATTCTCCTCTCACAGAGATGCTAGTTTGCAATAACCCCCCCATATTCGAGAAGATGTGAACATAGATTTAAACCTCCGGCGTCACAGGCAATTGATTTGGCGATGAACTCTCATGATGTTGCGAGTGTTCACGGTTATTTACCGAGATCATACATGCAAAAAGATATTTTTTCTTGATGTGTTCACAGTGCGTGGGAAAACCTAATGCCAAAGATGTCGTTGTTTGACAGGTAGACTAATCCAGCAAAGTGCACGGGTCTGTACTAAACCCATCAGCGGATGAACAGAGGACCTAGATCATCTCATTACATTGGCTATCTCATTTTAAACCACAAACACACACACACACACACACACACACACACACACACACACACACACACACACACACACACGCGCGCTTCAGCCACTGCCATTTATCTCAATACAGTATTTACTTCCACCATATTTATCCTATTAGTGGAGACAGGCCTGCTGCAGGTGCTGCCCGTGCACTGATACTCCCCGCACCCGAGACATCCATCTCCATCTGCCCGGCTTTGCACTGAGCTGCGGCCCGAGACTGATGAAGACGGAACGGGGGGGAGGAAGCGAGCGAGGACGGCCACGCCCGGGCAAAACACGGACATTAAAACGTGAGACAAACGAGGAGAGAAGAACAGGAAAGGGGCCTCGCTGCTGACGTGAGGGATGTAGATGGAACAAGGGCGGCTACCCACAATTCCTTTTTTTTGCTGTCCAGACGGCGCGCCACGATCACGGACGTTCGTGGGCAGACGGGGCCGCGAACCTGGAGATGGATAGATCTGTGATGGATAGATCTGTGATGATAGATCTGTGATGGATAGATCTGTGATGATAGATCTGTGATGGATAGATCTGTGATGATAGATCTGTGATGGATAGATCTGTGATGGATAGATCTGTGATGGATAGATCTGTGATGATAGATCTGTGATGATAGATCTGTGATGATAGATCTGTGATGGATAGATCTGTGATGGATAGATCTGTGATGATAGATCTGTGATGATAGATCTGTGATGGATAGATCTGTGATGATAGATCTGTGATGGATAGATCTGTGCGATTGTGGAGGATGATGATGGAGTCGCCCCGCGGAGAGGCCTCATCATCATCGGATATTTGCCCGCCTGGTCCGGGTGAGCTTATCACCGCTCCATTACGACGCACGTACACACTAACACACGCAGCAATCACTGTCACGCACCTCGGCGGAAGGAACTCCACACCTCTCTCTCTCTCCCCCCTCCTCTCCTCCCCCCCTCTCTCTCTCCCCCTCGCCCCCATCGCTCGTCCTGCAAACGGAAAAGATGATTTGGATGTTAATTGCAGCAAACATGCAGGAAGCAGCTTCCTCTTCCCTCTCAGGTGACAACTCTCTCTCTCTCTCTCTCTCTCTCTCTCTCTCTCGTCTCTCCCACCCTCCTCTTCATCACCCGGCACTCTTGGTCCACCATCTAGTCCGTCTTGATACAGTCAGGTCTTTGGGTGGGGGTTAGGAGTCGCCGAACCTCCAGGAGGGGAAACTGTGTCAGTATCAGCCCGGAGGCGAGCTCAACTCACGGCGAATTAAATCAAGAGCGGAGCATGACGGGGGAATTTTGAGGAGCTTGATGATGCGGTTGATGTGACGCCCCGCGGGTGGGCTACAACCTCCTGCCACATATGGCGCTTAGAGGTACATAAGACAATAAGATACAATTTGATACGTGGGTTAGAAATACTATGATGCATTTACACAAGCAAAAAGGAGGCAAATCAGGTAATAGATCCACCTGGCGTCTGTTTTTAATGCCACATCAGTATGTTATATTGCGTCTCCCAATCTTGAGACCGGTCTGATTCTCGAGGTCTGATGATCCCCTTGACTTCCATTTCACCGACAAACCCGACAACTCCGCTGCCAAGAGTGTCCTTTAATAAGAAAACGTCCTACTTTCAGGTTTGGCCTTATCTCTCCTGACCTTCACGCAATATGAAAAGCGGTGCCCTCTGTAAAGGTTTTGGTTGAAATATCTACAGGCAATATAGGCTTCATGTGTAGAGACAAAAAAGGGGCTTCAGAAGAATCTCACCAACTCGGGATTTGTGGCTGCGTGAACTTCAGGGCCTCCACGTGTCTCGAGCTTCAGAAAGGAGATGTGTGAGAGAGAGAGAGAGAGAGAGAGAGAGAGAGAGAGAGAAACAGAGAGAGAGAGAGAGAGAGAGAACTTTTCAGTATGCTGTTGCAGGCAGCAGCTTGTGTTGCAGAAGGCCATAGTTGTTGCACGGTTGTGACCATTTTGTGTGCAATGCTATTAGTCTTGGTTATGTTTGAGTGACAATTGTTTGTTGTATTTTTTTTTTCTTGCTTGTTTGATTGTTTTTCTTATTGTTTATATTCTACTTTTATGTTTATATCCTTTCCTTTCCTGCTGTATTCTATTACTATTTATTACTGTCTTATCGTATCTCATCTCATCTTATTGTATTGAATGTGGAGCTTGTGGGTAGGAGGAGGTGGGGGGGTGTCATCACTGGCCCACTCCAATTGGCCACGCTAAATGCTAAAGTCTGGACAATGTGCTAAATGCCAGCAACCAGAGGCCTGAAGAGAAAAAAATGATAAACAAATACACAAGTTGAGCGTGCAGAAGCCATCACAATACTGGAAAGGATTTTTCACAGGATTTTTTATCATCCTAACAGGTCTGCGTCTCGTTCTTTTCCCCGCCACTCTTGGAATATTTTTAGAATACGTGTCTCTCTCCGCACCAATTATCTCCCTCTGGTTTTCATAGACTAACCCAGAGCTGGCACCACATTTACATTATCAGCAGACAACAAATTTGTGGTTGCAAATGAATGGAAATGGACCATAAGATATGGTGCCGATAACGTGCAGTATCCCACAGGGGATTCATTTGTTCCTGGTCTCCATCAGTGCCCTGGACGCCGTATCCTCATCGGTTAAGGCTCATCGTTGCTTCCTGTTCTTTTTGCTGATATCAATTTCTCTTCATACAAAAAAAACCCTGCTGAAACCAAATGGTCCAAATGGTCCCCTTTAATGATATTATTTAGGCTTCTGCGTTCGCTACCTATCTACCTAAATGTCTATACTTGACAAAACAACAGAATTCTCTTGCATTTTTGCCTGTACTTGGCAGACTCACGATTTTACTCACTGTTACTTTCTCCAAAAGACATTCTGGATGGATACATGGTTGCCAGTGCAGCCACAGCTTTCAGCCAGTGGAGACTGCCAAGGCTGTTGGATGAACTAAAATGCATTGACATGTTCCCTCCGCAATAAATCAGAGAGAATGTTTTTCTCTCTCCCTCCCTTCTCTCTTTTCTCTCATTATATTAACAATATCTGTTCATTTAATGCTCTAATATCCTCATATTGGGGTTTGTTACAAGTTGGAAGTAGGAAGTAGGTGAATGAACTCACCTAGTCACCCGTTCACGCTTCATTTAGGACTTTCAAATGATAGCAAACAACCAACATGCTTGGTTGTAAAATTGTCATGTGGAGCAGGAGTCAGTCTTGCAGCTTTCACCTGCAGAGCATCCATAACAAGTCCAACAATTGGCAGTGCCTTCCTAAAATCGCTGCACCCCAGATACACCACATTTGCTTCCGAATGGCCGAAGCAAGAAAATACTGACATTGACCGTCGCGGCTTTTACCAGCTGTACCAGGGAACGTCCTCGCAACTCACGTCACGTCACGAGAAAGCAGTGATGGCTCAGTGTCAGTATGTGCGAGCTTGAAGGTGGACCAGAAGTGATCCGTGGGGTGATGATTAAAAGGTTTAGTGTATATGAAGTAAATAAACAATAACACATGTCAGGAGATAAGAGCTCAAGAACCCAGCATGAGCATTTCATAAACATCTGTCTTGACTCGGTGATGCAAGGTTCAGTATTTGGGGTGAAACGCCGGGTGTGGAGGAATCCAGCCAGCTCAACAGCCACAATCATTTTGTCGGTCACAAACACACAGGTCTTTTTTTATCTTTTATCTTTAGCTATCTTCCACTCCTCAGCAGCCCTTCTGCCACGTGGGCTCCAGCGTGGCTCTCTTGCGTCATCCTTGAAACATCCTTTATAACTTTTTTCTATTATATTTTGTACTTTTTCTATTATATCTCTTGTGTTTTTCAAATTATGTCTGTTAATATTTGTCCTTCCCGCGACCCTGAACAGGATAAGTGGTGATAGATAATGAATGAATGAATGAATATTTGTCCTTAGCATTAGCGTAAGGTGTCGGAGAGACATAAGAATTTCATTGGCAACTTTTGCTTTCTTGTGAATGTTGTGCATATGACAATAAAAAAAAACCTTGAACCTTGAACCTTGTTGTGGATAGCTTGTATTTGCCATCCATCAGTGATGCCATGTGTGGCGATAGTGATGATCGCAACTCTTTCAGCTGTTTTGAGGAAGTCCTCTACTACCTTTCTTCATCTGCGCGATGGAACATGGCAACGCAGTTCAGCGATTGTTAACAATGACGTGAAATCCCCCTCGTTCTCTACCACATTGTCATCGAAATATCACAACGCTGCAAGTCATCGTGCGCTTTCAATTATCGAGTGTGTGGGTTTGATAGATAGGGTGGGCCATCTTAAACCTATTGAAAACACTCTCCAGTTTTGGGTTTGGGCAACACTTTTTATCCCTTACAAAAAAGTCACATGTGATAGTCACAAGTCACATGTGAATTTGACATTTCCACATGGTATTTGGGGTGTGTTACATGTGATTGTCCCTATTCACATGTGAAAAAATGTTTACACATGTGAAAATGAAGTCTGTGTCACAAAACCACGTGAATTCATACACATTTTCACAGTGATTGGCTTTATTCACATGTGAAAAACACGTGTGTCCAAAAACCACATGTGGGAACACTCATGTTGTTTTCCACATGTCATTTCCACATGTGACTTTTTTGTAAGGGATATCAGTGGCCAATATGATGTACATTAGTGCATCATGATGGGTGGGTGGCTGAATTAGAGATAAACAGGCCCATTTTCTCTGTCTGTCTGTGCAGGTTAGCTAACCTTTTCAGTTGCGGATGAACAGGACATAAGTGCGTCGGAGGACAGCCTCTGTTGTGCATACGAAGAAGCATCCTTTGCCAGAAAAGATAGAAATTCTTATCCAGCTACCAGGTGGGCTTACATTGGAGTGAGACAGGAGAATACCTGGAGTCTGATTGGTCGCTAGGACCTGGGAAGCTCCTGGATACAACAGGCGATTGAATCCAGGCTGCGGAGGTGGCTGCTCTCAGGTCTCATCCTGAGGCAGGGTCAGCGCCTCATGAGACAAGGCATCATCATAAACCTGAGTCATCTAAGGAGGGAGGATGCTGATTTTCTCTTCCCAGAACCCGGGGAAATTCAGTAAGGTCTCATATGCAGCCTGTGTCATGGGTCGTAGGGTATTGAAAGAACATCGGTGAGCATCCTTGACAGGAGATACTGGGTGAAGGAAGCTCTGCCGGGTGCAGGTAGAGGCGGCTGTATAAGCTAGGAGAGGATAATGCGCGGGGCGACAAATTGCTTTCCGGATTTGATTGTTATGACTCGTTACATGAAAGAAAATGAAAAGCGAAGGTCTTTTGTACACGCTGGAGGACAGGGCTGCAACAAAGACCTGAAGAAGGTCGCGAATGGCAACCTCAGCATGAAAGGAAGTTGTGTTCAATTAAATTAACATTGGGTTTAAGTGAAGCTCTCAGAGGGATGTGTGAGTGTATGTGTGGTGTGTGTGTGTGTGTGTGTCTCTGTGTGTGTGTGTTTTCATGTAACATTTCAACATGCTATTAATTTTCCTCACGCAATTTCTATAAGGTGTAACTGCTTATTTCCAATGTGCCACATCCATAACGCCAGAATGTCAAATCCATAAAACATTTCCTCAATTATGTTTTCCTGAAAATACAATCATTTTCATAAATTAGACTTTATATTCAGCCAAGCTTCCTTTGAGCAAAAAAAAAAATGTCCGCCTACTGTTTTTTACTGTTTTTTTTAACCGGTCAAGTAAGTGCTGTCGATTCTCATGTCGAGTAGAGTTATTAGTCGAGTTCGTTTTTCATTTCTATAAATATTTAAAAATGTAATGAATGTAACTGCAATTATATGAACTTCTGAATCATATTCATTATGCAGTTTCATCTGCAGAGATCTACAGAGCCCCCAGAGTTATTGACAGCCTTTGTGAAGATGATCCAAAAAGGCTGTAAAAAGTAAACAACACGAGTAATGAGCCGTAGCTGTGTGCTGAAGATTCAAACAACTACTGTTTTACTCCGCTGCAACTTCAAAAGCCTTTATTGTGAAAAGATGGCTGATGTGATTATTGGCACCCTTAGCGACTTAAAGGGGAATTCCGGTATTTTTATTTGTACAAATTTGGTTTTTTTTATACCGCAAAATAGGTACAAAAAGTTTTGGAATTGCTCCAGTAGATCGCTTCAGTCGGCAGTCGCAAAACGGGCTGCTATGGCTGCGATGTAATCCGCAGGGGCAAAGCACGTCCACTAAAAGTGCTTGTTTTTGCCACTGAGGTTTAAAAATACCAGAATTCCCCATTAAACTTCCAATTTGCTCATACAGACTTGCCACTTGACTTGTCCGTGCCCTGCGGCAACGCCCACAGGTTCAGGGTTGCTGCAAACAAGTTAACGAATGCATAAAATAAATTACCTGCAGTGGATTTGATTGGTGGGGGGAGGGGCCGCAAGGACGTGGACTGTACCCAGATTGGTATAATGGTCGCCGGGCAGACTTGAGGGACCGGTGAGTGATTGGACAGTGGCTCTCGGAGCTTCTCTCCTGCGTTAATGCAATTTAATTTGAGGTTTCTAAGTCTAGAGCCCGGTGAAGACACGTGAACGTTGAGCAGTCAGTATTCAAAACGTGAATGGCCGTTAAGGGCCTCCTTCACGAGACGACCCCCACAGCTCTGTGCGTAATTCAATTCAGCTTTGCAGGTTGTTGTGCAGCAAAGGACCTTCGACAGTCTAGGTCTTTAGTTACGGATGCACAGAGGTGAAGACTGGCATTATCACTGTGCTGAAAAATGCTTGTGTTGCTGTCTGCCACCAACACGGCGGGGGATCAATAACTGTCTGTGAAGCCAGTCGGCTATAAAAACAGCCTTGGTGAGATAAACACCACCGCAGTTTCACGTCACAGCGGACTCATTTTATTTCATTGATGGTGATATGCCTCAACTTGCCTCTTCTACTTTTACTTCAGTTAGCGATTTCCTATATTACCCAGAATGCCTTTCAACAACGCGCGTGAATTTGTTTCATTTTCGGAGTTCAGTTAGCTTGGTATTGGATGTTCAGTTGCTATCAGTTGCTTGTTTATCCACCTTTCAATAACTTGTAAAGCAAATAAGTAAAAGCACATTAATGGATATATTGGTGGTTACTGGAATTTACAACCACTGGTGTCAATATTAGATTTTTTTATGGGACCTCCAGTTGAAATTTGAATGTGTGGTTATACATATGAAAAAGCTTTTCTTAAGTGTTCTCACTTTTACTTGTTTGTTTTACAGATTTTAACGGTGGAAAAGTGAATATCCGCCCAATATCCAAGACCAAGCTAACTTCACTTTACATGAAGTTGGAGAGAGAAATAGCAACGACTGTTGAGGCTGCTGTCAGCGGGGAAATCGCTCTTCTACAATTAATTTCTTCCTGTGTGATTGTTATTATTATTCCGTATTAAGGTTGTTTTTTTATGATGATGTAGGGTGGGTTTTTCCTGAACTGTCATTTGAGTTAAGTGGGCACCTCCCTTCACTGATGTTTCATTTTAATAAGGCCCACAGCTGTTCCAGAAGGGCTCAACAGGAAGCGCTGGCATATCCCAAACAACCCTCTACGAAGGAAACAGACCGCTGAGTATCGGACCACGATGTCAGGTCAGGTCTTGGGCCGGTGCTGCTGACTCTCTCTGATGGGACTGTAAGTAATTGGCTTATACCTGCTTCCATCTCACCGTTTCCCATTTCCTAGCCTCTTCTGGCTGCAGGCACCTGTGGCTTCTTCATAATAGCAATTCTTTCCTGACTCGTTCACCTTCACATAGAAAACCAATTTGATGCATAAGGGGTTCTCTATCCTGTGAGGTAAAGAATTTGTTTCTGTTCATTTATTCTCAGTTGCTGCCGCGGACCTGAACGCTTGGTTATGCTTCCATGTGTATTGACTAACTTTGCATCGTGACAGGATATGTCCAGGTACCTCTAGGTCTGATGACTTCTATGAAAGGGGGTAATTGAAGTGAGATGATCCAATCAATGAGATGACATTGAGGTGTGGGTTGGAGGTGTCCTGTCATATTTG
Source organism: Hoplostethus mediterraneus (assembly GCA_034670385.1). Classification (NCBI taxonomy): domain Eukaryota; kingdom Metazoa; phylum Chordata; class Actinopteri; order Trachichthyiformes; family Trachichthyidae; genus Hoplostethus; species Hoplostethus mediterraneus. The sequence goes on from JAXDDW010000066.1 coordinate 1,647,033, forward strand.
GTTACCAACAGAGTCTGCTCTCCGAAACGTGTTGAAGTGGAATATGCCCCTGGGGGCCAGTGTCACCCGTGTCAAATTTCCAAACCTGCTTCGCTCTTATCAAAGCCTTTTTTATTCTCATTTACCTTTTTGGGGTTTTTTTTCCTTTTGCCATTTGAGGTCAGCTTTTTATTCCCCAGCCGTTTACACCTCCATTAGCTGATCACAAGTTTTTCTTAGATATTAGAAAGTTTTGACCTACCAATACTTTATATTCCTGAAACACTTTTCCAACTGTTCTGTTGGTACTTCAGGACCCTTTTTGCAGTGAGTTTATGCAGACTAAATATCAGGGAATGAGCAGCCGGGCCTAAAAATAAAACATTGTTTTCAGGTGGAAATGTGTGTACTGTGTAGTATGTGCATCTTCTCTAACCTCAATTTTTCCAATTCCCTTTTATGCCTGGCTTATTTTCGGAACTTTCTTTTTTTCTAGTTGCCTCCCCCGCTTATACTAATACAAAAAAAAACAACAACAACTCTTTTCTTGCTTCTCTGATGTTTTTGTATTTCTTTTTCCCATTTCCCAGATTCAGTCCTTTTGTTTGCCTTCGTTTCTTTCCCTTTGCCTCTCCCACCTCCCAACCCTGCCCGTCTAAGTGACTCATAAATGGATAGTAATGCGTAGAGGAAGAGCCGTAATATTGCGGAGCACAAATGACAGTCCGGGTAATTGAGCATAACTTGCGCTTCCACAAACAAATGATAAGACGCAGAGGCGCACACACACACACACACACACGCACACACACGCACGCAAACACACATACACTCAGGGAGCAAGGGACGGAAAGGAAGCGTGGGAGACGTGGGTAATTGAGCATCGCTGTCCCCTCTCGGTCGTCATAGAAACCCTATCTCGCAGGGGGGGGGATTATGGTGTTTCAGAAAAGCTCAGAAGTTTCAACAGCTCGTTGCATGGAAGGTCATTAGACGCCGCGGTCGAGAAGTTGGGTGTCAGGGGCCGAAAATAGAGCGTCCTCCGGATAAAAGGATGTGGTTAATAACTCCACGGCTGGAATATGCACATTTAGCAAAACACAGGATCTGATGCAACTGTCCCTGGTGACATCACACCACACTGACGCTGGCACATCTCACCTTAACAAAATCTCCCCAGCTTTGAAATGCACCTCGGTAATACTTCCGGTGTCCCTTCACCTTTTCCTGTCAGAGCCACCGGTTGTTCTTATATCCGCTAACCTGCAAGTCCTATACACCTCAGATCCCCCTAACTCCCCCCTAACTCCCCTCTAACTCCCCCCTAGATCTGTCTTGTCGCCACCCACGCTTCCACAAGCGCACACACGCCCCGGCTTTACGGGACCTACGCTGCTCAGCCTCGGTAGTTAATTAGTTCATCTAAGCTTCTTACGTTCAGATGTCTCCCCGTGGCCCGAGGGAGCTCCGGAGTAAACACACATTTTTGATCCATGGATTTGTTTCATGAAAGTACCAGGTTGGGTTTCAGTCTCTCTCTCTCTCTCTCTCTCTCTACGTGGAATCCGTCAGAGGTCATGTGGGGTCTTGACCTTGACGTTTTTTGAAGGTGACATAGGTTATACAAATATTGAATCTAATTCTACATACCAACATATTCCTCCATTCTTTCTAACGAAGCTTCTTCCTCTCCTACACTTTTTTTTCCTTCAGTTTAGCTTAGTCATTAGATTCATGATATAGATGATCAAAATGGATTTCCAATAACCAGAATTATGATTTAAACAATGATAAAAAACAACACTTCCACCCTGTTACCTCAAAATAATTTGGTTGAACACTTAATAAACAGTTGATTTCTGGTTTATTATTATTATTTATTATTAAAATATTGCATTACGAAATAGCCTAATCGTATTTTATTATATTTTATTTTGAAAGCAAGCCGACCAAAATATAAATCAGCATTGTGGTTATTTGAAATCCATTGTGATAACCTATATCCTGCTGGTATGCTGGTAACAACATCCCAGTTGATTCATGTGAATGGCCTGGCTGTCTGATTACAGTGATGCGTAACAGGCAAGACCTCAACGTCTACGTATCATCCCGTTGGTTTTTGGCCTCACCTTGTCTACGTTGAGCCACACACACACACACATCCATCCAACCCTCTCTGTTTCTGCCGGCTCGGGTCTCTCGCATCAAGTTTCGACGGGGACAAATTTCAGCCCCGTGCAGAGTTTGGCATTTGAATCCACTCAGCCAAGCCTTGAATCTCACTCTCGCTCAGCAGCTCACTTTTGTCCAGTTTGTGGCGCCTCATAGATTTCGTTTTTTTTTAAATTTTTATTTAGAGGTCAATTTCCTCCCATTCCACTACTCCCTGGCATCACTCCACATGTTTGTTTTTTCCCCTTTGGCTTCACAGAGAATGTTGGAAGTGACTTTTTTCCACGGCCTTTCACCACCTGCCACTCTGAGAAACTCTGAAATCTGAAAGCTTTAGCTCCGTTTGCAGAACAGCGCCTTCCTCCTGTGCACACTGTATGCCATGTACAGGCCAGGAGAGGCTGCCAGTCTTGCAGGCACGATGTCAATGTCTTGAAAGTAATGTTCTAGTGATGGATTGATGTTAAAATGCTACATATAGCAACTTTAAGAGCGCTAAGACATTGTGGGATTTCAAGCCACGCAAGAAATCATTCTCTTGAGCTCATGTAACTCAAACCACCTCAGGTCACAGTGCATCTGGGACATCTCGGCATCTACCATCTCCCCCATTCTGCAGAGCCTGTTCACACACAGCAGACTGGATCTACAGTAAAAAAGGGTGGAGAGGGTAAATGATGTGAGCATGGTAATATACCAAGACCACACTTTATCACCATATAGCGTATTCGTTCATCCATTCATCTGTGTGTGTGTGTGTTAGATATATACTGTATGTGTGTTAGAGAGTAAGCAGGTTCTATTCATCTTCATATGCCATCCAACCATGTAACTTCATGCATGAATGAACACAATATTCTCATTATTAACATGGAAACAAACTACACACGCTGCAAACAGGAACTGCAATCAGTGCCCGCTGTTTACATGCATCAGTGTGGCGGTCTACGTTGTTAATGATTGCCAGTCACGGCATCTCCTTTCCCTCCACAACTCTTACTGGCTTTTATTAAGACTGTCAATGACTCAACGGCTCTTCTTCAATTTCTCCATTAAAAATGTTAACTTATCGTATATTATTTCCCTGCGTACAGAATAGTCACATGCACAGCAAGCAAAAAAAAAAGCAGTAGAAGACTTTCATTCATTTTCTTTACCCCGCTTATTCCTATTCGGGGTCACCGGGGGGACTGGAAGCCTATCCCAGCATGCATTGGACAGGAGGAAAAAAAATGTCACCGGTCCATCACAGACAATCAAACAGACAATTCTTCCTCTACGCTTGCTTATCAGCGACACGCCGAGTTAGCCTGGAAAAGGCGCTGTGACCAAGGAAATGACATCCTCAGCAAATTATATTATCAGCAAATGTTTATTTTATTATTTAAACACAAAGCACACAGAGAGCGCAAACCTCCGGCAACAATTCTCCAACTTGCTGCTACACCAAACATGTCATTCCGATCGCTGACATTTTAAGTTAAAATTGATGTATTGGAAACTTTAAGGATATCCGTTCATACATTTGAGATATCCTGCTGATAGAAAAGAGCAAAAACATAACCTCCTTGACAAAAAAATACCCCCAAATTCAGCATGTACTTTAAAATGAGCCTTTTTCTATTTTACAATGCCGTATCAGCTCCACATCAACCTGTGAGCTTTAGCATCTTGTGTACAGCAATAACTGAAAGGTCATGTTTGTAACCAGCGCCCTCTGCTGGTGGAGGCTGAATGGTGACACACAGCTTGTAAATCAACAGGTTGAAGTGACAGTCTACGTCGTAGACGTCTATACTCATGCGCCCTCATTCCAACAAGGAGAACTTATTCCTCGTACATAATAGTAAACATGTATTAACCACACATTTGATCTTTCCCCAGGTGTCAGCATTTACTTCCTTTTGCCCTGAAGCTCATCTATGGGAAGAGTGTGCAGAATAATCAACGACATCCATGGCAGACAAAACAGGAGTTCAGGAGTTTATTGGTTCAATAAGAGGAGTAACTGGAACCAGTGTAACATTGTACAGTACATGTGTCAATGTAAACTGCAGCTGAATGGAAATGTTTGAGAGAAATTGTGTCCCACACTACATTTGATCCTTCTGTAAGCAAAAACAAAACAGGAAATGTAAAGCAAAGACTGATGAGGTTAGCAGGTATATCAAGTACTGACTGAACAAGTCAAAGTAAAATCAGACAGAGAGTCATAACTTAAGACCAGGAAGTACACAGAAGCCAAAATGCTCCATGAGGAGTACTCTTCCTGGAGAACCTGGAGATTAACATCCCTGTCTGATCCTTCTTCGCCTTATTCTAAAAAGGTAGCAGGAATATTTCAAAGAGAAGGTAACATTTTGTAGACAAACAGATGTATGACATGTCTATAATAATACAGGTGTGGATAAGTTAGTGGGGTAGCTCGTGGGGCACCAGTTGGTAGTGGGAGCCACATGATGGGCAGCGCTGGGGCTCGCCCTGGTGAAGCCAGAACCACACCACGGCTGTGTTGTCTTCCTCACCTGAAGGGAGGAAACAGGCCAAGGTGAGAGATGGAAACACAAAGCAGCACAAACATTCATCTCTTACGTATACTGCTTCTTCTGAGAGTACGTCACTGGATCATTGCGATATTGTCCATATTCAGAGAAAAATGCTTAGAAATGCCGAACACCTGAAGTTACATTCAGAAACCACAAAAAAAAAAACCACCTGCAGCTTTTCCAATTTCCTCTGTTCTGGCTGACAGTCACGCTGATCCGGTGACTCTTTTTGCAAACCAACTTTGATGATGACTCATTCATGTAACCTTGACTGAATGGCTTGAAAGAATGACTGCGTTTCCTGCCTATCCAGTCAATTCAAATGTAGACGGCTCGACGGGGATCGTCTGACTATAATAGACCCCTTAGCTAATGAGGCAGGCTACTGCATACAAGCACATCATTTGTAGTTAAGTTCAAGTATTGTGGCATATTCCTTACTTTGGCTGCTGAATATACTAAAAGCGCTTTTTCAAAATGAAGCTGAAGGCTTATTTAATTCACTGGGAACTTTTGAGCTGTGGCTCACGGCATGGCGGGTAGGCACACATGCCACTCACTCTGCATAGATTATATGATGAAATGGAAATTACGATGACAGATAATTGGAGGTCAATTTCCTCTCTTGCTTTCTGCTGCATGTTTTTTTCCCCTCTCATGCTAATCTAGAATATGTTCCTAGAGGTTTTCAGTCTCTGTGGCAACATTGTTTTCCCCCCTTACTATCATCCTCTGCTTCCTCTTGTAACAGATACAAGTGCAGAATGATCCACACACACATTATCAAAACATAATCTTGCGCTCTCTGTGAAGTTCACTTTTTCCACCATCAATTTAGATGCAGATCCCTGAACCCAGGCTTAAAAATAGCCCTAACATCCTATGTATGCACTTAACTTGGATATCATTTTAAACACTAAATGAGGTGTACCATGTAATGACTCATTGTTGTGGAGATGCGCACTGAGGTGTAAACATAGTGTCTATTTGCACTACTGAAAACATCTGGCTTGAGACCTCTACCAAGACGTTTCTGTGGTGTTAACAGGCCGAGTCTACATATTATTGTGTAGATTCATAAACAGGTAACATACAGACGCATCCAACGATCCTCTTGTTGGTGATGGAGGGTACAAGATGGGGATCAGCCTTGGAACCAGCATACTCCTTTGGTTTCAACATGCTGTAGGGATCCTAATGCAGAAAGAAGGATTTGGTGAGATGTAGGTTTTGTGTCGACTACCCAGAAGATGGGTACAAGATCAAAATCACTGCAGAATCATGCACAGATCCCTTCAGGAGGGTAGAAACATCACCTAATGGAAAGGCTAGAGAACCTTTCGGCTGACCTAAAAGGTCTTTGTAATTCCTGCCATTCACCCAGGCCAATTATCCAGTAACCTCCATGTTTGCTTGACATCGTTATAGCGACCAATTTCTGTGAGGAAGGACACACTGTGGTGGACAACAAGTATGACCATATGTACAGCTATATATAAGCAGCTGTTATAACTCCAAGAAAGGTCAAGACATCGGGAAGGAAAGTCATCATTTCGGCCTTTGGTTGTATTCACTCACTTACATAAATGTTTGATTAGGCAACTGTAGCTTCTACTGATCTTTGTGACAACACAATTTTTCTCCATCCTTGGGAGGTCCACAGGGGATGAATTCCAGTGACAAAGCCTTGCAGTCCTCTCCATATTTACAACTACTTGCCATTCATTCAGTCAAAGCCTACACCATTGCAGCCCAAACTATTAATCAAAAACAGGGTGAAATGCAAGAGGTACTCCTAATTATTGGGGGAATCCATTGCCCTCAATTTTTATTTTTTTTAATTTCATGGGCCTTTTAAGAGCATTTCTGACGCTAAACTGCACAAACATGTTTCGTCTTATCCTGTATTGCATGATTACTCCTATGTCATCTATGGACAATATTAATAAAGTAAGGAATTGTAACAATGCATAAACAGAATGAAGGATATATGCTGAGGACAAATTACACTCCATGCATCAAGTCTGTGTATTTGTGCTAACAGCTCACCCCCATATAAAGACAAAGAAAAAAACCCTGCTGCCTAAATGAATAACGGCTGATGCTGAATAAAAGGTCAAATTCAGATTCACGGCAACATTCTCTCTCCAACAATTCATTCAAAAGCCTCAGGCATTGCTTAATAGAATATGGAATGGATATGGAATCTTTGTTAGTAGTTACTAAAAAATCTTAAATAAAAAGTTAATTGTTCAAGTTACTTAACAATTATTTATTATTGTTACATCTGACTAAATGACCCCCAAGCGCACCATTTAATAACAGAGCCAAAAAAAAACGCCAATTATAAACGCAGAATAACTATTAACTCACCGATCCCTCCTTCATGGCCTTCATGATGACCTTCTCCAATCCGGTGGCTTGCTCTTCATCAGTGGGAATCCCTGTCAATTTTACAAGCGATAAAATGATCCGAGACAGTGGCAAGGGCAACAAATGAGAAGTCAGGTTGAGCAACCTAGCATTGTCGTTGTGTTAGCCTGCTAATTCAACTGACCTACTCAGCAGATAAGCTAATTACAAAGTATACTGTATATTTATCAGCCAATTCATTAAAAAGGTGAAAAATTAGTGTTATGATAAACGTGTCAGATTATGTTGACTTCCACAGTTAAACTTAACGTCATTAGCACTATTCTGCAGCTAATGATAAGTATCGGATTCTACATAGCGACCTAGCGTGTTAGCTTAGCCAGGGTTATCCTGCTAACAGTAGCTAGATAACCATCAACTTCGCCGACTCACAAATTGTATGGTAGATTTATCAATTGTGGTATATTCAGCAGAATGAGCTTTACAATAGGAATTTAAAAAGACAGTGTCAAACAGTCAACCTGAAAGTGAGATGACGTTAACTTGCTTAGCCTGGAGTCCTCTCGGTCCAAGTGATGTGTGAGTTATAATCGTACATCGTTTCACTTAATATCGATGATTTATGCATGAATCAAGTTTATTATTATAGATATTGAATCTGTCTCACAAAAAGTAACCGGATTTAGCTTAAGAAACTCAGTTCACCAAAAAGTTTAGTGAATTCTCAACCCGCTGTGCCGACAGGAAGTAACGTTAAGGACAGCAATAAAATACCTTTGAACAAAATGTTTTTTTTACATTTTTCAGCAAAAGTGTCTAAAACCATTCAAAGAAGGTACCGTTGATTTTTAAATTATTTTTCGACCGCAAATTTCGACCGCAAATTCACGTTTGACCTCCCTAGCAATAGGCTACAGCTAGCTAACGTGTGGAAATCTGTCGCTTGTCCTGCCTTGACAAAACCCTTAAATTAGAACATATTTCTCTCGTCTTTGTATTTTTGTTTCTCGGAGTTCATCTCCAACTCACCTCCAGCCGCCATGCCACGAGTCAGCGCAGGGGCCGGGGCAGCCCTGCAGGTTGTCGCGGCTCTAAATGCTGAACGAAGTAGTAACCTTGCAGCCATTTCTCCTTCTCTGCTGTCACTAGCAACTGGGCGACGATTAATGACGTCGACTGTTAATCACACCGTCGCTCGATTTTGACGTAAGGTGTAGCTCTAGAAAACAAATAAGAAATGTATCTTAAAGCTGTTTTTTAGTCTACCCAATTTTTCGCTTTATTAACGCCCCCATCATTAGCCTATTACACTAGTTACATGTAAAATATTGAGAAATTGCAAAGACGACAGAATAATGAGACAAAACACAATGTTTATTTTTCTTATAATAATGTTATAAATTTCACTACTTTCACACAGCAGACATTTCATATTTTTGCTATAATTTTCCTTTATCTCAGTATGTTCTACTATTTTCTTTCCATTCATATAATTCTATATAATATTTTTTAAAGTAGTGTTGTAATTGTCGGTTGTGTTGTTTAAATGCTGATAAAACGAGTCATGTTTATAACCAGCACTATCTGCTGGTAGAGGCTGAACGGTATAAAGATCATGAGCCAAAGAATTACTTGGTTTTTAAGTTATTTCATTTTACTAAGTGAAATATTCCATAGTCTAACCATCCAACAACCTCTGCCATGGCATATATACATTACACAATATATCCTTCTCATTGTTTATCTGCGAATTTACAGTCCATTCAACTCATGTACCATTATCAAATTCATCAAGAATCTGTTTGCAATTTCATGTGCTCCATCAGCGAGAATGTTCCTCTTCCTCACATCTGTAAATGTGTACTGACCACACATCTAATCTTGCATACGTTTCAAGTATTGTTTGACTTACAAATGCAAACTGGATGGATCTCAGATGTCAGCATGTACTTCTTTCTGCCCTGAACCTCATTAATGAATGAATGTACAGAATGGTGATGCCAATCTCACCTTTTTTTTTTTTAGATCAATAGAATATCAATCTCAATATGTAGTTAGTAATTAAATTAAATTAAAGATAAAACAAAGAAAATCATATGGTTATCAACAAAATCCTATGAAACACAAATGTCAATGTTAGCATGATAATGTCATTAGCATTAAGGCGCCTGCACAAAATAGCTACATTGTACTGTGACACATAATGTAAAGTTAGCCATGTTTAATACTCTCTGAAGATTGACAACATGAATTAACTTCTCAATGCCCCATCATTTTATTTTATTTATATCTTTTCAGCGATCAGAAAACTGCCAAGTCTTGCTCGACCAGACCGTTCTCCTCTCCGTTCTTTGTTTTAGGAGAAATGTCTGGCAGAAAACTTAGTATCGTCAATGACATCCATGGCAGACAAAACAGGAGTTCAGGAGTTTATTGGTTCAATAAGAGGAGTAACTGGAACCAGTGTAACATTGTACATGTGTCAATGTAAACTGCAGTTGAATGGAAATGTTTGAGAGAAATTGTGTCCCACACTACATTTGATCCTTCTGTAAGCAAAAACAAAACAGGAAATGTAAAGCAAAGACTGATGAGGTTAGCAGGTATATCAAGTACTGACTGAACAAGTCAAAGACAAAATCAGACAGAGAGTCATAACTTAAGACCAGGAAGTACACAGAAGCCAAAATGCTCTATGAGAAGTACTCTTCCTGGAGAACCTGGAAATTAACTGATCTGATCCTTCTTCGCCTTATTCTAAAAAGGTAGCAGGAATAATTCAAAGAGAAGGTAACATTTTGTAGACAAACAGATGTATGACATGTCTATAATAATACAGGTGTGGATAACTTAGTGGGGTAGCTCGTGGGGCACCAGTTGGTAGTGGGAGCCACATGATGGGCAGCGCTGGGGCTCGCCCTGGTGAAGCCAGAACCACACCACGGCTGTGTTGTCTTCCTCACCTGAAGGAAGGAAACAGGCCAAGGTGAGAGATGGAAACACAAAGCAGCTTGGATCAGGAACAACAAAGAACTCTACCCAAGGACAGATTCTTTGTCATGTCAACAGGCATCTAGCTAGATACCATTCAGTCTACAAAGATAATCTCTCTCCAGGTGGCTCTCTCTTCCAAACCAGATGTAAACATATTATGTGTAGATCCATAAACAGCTAACGTACAGACACATCCAACGATCCTCTTGTTGGTGATGGAGGGTACAAGATGGGGATCAGCCTTGGAACCAGCATACTCCTTTGGTTTCAACATGCTGTATGGATCCTGATGCAGAAAGAAGGATTAGTTTATTTTCTGTCAGTCAGCACCTCATCATGCCTTATATGCGTTATTTTCTATTTCTTTCTTTAGCCAACTAAACACACAAGATCAATGACTGCAGAATCATGCAGATTCTTTTACATGGTAAAATAATCAAATTATCTCTAGAGAACCTTTCTGGTGACCTAAATGTGACCTATTCTCCTTGGCAGCCAGTACTGTAATAGTAATAACATTACAGAACCGGGTCACCGTAGAATAACAGAATAAGTATGAACTCACCGATCCCGCCTTCATGGCCGTCATGATGGCCTTCTCCAATCCCGTGGCTTGCTCCTCATCAGTGGGAATCCCTGTAAATAGGCATCGACATCACTTCTGAAAACTGATATAATCTAATTATAATATATTGAAAACAAAATAAGGAATTTGTAGTGATTTCCTGATTCCCTCACAAAATTGAGAGAATCTAGAAAAAAAATTACTCAACAACAAACAGGTGAAAGGGGAACTGTCAAATAAAATTCAAACTCTCCACACATCAGCATCATAAATGTGGTTTCGTAACGTATGTCACAGCTATATTCCTGAGCTTTGGACCCTTTTCAGTGGACTCTGCAGCCAATGACATCACTGTTTAAGGTTTGACCAATATGAGTTTTTGAAGGCCGATACTAATATTTTGGGATTTAAGCTTCTGACAACTATGCATTGAAATCCATAAAAGAAAATGGTAAAGGCAGGGTGTCATTGAAGGGTTTACAGACTGCCACCTGCTAAATAAAATATTCCCCAGTGATCAGTGAAGAACCTTTTGAATCCATCTCTTGATACAAACTGGATGTTAGAAGAAAATACAAGTGCAGCTGAACCCTTAGTACCAAAGCTACTCTACTATCCTGGTAATAACAGGTTTAAGTTAACCCAAATGGACTCTCTTAATATCAACAGTCAATTGCCCATGGAGATAAGTGCAAGAATATTAAATATTTTGAGGGACAAAAAGAAAATAGGTTGTTGAGGTGGTAAAGATTAATCAGGATTACTCGTGCTGAAACCTTGCAATAGCGGCCAACTATGGCTGGCGACCTAGCTTGTTAACTTAGCCATCGTTAGCTAGCTACGTTACCTAGATTTATCAACTGAAATAACCAAAGACCACAATGGGTTTTACGATATGGGATTGAAACGAATCAAACAGCTCACCTGAAACCAGTTAATATGAATTAGCAAAACCTATAAAAGGTTCAGTTCAAAAGCCAAGCAATTCAGTGCCGCCTTGTTCTGCCTTGTATTCTCATTTAATGTATGTGTTCCGATTGGTTTTGAAGGTATGCCGAATGAAAAAGTGCCGTCAAATGATTGTGAAGTCTTCAGTCATGTTGTACTATGTAAGTTAAGTAAGTTAAAGCCACAATAATTGACAGATGTCCTCGAATAGTCTGGCGTTCTCTCCGTAGCTAAGGACGGCATGTATCGGGGCTAGGAAGTCTTCCGCCTTCTGCCTCGCCAAAACCCTTAAATTAGAACATATTTCCTTCGTCTTTCTGTTTTTCTTCATCTCCAACTCACCTCCAGCCGCCATGCCGCGAGTCAGCGCAGGAGCCGGGGCAGCCCTGCATGTTGTCACGGCTCTAACTGCCGAACGGAGCAGTAACCTTGCAGCCATTTCTCCTTCTCTGCTGTCTCTAGCAACTTGTCGCAGGGAAATGACGTTGAGATTTGCTAACCTGTCACTCGCAAAATGCTTGATATATATTGCCTAAAGTTTGTGTAACTCGAGTCTATTATTTTTCTTTTTTCTTTCTTTCTTTCCTCTAATTTATAATTTGTTGTTCTATATCTTTCCAGTTTTGTAACTGCTGATTGTCCTGATATGTTGTATTCTGTAATGTTTATATTTTGTCAATAAAAGGAAAAAAAATAAAAATGCTTGATATAAGCAAACAGCGAGCTGTGCGGTTCCCATTCTGAAATATGGTACAGATCGATGTGGTAGTTATTCCTCGGCCCAATTTCGGTGAAATTCAATTGATAGAATTTATGATTAAACGTACTTACGTTTACCGACACTACACTACCCAGAATCCGTTCGATACTAACAAGACACAACTTCCTGGTTTGGAATATTCCAAATGCATAGCGGGGAACTTCCCATACAAAGCGTGTTGTCAACATGTTGACTTGGTGTAGAAGTGATGGTAGTCTGAAACAAAACAAGACACCATTTAGCTCGCTAGTAAACCTACTAGCTAGCGTTGCACCATTAAAATGTTCGATAAAAATGTTCGGTAGTGATAGTTATGGTCATGGTCCGTTATGATAGTTTGGCTAGTGTACACTGTCAGAAAAAAAGGTGCAATCATTTTGGTATGCTCCTTATGGTCTATAATGGCCATTCAATGGGAAATGTAGTTCCCTGCAGTTACAAGTACACAATCTTGTACTCAAGCCATTTCCCTAAAAAGTTACAAAATTGTGTATGTCTCTTAATTTCTTATGTAACTGTGGGTGCTGCAAGATGATTATCAACACAATATATTTTTTCCTCCCCTGTGTCTATGGAAAATCACGCTAGCCACCTAGCCGCTAGTGGACCAATAGGTGGTTAACTTCTGCTTCGGCTTCCTGTAGCCCATTAATCCAGTGATGTTATGTAAAACAACAACAAACCTCAAAGTTTACAGAAACAACTGTAACACAACCCTTCATAAGGCAAAGACACGAAAGACAAGTTTATTTGACATTAATACATAGCAGACTTCATCAGTTTGCAATCATCACAGGTGTAGATTATCTACTAAAATCTCTATAATGTATCCTGCAAATTAGACCACCAATATTTTGTGATTAACATAACTGAGAGCAGCGATAGGCTCTAGCTAGAGAAGCTCAACATAATTGGCTGGGAACATGCCGTAGTGTCCGTCGGGTCCAAAACCTCTCCACCAACCCTCGTCCATCGTCTCGATCCCAGTGATAATGTCATCAGGGTAAAAAGTGATCTCAGTGTCATCCCCTGTGGAGGAGAGTAGATGGATGATGAGAGCAATAACATCATTCACACGATGCTTTATGCTACCTTAGAGTCAGGGCCAGTGTGTTGATAGCACTTACCAGCCTGGTAGTCATATAGAGCTTTGGCACGGATGCCCTGTCCAATGCCCTCTGCCCCGTGCTCTTCCACCTAAGACAGTGGAAAAAAAATTACAAAAGACAAAACATCAAGACGTGATGATTCAGTACAACTCTTCCTGGTAGGTTGGTTCTGTTAGATAGGTTTGAGTGCATGTTTAGAGGTGATGGAGAAGGCCACAGTACTCTGGACTAGAGGACCAAAAACCGGCATTAGACAATACAGTTGACTCACTGTGGGGTTCTGCTGGTCCACATCCTCATACAGATCCTCCTCTGGTTGTTGTGGTGACTCGTATATCTCTTCTTGATCAGACGATTCTTCTGTAGTTTTGGGTGAATGATTGACATCAGTAATTGTGCTACAACATGTCAATAAAGTGTCTCAGTATTGGTGTTAAACAGTAAAATGTCCAAATTGGTTGTAAAACAAAAAAAAAGGTATGCTATTGACTAAATAAAATTGCACTAAAGGTATTATGCATGCTACCTAGGAAAATTCCACCCTCTGATACTCTTACACTGTTATAGATCATCAATCTGGTGGATCTAGAAAGAAACCCAATTCTGAGGGACTGACACCAAAACCTAATGTTTACCGTTGTTGTTTTAGCTAGCTGAAAACTTTTGTGTTGTCAAACTCCACTGTAGCCTCTCTGAAAATGTCTCAACATGACATCATTCCGTGGTCTCCTGCCTATTCTTAAAATTGGTGAAATAATGAAAGTAGAAATTACATATTGCAGATATTACACATTTTAAAGCTGCATTATTTTTTCATGTAAAAATACAAGTGCCTTATCAGTCTAGCTCATGAAGTGGGGCTGTGACAGAGAAGACTGGCCCCTCCCCCTTCATTGAGCCGCTGTAGATTTGCTCCATTCACCCCAATGAAGTTTTGGAGTCGGTAGGTACACTGGCAGGAAGGTTTTATCCGAGCACAGGAAGTCCCGAACAGAAATTTAGGCCATCGCTACAGGAAAGCTAAGGGTAGTGAAGTCCTCAAAAACACAAGGAGTTACCTCTTACTGCCACGTGGGGCCGCCAACGACTAAATTACATAAAGTTACATAGTGCAGGTTTAGCGCATTACTGAAATTTTAAAAAGTTGCTAACAACCATGGTGCAGATGTTTCTTTTTCTTCAAGGTCACAAAGGTACAAATGTTGTAATGCTAAGCTAAATATGGCTAGCGATTTTTTCCCCCGTTGCAGCCTCAAAACGCATCAGAATCCTTAATTGCAGAAATAGTCAATATTAGATATTATTTTACAGCCCTACTCATTTTCACATTAGACGCAAAGGGGGCGGGATCCGGAGTCCCTTATTTGGGTCGAAAAATTATGTCACACTTGAGAGTATAATTATCCACAGAATGAGATGAGGGGGGATTTTCCCTGGAAGTTAGATGTGTGGCTAGTAGAGAGCATTGTACCCAGTGTAGCTTCGTCTGCATCATCGTCATCAAAGTCATCTGACCAATACTCCTCCTCTGTGTTTGCAGCATCTGTGTGTAGGGAAGAGGGATGCTAAATGTTAAGTTAGCATTTCAAACATATCCACTTGTGCATTAATAGAGAATCCTTAAGGAAGAGCTGGGTGGGCTGAGGATCGTGTCCTTTTGTGCGTCTGACCTGCAGGCTGGACGGGTGAGGCTGGTGACTCTGGTGCTACAGGGGAAGCGGCCGCAACAGGCGAGTCAGACCTAATGGGCGAGGCAGGTCTGAAGGGGGATATAGGGGCCATTGATGAAGCGGGGACCAAAGGTAGGGCGGGAGTCTCCGGGACCAGAGGAGCTGAAGGTCGTGGATACCGCGGCTCCTTCGGGGTTTCGGTCTCGCTGGGTTTCTGGGAGAGAAACGGGCTCTGCAATTTCCCTGAGAGGACAAATTGAAAACAGCAGACACACATCATCAAGTCCACTTCATGCGAGGGTACGTGCATGTTCGCGTGCACGTTCATGCACTTTACCAGGTCTGGTCGGAGTGGGGGCCGTTCCATTGCTGTGATCAGAGCTCTGCTCCCTCTGCTGGAACACGTTTCTGGGGTTGAACGATCTCTGAGAAAT
The DNA here is from genome assembly GCA_034670385.1 of Hoplostethus mediterraneus. Taxonomy (NCBI): domain Eukaryota; kingdom Metazoa; phylum Chordata; class Actinopteri; order Trachichthyiformes; family Trachichthyidae; genus Hoplostethus; species Hoplostethus mediterraneus. The sequence goes on from JAXDDW010000066.1 coordinate 1,662,583, forward strand.
CAAGGATTTTGCCTCCTGCGAATGACAGCGAGACAGCCCAGCTCACGGCCAAAACCAAGCAACACATAACTTACACAGATGAGCAGGCAACTGACGTATATTTTCCATACTTACGTTAGCCTGCTGCACAGATGCAGCAAAGTGAATTCCTGTCTTCTTAGAGGCCTTGGGCTCCTTTTCCTGCTGGTCCTAAAAAAAAAAAAAAGCTACATGATGCTAACCTGTAGACATTTGAGAGTAAACAGCCCTGAGAACTAAAAGGAAAAGGTAAGGGTGCTGTGTTTCTATATCAGCTCACCCATCGCTGTTGCTCCTTCACTTGTTCCTCTGCCTCTTGCTTCTTCTGGGAACTCCTGTCACGTACAAACACAGACGCATGACAGCAGTCTGCATGCTCTGTGTGTGTGTGTGTGTGTGTGCGTGCGTGCGTGCATGCGTGTGTGTGTGTGTGTGCGCTCGTGCAAGACTTACTTATTCTGGTCAATCTGAAAAGATCTCTCCTTTGCTCTCTTCTCTCTCTCCGCCGCCTGCTTGTCATCGATCTCTTTTCTCTCCCTCTCCACCTTTTGCCTCTCCTGCTCTGCTCTTTTGCCGTCCTCCTTTCGGCGTACTTCCTCGTCCCTCTAAGGGAGAGAATTGTATTATTTGACGTAGAGGCGGATATGAGAGACGATGCTTTGGTGGCACACCCAGAATCAGATGTATGTAATGTATTGAACAGCATATATTGGTCTGTGTGAATAGAAACCTGAGCTTGGGCCCAGAAGTTGTCCTTGTTGGTTCTCTGAATCTCCTCCACAGCGTTGGTTTTACGGTATACAGAGCCCTGTCACAACAGCATTAGTTGTTATATTTCTGTCATCATTTGTTTGTGAAATTGCAACTCAATGACCCAAAATGTCATTTCTGGAGTGTGTGTGTGTGTGTGTGTGTGTGTGTGCGTGTGTGTGTGTGTGTGTGTGCGTGTATTCTCACCACAGGTCCTCTGGGTACGTCTCTGTGTTCCTGTGTTTCTCTGTGAAAATGAAAATTGGCTCCCGATGCTGCGGCCACTTTAGCCAAGACGGCCTCTGGTTCCACGTCCTCCTCCGCCCGAGCGTTTATGGTAACATGAGCTCCCTGCAATCACAGATATTTCAGTGCAAATCAGAGGTTCTGCATCATTACTATCCCCTTAGCCCCATATCCCATATGTTACTGTCCCATATGTAGCTGCACTGGCAGAATGGGAGGGAATCTAAAAATGGGCTTTTTTGGGGGGGCTCTGGGAATGTTCCATTTTAAGGGGACGCTTCAGGGGTAAAAGTTCAAACAGCTAACAAGGATGAGATGAGAGACCAGATTTGCAATGTGGAGAGAAAGGTTGTGAAATATATGGGTGGGTAATTGAATGGTTTCAGTCCAAAATCAGATATACACCATTTGAAGTATATGCACCTGCTATGACAAAACAAATGAAACTCACAATTGAATATACCTGATATATCGGTTATACTGAGCCCTTAGCGTAGAGCCTAGTAACATATGTAGGATGCTGAATATAAGCTCTGACAAATCAACGACTGTGTCGCCTGCAAAATAATACATTTGGATTAGATTTAACTAAGTACCACGTGTCTATATGTGATAACTCACTGGTGGCCATAATATTTCAGGATACCAAAACTAAAACAATAGTGTAGCAAAAAAAATGCTGTAATTATACAGCTACTTCTTTGTTATAGATTTTTTTTTCCACCAACAAGACCTTGATAGCAGCTCTTCTTCTTCTCTCCTATGGACATATTTTTCAACACAAGGCAACTTCCTTGTGTTGTCATCGGGATGCAGCGTGAATCTTTCTACAACTACGTGGTTTCAACAATGTTGATGTGAATTGTATTGATTTAAAACTGATCTGGTGTCACGGCAAATAAATGTCCTTTATTCTCAGTCGAGACATTTACCCGTCTTACCTTCCTTTTATAGTTATTTTAAGATAGCTAGCTAGCTTGCTACCCTAGCAAGCCAGTTCATAAAGGGCAGTTAAGACTGTTGGAGGGAAGCTCATGCAGAATACAATAGGGGTCACTTTTTGGCAAAGTTTGCAATTATGTCTGGTGCTGCAATGAAGACCAGATGTGGCCAAAAAACATTGAGTTTGACAAATGTTTCTGGAAGATGTAATAAATGCCTTTTTTTCCCTCCTAGCATTTTGGAGGGCAAATGTTCAGTTGCTGTGTTTGACAGCACAATGTCAGCAGGGTAATCTCACCTTTAGGAAGTTGGCGACTGAGCTCACGTGGTTGGCACATAAGCCTTTCCGAGAGTCCTTCACACCTTCACCTGTCTGTTGGTACACACACACACACACACACACACACACACACACCGTAGCAACAACACAGCAATACCATCAGTGTTAATTAAACTTGTAGTGTTAAAAATGGCCACTGTGCCGGTGTTTATATATGTCCACACCCATTACAGGTAATTGCTCCAGAGCAGCAGCAGCTGTAGGAGCAGACAAACAACAGAACGGTTGTTGCAGCTTTGCAGCGGCGGCTCGAGAGCGTTACATTAACTCTGATTACTTACATAAACACTGGTGTAATGTTTCTGACACTGCTGTGGACAAAAAGGAATTGAAGGGGATCTTTGTGTTTGCACGTTTTTGTGTGTGTGTGTGTGTGTTGTGTGTGTGTGTTTGTGCATTATCGTTTTTTTTTGCACGTCTGTGTCTCTTACCCAGTTGATGAGGACATACTTAGGCAGACCAGAATTGGGGTCCTGCACACGACAGAAGGCGTACATCACCTTCCCACCGTTCAGCTCCTCTACCATCTCCTCTAACCCACCGTCTGCACACACACACACACACACACACACACACACACACACACACACACACACACACACACACACACACACACACACACACACACACACACACAAATACTTAGTTACACTATAACCCTTGACTAGAATATGAGTCAGTGACCTTGTTGCTACTGATTATATCGATCTGATCTTCTTACCTCCCTTTTCTGCCAGGCGAATATCATTGCTATTCCCTTCATAAGTGAATAGGGCCCTAAAGACACCCAAGGGTGTCCACAAAAACAAAACGACACAATGAATGACACACAAAGAAATTGCCGTTGTTTGTATGTGGGAATGTCACTTCAAGAATGGGAATGTAAAAGACACACTTGCAGGTGAGTGCAGAGATTAGAGACACAGAGGTAAACATGTTGAAGTCATAATGTTGAATGAAACATCGCAGTGGGATTAGGTGAAGAGAGAAAACTCACCAGTTTGTATCAGACTTGGGATTTACCACTTCTTTATAAGCCGCCATGAGAACAGGACCATTCTTACTGAAACTGACTGCCATTGCTCCCTTGTTTCTCCAAACAGGCTGTCAGAAATAAAGTCCCAGCAGATACAACTAAAACAAGATCCAACAAACGAAAGTGCCGTGAAACAGCAGGACAGATTTCTACACAGACCGATACTATAGTGATACTACCATTCTGTATTATGGGACAAAAACCTCCACAGACACAGACAGAATGACTTGTGAATTTATTGTGATTTTTGCTGAGCAGCATTTCCTCATCTAATGTGTCAAACCAGTCGGGGTGGAAGTTCACAACCTGAACAACCGCATTCTTTAACAAGTACTTCAGCTTTCCCTCTCGGCAGTTGATGGGGTGAGTCGTTGTATCATTCATTTATTTAGTGTCTTCCCTGAATTATGGCACCTGCCCTGCTGCTAATAAAGGAGAACACATTTATAGGAGGAAGTTTTGGCAGCAGGGTGTGTTTGATGAGGGCAATGAGGGTGTGGTTATCTGTGATGGTCGTGCGCTTGGACGGGAGAGGGGCAAATGGATTACCTGGCACAGTCCGGTGCACTGCAGGGCAATTCTCTGACAGGTGCTTCAAAATAAAAGCAATAAGTAAGCATAGCAATATTGCAAGAAAGGGAAGGGTTGCACCGCTCACTCCATTAACACAGACCCGTATTTGACCGTGGAGTACTAATGACAGCACTACTACAGTATATTGAGAGCAAAAGTGTCCAAAGGTTATTGATCTCCTAGCATGTACACTGCGCAACATGAGCCACAATACACCAGAAATACAAATATTACATGCCATTTAGTAAAGCAATATAATACATTTTTTTTAATTCTCATATAGAAATTGTCTGGAGCTGCTTGGGATTCAGTGTCTTGCTCAAGGACACTTCAGTAGTGCAGGAGGTATTCCAGTCTCTCCTTGCTGCCTCAAACATGCAGTACATAGGGGTGGCCTGAGGGTGGAGCCGTGGAGTCACAGCCATGGGATGAAAAAAAGCGCTCCTGCCCCAGGAGACTCCAACTCGTCCCTGGTCGTGTTGCCGCACTGTATTTCATTCACTTCACTCACATCATCTTGCGAATAGATTTTTTTTTTTTTTTTTTTAAATTTGAAACTGAATCTGCTGTGAATGTATTTGTATCTCCAAAAATAGCGATGCGACAAGCCGGTAATTGAGCATTTGGCTGGCTCTCCCACAAATCGGGAACTTTCCACTGCGTCATGCATGTTGGCGATCACCTGTTTGGATCCCCGCGGTTGCACACTCCGGGTATCCGGGTATCCGGGGCCGGGGCCGGGGCCGGGGCCGGGGCTTTGGCGTGTCAGTCAGAAAAGCCGAGTTGCGTAACCACCTCTCCTCCTCAGAGAATGACTGTCCCCTCGCTGGCCATGAATCTGGGGGATTATCTCATGTAATCATGCAGCATCTGCATGACCAGCGTACCCCTGCATGCTGAAGCGAGCGCTCTTTCTCATACACACACACACACACACACACACACACCACATACACGTGAACACACCACACCGCACACTACAGTACATCTTCAAATAGTTGTATCCTATATGAGAGAAAGTGTTTTGGGCATTGCCTTTTTTCTGCAACAACCCTCTTTTTTTCTTTTTTCTTTTCCTTTTTTTTTTTAGCTATTGTGTGTGAGTTCATTTTTCTGAGAAGTGACACCCCACATTAATTCACACACGGGCCAGGTGACGGGTCGACCTGTGGCCTTGACATTGACAGATGTGACTTTGAGAAACCGGAGCAGCCATCTGACACAATGGCAACAAGCAACAGGGATCGCTCCTTTTCTGAAGAGTCAGTAGTGCCTGGAGGGGTGTCAGTGATAGCACTGTGTGTCTCTTTGTGTGTGTGTGTGTGTGTGTGTGTGTGTGTGTGTGTGTGTGGTTGTGTTTCTCTGATAAACAGTTTCTCTTCTTACTTACCCTGGGATACCCCGCCCTACCTCTGGGCTGCATTGTTTGTGTATTGAGTGTGTGTGTGTGTGTGTGTGTCTTTCCAAGTGTGTGGCATGTGCATGTGTGTGTATATATGAGTGAGTACTGTGTGTGTATGAGTGTGTGTGTGTGTGTGTGTGTGTGTGTGTGTGTGTGTGTGTGTGTGTGTGTGTGTGTATAGATATGTATGTAAGACACTTCCTGATCCATAGCAGCTTCTCTTCTCTAGCTCTCCCCTCCTCTACACCTCCCTCATCATTAATCCAATTTTCCACCTTTTTCTCTCCTGATTTGTTAATCAGTGCTACGCTACTTTGTTGACATTCATTTAATTACACAGCCCACCCCCCGCCCCCCCAACACACACACACACACACACACACACACACACACACACACATGCGCCCACATAAACAAGTGTGAGGAGCTGCTAGATGATCCTGTTAGTGAATGAATGGGTGATTGATGGACTGCAGCTCAAGAGCAAACTACCCCCTGGGGCTAAGCTCTCTCCCTCCGTCTGCCCTCCCTCCCCCGCCCGCCTCCTCTCCCTCCCTTAAACCCCCCCACCCCCCCCGTCCATATTCTCTCCTCCCCTTCCCCCAAATTACCTCCTCCTCCCTCCACCCGCTGTCTTTTTTGCTTATCTGCCCGAGCCGTCATAAGTCCCATTAACATTCTCTTTCACACTTCTCCCGCCTCCTCGGCTCTGGGAGGTTTTTTAGAGTTGATAGAGGTGTGTGTATGTGTGTGGATTCCCCCCCCCACCACCCCTACACAAACACAGACACACACACAAAGACACTAAACACATCTATGGCAATTTGCAGTCCTATAAATCCATAAAAACAGAAACAATAACCACATTGTCCATTAAATGTGATATTTCAAAAGATTTGTGAGTCATTTTTTCATGCTGAGCTCCAGGTGCAAAGAGAGCCCCTTCTCCTTTCACGACAGCTGTCTCACAGAGATGACCTCAGTACTGAATCATTTCACGAGAAATACATGCATGTGCTAAATCCTGCACGTAAAGTCACAAAATGTTAGAAATAAAACTAAGTATTAAGCAGTGAACCTCCCAAGACTGAAGGTGCATTGAAACAACTATAAAACTGATATTTTGTCATTTCTGAATTGGCCTGAATGTGAGTGAATTGCAGCTCCCACCGGGGGGGAAGCTGCACGGAGGAGGAGGAGGTTTACTGCATCTGCGAGTGTGTTCGTGTGAGAGATAGAGTGTGTGTTTTAACAGTGAGAGTTTGGCCTTTATAGTGGCTCATTTCCTCCCTGTTTCTGTGGTGTAATGAGCTTCGAGCACACACACACACACCCACCCACACACACACACACACACACACACACACACAAGCCACTCATATTTGTGTTAGAAATCAGTGCAGCCTTTGTTAGACTCGGCCTGAGGCTAAATTTCATCATTCCTTGTGTGTTCTTGACACATTGGTGGCATTTTGGCTACGTGAGTCAAGAGCCTGCAGTCGTTTCGACCAATCAGAAGTAATGTAATGTTAGCGTTGAGCCTGTGGTTGTGCTCCACCTATCAAAAAGTAACGTAATAGCATGAAAACCAAGTGGCTTGGTCCAAGGTAATAAATAACACGCCAGCTGAGATCAGTGAATGATGGTCTACTGCCTGATTTTAAACCATTTAATCATTTCATGGAACAAAAAACCCAAAGCGGATCATAAGTGCTTATTATAGCTAAATTTGGAAAAAAAACAAAAAAACAATTGTGGTGATTATCCCATTCATTTGTGCTTTTACTGTCATTACATTTGCATTAGTCAGTGTGAGGTCTGGTCCCAGCGCTATCATGACTTCCTCCTTGACACACACAGACACACACACACACACACACTGTCAGTATTTTACGACAGCAGGAGAAAGGCGTGTTCATATTTTATATTATTTTATTTATTTACAGTGAGAGAAATCAATTTCCCCACCATCAAAGGATTACATGGAGGAGACACGACTAGAAACAGGCACTGGTTTGACATTGAAATATTGTGGTGGAAAGTAAAGCTGTGGAGGTTGAGGTGGTGGATGGGCGTACACATATACCTGCAACTCCAGTGACCTGGGATTG